>CM035164.1:76391301-76991301 GCA_020205615.1 Panax quinquefolius | reverse complement strand
ATTACCTCACTTATATAGTTCGGCAAAAATCTAATTAAAGATTTGCTAGTGAGAATAAGGATCCCATTTCAAATGTATATAGCCTTGTGGTGACACAACAAACTATATATAAATAAATAGGTAGACAACTTTTGTCAATTACATCAACTATGCAACTCCTTTTCTTTTTGCCTCTTAGATTATTTTGATCAAGTGGTGGCACATCCGAATCAAAATTATCCAAGTTAAGTCCCACCTAGCACTCCATATATTCAAAAAGAAAATATCATCCTTGTGGTGACACAACAAAATAATATTGTTCAATTTTCTTTATAAGCATCAAATGTGATAAATTAACATCTTAAATACTTAATACTTGCCTTGTGGTGACACAAAAAACTCATATTAAATATTTAATACTCTATTAATTTTATCATGCTAGAAAGCGCGACGTTAGATATTCCAAATATCTTTGAACGCTTAGGACTTAATATAAAAATTGAGGGTTTGTTATTAATTTGTCTCATCATGTTTAAGCAAGCATGCATATATATATATATATATATAATATACGCTATCGTATTAATGAACATGCTGAAGTGTGTTTGCATAATATATAATATATATAGTATAAGCATGCACATATAGAATACTATATTCTACCCAGATTGATTATGGACTTTTATTCTAGTTTGGTTCACTAGAGCCACCAAGTGAACCAAAAGGTCAAACCCTAGGGGTGCAAGAATTAATATTTAAATATAACTATTACATTTAAACCCGGGCTCTTTTACAAACGGGTCTTCAAGCGCTCCTTGCTCCTTGATCTCCAATTTTTCAAAATTAATTCTAACTATTACTATTACAAAACTAATTCAAATAAATAGAAACCTTGATCAAATGATCGAGGGAAGTACATAGAGAGAGATAGAATTTACATTAAGAAAAAATTAGAGAAGGCGAGGCACGCTGAACCCCATTTAATAAAACCCATACATTCATGCATCCAACTAAAATAAAATCCAATCGCATTGGGTCAATAATGGCATAATCAATCACATTTATTATCATACACATCACCATATGCATCAATAAATAACATTCATATCATGAATAATAAACATTCAATATATATATTGATATCATTTAATGGGCAAATTTAGTTAGTATAAAATTTAATTTTAAATCAAAATAAACTCCTTTATTTTAATCCAAATTTAAATCAAAATAAAACTATTTTATTTTAATTTATCTAATTTTGAATAAAATAAACTATTTTATTTTAATCAAAATCTTTAATCAAAATAAACTCCTTTATTTTAATTAATTATGGAATCCAATTCCATGTAAAAAAAATAACTCCTTTATTAAAGGAAACACGGATTCTCTTTCTCCTATTCACAAATAAACTCCTTTATTTTGAATAATATGAAATCTTATTTCATATCTAAATAAACTCCTTTATTTAAGGAAAGACTGATTCTTTTTCCTATTCACAAATAAACCTTTTTATTTTGAATAATATGAAATCTAATTTCATATCAAAATAAACTCCTTTATTTAAGGAAAAATAGAATTCAATTTCAACTCCAATTAGTTATCATGGAATCCAATTCCAACTCTAATTAGTTAGCATGAAATTTAATTTTAAAATTAAAATAAACTCTTTTATTTTAATATTAAAATAAACCTTTTATTTTAAGATTAAAATAAACTTTTATTTTAATTATAAAATTATTACTAATATATATATATTACTAATTCTATTACTTGGGTTTAGCGACTTCATGAATGGATAGCTATATATATATATATATATTATATATGATTGATATAAGTAAACAAAAGACTTCCAGGATAACAAATGCTTTAGAAACCGTTTCTAAAGTAATCAATATAATATATTTATATATATATATATATACCTGCTACAAAACCATAAGCTGCTAAACCGTGAAGCATCCACGCGGATGAGAAAAAAAATGTTTTCCGAAAACATTTTCGTAAATTTTTTTTTCTTAAAATAATAATTTTATACAATAAATTATGCCCAATTAAATTGTTCTAAACACATATCAATATACATATCAAATTAAAATAATTAATAATATGCATAAAGGTTTGGCTCTGATGCCACTGTTAGGTATGTAATATTCAAGAACGCAATCAAATTGCAAAAATAATGCGAAAACGTGTAAAAATCAGAGTTTAAAATTTTTACAAACCATATACCCGGATCACCCTTTATGCACAATTATTAATTAAACGAAAAAGATAACGAATAAGAATCATACCCTTGAAGATCGAGCTTCCTCAGGTACAAGTTCACCTCCAATCCTTTTTCGCGTTCAACTTGAATCCACCGGGTTTGGTTCTTTCCTTTGATCAACGTTAGCCACCCAAGTGTTTGGCCTCTAGAGTTGATCCACCAAGGAATAATAAAGATTCAAGAAAATGGGTGGTTGGCTAAACCCTAGTTTTTCTATCTCTATAGAAAAAGAGCGTACTCTCCAACTATTGGAATTATTACGTATATTTAATATCTGATATAAGACTCCTCTTATAAAGATATCAAGTAACTCTATTAAAATAAGGTATTATTTAATTAAACTCTTTTAATTAAATGGGCTCCCTAATCTTATTAGGGATAATTAATTAAACTCCTTTAACTAATTTTCCCTCCTAATCCTATTAGGAATAAATGAGAGTACTTATATTAAATTAATTTCTAAACTCTTTTAGAAATTAAAATAATAATAATAATTGTAATAATATTAATAAGACTCATCTTATTAATTTATATTTAATATTTCAAAATATTATATAATAAATATTAAGCTATTTAATTTATTCTATCACCAATTAAATATACATAACATATTATTACGATTATTCCATTAACTTCTTAAATAATTATTCTTCCTTTTATGGTGTGACCCTTTAGGTTCTCCATATTAAACCTATTGTGAATAAATCAATTAGAACAATTCTAATCTTATTTAAATAAATAAATTAAACAATTAATTTATTTAAATAAATAATATTTATTCTACATAGGGATAAGCCTCCACAGCGATCAACGACTTTCCGGATAATATAGATTTCAACATTAATCATAAAAGAACCTTTGAGTAAATAGTTACTGAATAATTCAATCCTTCCACCATACAATGTCCCAATTAAATATAAGACATGGAATTCTTCACAAGTCTTATTTTATTTAATTATATGTATTTCGATCCTTAAATGCACAACACCAAATAATGCAAATTAGAAACTCCTTTCTAATTTCATTACGCTTTAACCAAGGACTACCGGGTTGTCATTTATCGAATCACATAGACATTTCTCTTCTTTTAATAAAGTGGTAGATTCTTTATTGATCATACATTATCTCCATGTACAACTTATTATACCCAAGCATACCCTTTGATATACCCTAAGGGTCTTAAGGAATAAGTCAAAGTATAACTCATCATACACAAGATACTATGATGATCTCAAGTCCAAGGATCACTTGTCTTATTATCACTACAGAATTCCTATTGACAGTAGTAAAACTCTATTAGGTGTTCCTTAGCGAGCCACGCTTCAATGAACTTATTCTCTAATAAGCACCTACATATTTGCTTTAGTGTCTCCACACAAATGATCATGAGATCAATCATCCTCATCCAATGAAAGTGAGAACGATATGTACCAATCTATCCTGATTCACTAATCCCCAATTTAGTAATCCAATGATTGGGAACTATTTTAGTTTTAAGCTTTCTAAGAATTTAGATCTCATTAGAATGATCATCATCATTATTCTAAAAGCATTGTTTAAAACTATGGGTTTATCACATATTATAAAACAACATCATCATGTAGATAATTAAAAGCCTTTAATAAATTAATACTTTTTATTAATAAATGAATAAGATTGTTACAAAGTATATGCTTTATCATCAAACATGATTGGCTTGTGTGTGCATACTACTTTCGTAAGGCACTACTCAATAATTGTTATAGTAATTATCGTTCAAATATTTTATTTTATTGATTCAATAATTGCTATTACTGATATTTTATATTACTTGTTGTTTTAATAATTGTCACTACATAGTATTTTCCATTATCGAGACAATAATTCATATTATCCGAATAATATTATTAGATAACATTCTTCGGCATGTACGAGAAAGTTCGCATCAAGGAGAGGTTTGGTCACCTAATTGCTACCAAGATGAAGAAATCCTTATTGAAAAGCCCACTCTTTCCTGAACCGCACGGTGGTCGATGATTGTGATTCAGTAATATTATTTGTGAATAATTAATTATTGATTTATATGATGAGAAAAATATTCATTTTATGTGGATATAGATGGAGACAATTTTTAAAGTGACAATTGTTGAAAATCGATATTTTATCTTTTCTGAAAAAATAATATTTTATTATATTATTATAATATAATAATGATGATATTTTTACAATGAATGTGGGATATATAAGTATATGAGGAGGAAGAGTATTTTTGTTGCAAAAATTGTTTAAAACATGTTAAACATATCTGTGGGCCCATTTCTTGACTGAAATTTGATTATAGCCTGTAGAATCGCCCGTTTGTGGATTTCGGTCAATTTCTGTTTGGAATTTGGAAAACCTTTCTTCTGTAAAGTTGTAGATAATGGAATTTCCTATGGAAAAGACATGTGTTTCGATTTTTTTTGATAAAAGAGCTATTTATTATGAATTATTGAAGTTCCAAAGTTCTAGAATAATTAATTTTTTTAAGTATAAAATATTTTAATTCACAAAAAAGTTTTTTGTGATGTAAGCTACTTGAATGGCTGATCTTTGACTAAAAAAAGTGAGCGTAGGAAATTAATATATATATATATATATATATATATATATATATATTTTATTAAATTTTCTGTTTTGGTGTTCTAAGCAATTTCCTATAAATAGGGTGTTTAGGTTAGAATTGAAAATCACACCAGAAACTGAAGTTCTCTTTCTCTCTCGATATATTGAGCGTATTCTGGTGAGTATTTTAATACTTTGAGTGTTGCTATATGGTGCAAGTTCAAGTCATAGCCTATATCCGGTGTTTTAACTAGAAGTAATGTCTTTACAACGTAAGGGATGTTATTTTCTTCTTAAATGATATTATTTTCTTCAATATCATTATGCTGAAATACTGGTTTGAACTTTTTATCAAATTTGGAACTTTTTGTGTCGTGAGTTACTATTCACGATATCTGGCATTATTCACGATACTGCCTTTATTCACTGAATCGACACTAATTATTCACCATGTTTTGATCATTCTTGAATTTTACTCCACTATGATTATTTATGAGGTATTTTTGGACATGGAATAGTGAAATACTGAATCCTTAATATTTATTCTTTTGTTTCAATTGGATTCGCTTTTCTTTAAAATATTTTCATCATCCTCAGTCCTAAATGATGATATTACGGAATATCTTTGGCATGTAGTGCAAAGATGAATGATTTTTTAATGAATATCTTTGGCCCGTAGTGCAAAGATGAAAAGGTGTTTAGATGAACATGACCAACTGATGAATATCTTTAGCCTGTAGTGCAAAGATGAATATTTAATTCCAGATATATATTGATTGATGTTACAGGGATAAAATATCGACGATGAACTTTTAAATTCATATATAGAAGATAGTAGTTTGCATTTTCTACTTAACTCTTCTAATGAATTATTATTTCCGTTGCGAAGATTGATTTAAAACTGGTTGTCTATTGTATTCTATTAGATTTTTCCCTGTTGAAGACTATCGATAATTTGTTCTATGTTATCTTAGTCATAATATTCTTTACTGGGCTAGTTGAGCTCACCCTTTTCCTGTTTGTTCCATTTTTCTTCTCAGGAGGCGAGAATGTAGTGAGTACTAGTCGGGGTATGGAATGAAGGTTCTAGAAAGTCATTTTAGTAGTCCTCACCATTTTTGTAAAATAATGTATCAATAATTGTAATGAGGACTTATTTGAGTGTGGATATTGGCTAGATGACAATATTTGTATTTAAACTCACAGTTTTTATGTTGTATTAATAATGTTGTAGTTGTCTCTGTACCAAGTTTTTTGACGACTCAGAATGGGTGTTGTATACCTATTTTGGGGGCGTCACAGTTGGTATCAGAGATTAGGGATATGATCTCTGGCGGAGATCGGGGAATAGAACTAGGAGGGGAGAGACGAGTAAATCCTTCGCTAGTGTGTCCTACCTAAGCTTATTTGTTGGTCGGTCATAATATATGGATATTATGTGATATGTTAATTTGTTAAATTAACCCTTATTTTTTGGTAGTATTTGAGAATGTCAACTGAGAATGTTAACAATGGAGTAAATGAGACCGTGGAGACACCTTTGCTCACCAACGAGGAGAACGTGCAACAGGCTGGCAATGTTCCTCTTGTGAACAACACCACTGAGCAGATGATGAACGATAGGATGTTTAGAAGCTTTTTGCAGTTCATGCAAAATCAGACGAGGGAGACTCGTGTTCAAAATACATGAGGAAATGATAGCAATTCACGGTTTGTCATAGCCAAGCAGTTCAAAGAGTTGGGACCACCAGAATTTATTGGAAAGCCGGATCCGATCAAGGCAGAGATGTGGGTTAAACAAATTACCAAGTTATTCGATGTCTTGGGATGCACGGAGGAACAGAAGGTTCCATTCGCCACCTTTATGTTCCGTGGCGAAGGCGAGGCGTCTTGGTGGGAGTCTGAAGCGTACCCATCCAAATTACTTTTCGGCATGTCTTGGGAGATATTTCAGAAACTGTTCAATGACAAGTACTTTCCTGAAAGTATTCGTCATATAAAGGAGGTAGAGTTTATTAGACTGGAGTAGAATAACATAACGGTGTCCCAGTACGAGGCGAAGTTTGCAGAGTTGTCCAGGTTTTCACCTCATTTGGTGGAGAATGAGGAACGTATGACGCGGATGTTTCTGAGAGGTTTGAACTCAATCTTTATTTGATATGTGATGTACAACATGTATGATATATTGGTCAGATGATTATGATGTAAAAGATGAGCATGTTATTTATGTGTTATGTGATGCATGAAAACTGTTAGATTTTGCTGAGCTGTCGAGCTCATTCTTGCAAATAATCATTTTTGCAGGTTAAGGATTCAAGGTAACGTGATGTGCTACTTGAATGGCATGAATAAGAAGTAATTCATGAAGATTAAATGTTTTAGCTTAAATTAATGTTTTCAACCCATGATTAAGGTTTTGGATGATGTATTTGATAATGTATGATGTTTAACAGATGTTTAGTTGTAAAATTAATTTTATCCGATGTATAAAGGGTATTAAACCTAGATGTAAGTTTTATTTATTAACTCTGAGGAAGTGAATCAAAAAATAGAGTTGATTCAAAGATATATAAAGGATAAAGGTTATGATTCGGGAAAGTAAAGAAATAAGACATAAAAGTTTAAGTTATTCTGCAAAATTTTAATGATTTTATTATCAATTAATGTTGTAAATTAAAAGGTTGATGTATTGTTAACGACTGAAGTCGAGGGTTGAATTGTATGAATTTTAGGGTCGTTACATTCCCTCCTCTTAAAAAGGATTTACCTATAAACCTTATCATACATACAACCAAACCAAGTTAGTAGCATCAAACAATTAATAATCCCAAATCTCAACTTACAAATGAAATATATAATCAAAATCAACAACGCAAGTAAGAATATGAAAATAATCATCAAAAACTCCAACTCCTGCAAGGAACATAGCAACATCTGGCTTATCGCTTGTATTGACATGAACAACTCGTAAATGTTTCCTTCCAAACGATGCTCGAAATGGCATAACATACTGCAGTATTCTCGCATAACCTGGAAACTTAAACTTGCGATCTCCTTTACTCAAGAACTTGTCCACATCAACACGATGCTCTTTCACACGTGTACTTTAATGACCGAGAATTCTATGTGCCGCAATAAAGATTATATATATATATATATGAAATTATTTTTGTATGAGTAATTTTCTTGAGCATATGTGTGAATATGTGTTATGTGATGTGAATTAAGTAAGTTAGTTAATTTATTTATTTTAAGTCGACTAAGGCATGAAAAAAAAATCCTTGTGACCTATTTATAAATATTGTAGGTATGAGAATTAAATAACCTAAGTGATATATTTACTTAAGAGTCCAAGTATTTAATTACTTACTAGTGGATTAGCCAAGAGATTTAATTTATTAACTCAATCTATTTTAAAGAAAGTCTAATTGAGTTATATAATTAAACCAATTTAGGTAATTATTTAAAGTCCAAATTAGGTGGACTAGTAACCCTAAATAATTATAATGGGAGTGAATTAAATATGTTGGACATATGTTAGTTGATGTGGCCCAAATTATGTAAATGATAGCCCAAATGAATAAATTGATTAGCTCAAACCATGACCCATTTTGTGATGGATCTTCTAGAAGATTAAATGAGCATTAAATGAAAAAAAATCAAAAATGAGGAGAAATGGGAAAGGGGCTGCCGGATTTGGAGGGAGTAGGTTATGGTGTGATGTTGTTTTCAATTTTTCTCCACACGTATAATTAGGTTGACCACTCTTACTAGTCCTTGTCCCTAAAAAGTTAACTTAGTAAATGTGAGATCCCTAAATTATGGGATAGTAAAGAAAAAGAGAAGATTTGTAATAAGTATGTGTAGATATATATGTTATATGTATATTTTAGAGGCTATAAATAGAGTGTTTCTCAAGTGTTAATAAAAGTTTAGCTTCCATTTTATTTCCTAAGTTTTAAAGAGTTAGAGAACAAAGCATTTGAGAGCTAGAAGAGGGGGGGGGGGAGTTAAAGCCCTAAGGGAGAAGAGGAGATTTAGTGTGTGTCTTCAAGCTACATCACATACTTTGGAAGGAGAAGGAGAAGTGCATCAAAAACACAAAGGTTTAAAAGTTTCCTAATCTCAAACCTTAAGTAGTTTATTGTGTATCTATGTAGTTGTTTTAGAATCAAATGAGATCTACATATTTTTAAATCCTATGGTAGTATATATATATATATATATATATATATATGTTAGATGATGTTTTATGGTTAGATGTGTTCATTTTATGTGTTGTTGAGCTTTGATGGTAAAGATGAACAAGAAATATTTTTACACAAAAACCCTAGAAATTTTAGTCCACTTTGGACAACCACTATTTTTCAACCATAACTTATTTTTGAGATCCTTCAAAGTAGTGAGTTAGATCTATGAGTTTTCGAAAGAACCCCACTGGAATCACTGAAAATTATTGAATGAGTCACCCGTAGTGCATTTTCTACCAAAGCAGTTTTCTGCCGAAAAATCCCTAAACCCTCATGTCCATATTTTTCTGTGGACTGTTTCATCCAGTTAGTGAGCTTTAAAACTTCTGGTCTTCTGGGATATGAAAATATATAAAGTTATCAAACTACTGTCCAAAAATGAACTTATTTCGACTTCGTGAAACAGAGTTATGGTCCGTCAAAGATTTTGCGATTTTTAAAAAAAAAACTATTATAACTCGAGATCCATAACTTAGAAAATTATTAAATTTTTACTGGAGTTAGTGTATGATTATATGACACTACTGTCTAAATTTTGGATAAAAGGATAATTTTTAATAAATGTTGTTTTGGACAAAAATGGCTTATTTAAAAATAGGATATGAACTTGGAAAATTTACAAGAAAATTATGTTGTGACTAAAATAAAATATATTAAAGTTTTCCGAAGATATAAAAATAATACGTTAAGTAATTATGTTTAATGCATACGAATAAGTTAAGAATAATTAAGGAATTAAGTTAATATAAGTCATAAAACTCTATAATGTAATTTTATTGATTAATATTCATTAGAAAGATGTATTAAGACTAAATAAGGGTAATTTTGTCATTTTTACTAAAATGTTATAAGAATGGCATGTTATGGTTGTTAAATGAATTAAATAATAAGAGATAAACAATTAAATTAAATAGTTTATAAAATGAATAAAATATTATTAAATGATTAATAATATTAGTAAATGATGAATGTTTTGTCATGAAGCTCGAATATCTTTCCTTCATTCCATCCAATACATGATGTCTTGGCTTACATCGATTTGGTCTCACTAACTAGATTATATCTTGTAATCCCAAATCATAGAATTGTTCCTCCTCTCGTGACCCACTTAAATTGATCCTCAATTTAAGCATCCTTGAGTAGATTTCAGCCCAATCACTCATGATCATTGGAATTATCCTTGGAACTCGAGTTGAGTCATCAATGCTTGATGTGAGCTTATTTCGAATCTCATTAGTTTTGCACATGTAGAAGGACTTCTGGAATGATGCAAAATTTTATATTTTTATATATAAATAATAAACTCTGGAGCAGAATCCAATGCTCGTATATACTCTTGCGAATCTAGAAAATCTGAAGTTATTGGGCTCACCAATACTGACTTAAGTGGATCTGGAAGATAAGTTTCTAAAAATACCTCATCCACTACTTCTATAAATAGATCAACACGGAAACACCCTTCCACCTCCTTTGAAAATTTCATTAATTTGAAAATATTAAATGTGACCTCTTGATCTTGAACCCACATTGTTAGCTCTCCTTTTTGATAATCAATTAAAGTTCTGCCCGTTGCTAAGAATGGGCCCCCAAGTATGATTGGTATCTTCCAGTCTTCTTCAAAATCCAATACAATGAAATCTGTTGGAAAATGAATTTATCCACCTTAACTAACATAACTTTTACAATACCTCGAGGATATGTGAGTGCTATGTCTGCTTATTGTAGAGTTACATTTGTAGGTTTCGTTTCATTTAACCCCAGCTCTTGATAAATAGATAAAGACATCAAATTAATACTCGCCCCTAAATCACATAATGCTCTCCCAAAATATTGATTTCCAATGGTATATGGAAACATGAAACTACCCGGATCTTTAAGTTTAGGTGGTAGCTTTTTCTGTAGTGTTGATGTGGCGCCCCCCAAACTTAGGTACTTGAAACCTGAACTCGATGCTTCACGATACCATTTCTATGAGTGGAATAATACTAATAATAATAACAATAATATAAATACCAAACTTAATTTACATATCAGAGTCTAAATCCCTAGGTTTCCAACCTTTAAATTCATTACATTACATGATAATAATAAATATCATAGTCTTACTAAAGTTTAATTATTACATAAGATAGTATAGAACTTATTCTGCAACCTTTCCTTTTCATTTGTTCCTAGCAGAGCTTTCTGATTGATTACATTTAGCTGAAAATATTTAAATTAAGCAAGAATAAGCATTTGATTTCCCAGCAAGTAATAACAACAATAATTATTAGCTGAAGGAAGTAAATGTTTTCTTTGAATAACACTTCTACAACGAATCAATAGTTGTGAAGTAAGTTGAACCAATAATAACAACATATCAAATCTTATATCAATTTTTTTTTGAAACTACGTACTGACTATAAATGGAGAGCAGTCGACAGACTATGAACTTTGTTTTAAATTTTTGATAAGGTTTAACAGAACCTCATCTGCAAACCGTTATAACTTACAGGCACGGGGGGTGATCAGCCCGTTATGCCCTGTATTAATCAATACTACATGCAAGAACGATATTATCATTTATCTTATCCGCCTTTAGCGCACAAAAGTTTTCCCATGTACGGGATGTTCATACTTAGTAGGGAATCTGAACCAAAACAATCTGGTTGGATATAATAAAGTTCTATCTTGTTCAACAATATTTTTAAGTTTGTATCTAGCCGAATCAAATAGCCTAGACAGCTTTTAAGTCAACATATACATACTGGAAACCAATGAGTATGTATCAATATGTGAATAAATACAATGATTATCCAAGTGAAGACACTTTTCTAACCATATTTAGAAATTAACGAACAGAATAAATATCTGGATTATACAATAATACTATGTTGATAAACAATGATCGAATAATTTAAGAACATGTATGAATACAAATCTTTGGATACATGATCAATAATAATAGAGTTAATAATCTGGCATAACGATAGTATAATTAAGAAATTTTCTTACTCATGTTCATTGCATAAAGTAAATACAAAGTTAGAATACATGCCTGAGTTGCTGCTTACAATTACGCAACTTAGTTTTATCTTTTATACTGAGACCTATCATTAATAAGATCATTCGTTCGATTAGAATAACATATCATAACATATAGTACTGCTATTTGCAGTCAGCACATAACCTAATCACATTATCACTTAAGTTTAGCAGTCATTGGATCACAAACAAACACGTATCTAGTCAAACTATCTAAGTCCAAATCAATTTCTGAAACATTTTTGGTGTACCGATGGTTTTATCAGGTAAATATCGAGTCTAAAACTCTATTCTGTAGTTCAATATTCATTCAGATAATTTAAATATCAGTCATATTATTTTTCATAGCCTTATAATAATTTTTAATTAATTATTATAATTTTTCATAATTTTTCAAACACTAGAATCATTTTTAAATAATTTAAATATTAAATAATTCTATTATTATTAATATTAAAATAATATTAAAATATTAATAAAACTATTGCCAAAATATTAAAGTTATTTTAATAACTCAAAATATTTTTAAACATTTTATTACCCTTAAATGATTTTTAAAACAATTAAATACATTTTATGTAATTACTATTAATATTTAATTATTAATGTATTATTTATCAAAATATTAAAAGTCCTTAATTATAACTTAAAATGTTTTTAAAGTATTAATATTACCCTTAAATGATTTTTAAAACAATTAAAAATCATTTTAAATAATTACCATTAATATTTAATTATTAATGTATCATTTATCAAAATATTAAAAGTCTTTAATTATAACTTAAAATATTTTTAAAACATTTATATCCTTTTAAATGATTTTTAATTCAATAAATCCATTTTAAAACTATTTATTTAATATAATTATTAAATAAAATAATATTAAATTATTAATAAAATTTACCTTTAAATATTGAAAGTTATATTCTATAACTTAAAATATTTTTAAACTATTTATTTTCATTTAAAATGATTTTCTAATATTTAAATCATTTTTAAACTAATTTATTAAATATAATTATTTAATAAATCTAATATCATTAATATTAAATAATTAATGAAATTTACTTGAAAATATTAAAAGTTATATTTTATAACTTCAAATATTATTAAATACCTTATTATTATTTAAAATGATTTTAATATAATAAAATCATTTTTAATTAATTTATTTAATGTATTTATTGAATAAATTAAATATCAATATTATTTAAATAAATACTAATATTTATGGAAAATATGTCAAATTATTAAAAGTTAATTTTTATAACTTCAAATAATTTTTTAAATTATTTTTGTAATTTTTAGAAATTAATTTCTATTTTTAAATGATTTTTAGAAAGTAAATTAAATAAAATTAAAAAGTCTGTCACTATAGCCTTTAGCGACAGAAACCGTAGCCTATTGTGTTCTTGAGAAACCCAGATCTTCAAAGTCAGTAGACAAGGGTACTACTTTGACCAAGCATTAAACCTAGATCTTGATATTTCTGGACATGATTTTTGGTCAGATCTTGTAGTACTAATGCAACACTACAAGATCCAACAACAAACATGAACAAACAACATCACACTAAGGATATCGAAGCATGCAAAGTGGCTGTCAGAGTTGTTTTTCATTTCTGGGTTACCCAAATATGAAGAATAGTTCGTGAGGCCTACTTTTGGCTTCCACAACTTGTTATTCATGTAATGGTTTTGTAATTTAATGGGTGCAGTGTGTAGCCAACATGTAAGTGAAGAGATCTATCTCATAAAATACATATAACAACAACAGAATCTCTAGATCCATACCGGTCAAACCATGTCAGACGACGTGATCATACGTTTTCTAGGTTACCTAGAAAACGTATTTCATGATCGTCCGGCTTGGTTTGACCGTCCATTATGATCAACCTGTTTCATGTTTAGGCGATCTAAAAGCTTGAATCAACAGATCATGTAACATACTACAACATGGATACAAGAACAAAATCAAAACAACAAACAACTGACAGATTATGGCTTGACAAAATCTTGTCAGTCACTGATGGGTTACCCAGAAACTCTATGGTCAAGCTCGGTAAATGGGTTTTGACCATGAATAATATGACGAACGAGATTTTTGTGATTTAATTTTAATATTTATGGAATTAAATAAATATTCTCGATGATTTAATTATTGTTATTCTCGATGATTTAATTATTGGATTAAATAATTAATTGATGCAATTGTGATAGATTAATTTAATTATATGTGTTATAATTATTAAATTAATGTGGAGAATTTTTATTATTCAAATTATGTAATTATGTGAGCTTCTTGAATTAAATGAAATATTTAATAAGCATAATGTTATTTTAATTAATTTAATAATTAATTAGAGATTTAATAATTTGACATAATTAATAAATGAAAAAATTAATTATGTGACTATGTGAATTAATGAGAAATTATCATATTTAAATTGAATTAAAGTAAATGAGATATTTGATTTATTTTATAAAGGGGTGTGACACTATTAAACTATATTATAAAAGATCTATTAAATTAAATGGTTATAATTCTTTTAAGGTTAGCCAAATAAGGCATTAGGAGAGGTTGAGGCGCTTAACTTGGTGATCTTAGCTAACCACCACAATCAACGTCGATTCAAAAATATTATATACGTCTTCTATTATTGTTAAGTCTTTTAGTTTTGTTAAGTCTGGAAAAGGAGAATCAGAGAGAATTTTAGAGAATTAGAGAGAAACAGTGTGAGTTATTGTGATATTGTAGAAGAGCGTGAAAGTTAGAAGAATTTTTTAAGGGTAATCTCTTCAACCCAATTTCTATTTTTACGATTGTTAAAGTTTTTATGAAAATGGCTTTAAGTTTTGTTAAAACTTCTGTAATTGGAAAATGGTAGTGATTATGTGTTATATATGTGGTAAGATGTTATTATAACATGTGTTACTGTATATTGTATATTTTCATATCATCAGTTTCATAAAAATTATGTCGTACGTTGTTCTTCAAAATTACAGAGTATGAAAATATGGCCATATGGCCTTACATACAAAATTTAACACGATAATCATAAGTTGTATCATAAATTTATACATTTATGTGTTAATATATTAATGTAGTATGTTTTTACTATGTTGTATGAACCATAACATCAGTTTCATAAAAATATATGTCGTAGATTGTTTCTTCAAAAATTACAGAGTATGAAAATATGGTCATATGGCCTTACATACCAAATTTAACACGATAATCATAAGTGGTATCATAAATTTACACTTGTATATAATTATGCATGTTAAAACGAAGAAAACAAACTTCAAATGAACATATTCAGTGTTATAATGAACCCGTAGTGTTGATTTTCAAGTTTTGTATTCAAAACTTTTAAAAACATCAAGAATAGTAAATTATATGCTTTGATTTTGCAAATTATGTGTTATAACATGTTAAAAGCATGCTAGAAGGGTTGAGTAGTAAGTATATGTATATTACAGTGTTTGGGTATGTCTAATTTCGTGTAAGAATAAATTAATTGGAGGTTTTCGACATGTTCTGCAATTTTCGTGAATTGTAGAACTATTCGTTTCGATTCATGCATGTGCACTTATTTCACATTACGCCGCACGTCCCCTGTACCATGCATTAAGGGCCGAGCAGAATTACCATCGCTATGTAGAAGAAAACAAGCATAAAAGTGGCATCACAGCGCCACTCTGCAGAATGTCTAGAAATACAATTTTTAAAGTGTTCAAGTCCATGAATGTGATAGTAACCTAATCTAATGTGCATAAAAATATGTTAAACGTATAATGAGATGTTAAAATATATTCTTAACATGTTAATAACGCATTTAAGTATGGATTGAATTATTGAACGCATATTTAGCTTATTGTTCATGTAGGGTAATATTATGTGACAATAAGTGTGATAATTTGACTACGTATAGTCATAACCAAATTTTTAGACAAAAGAATGAACTTGTGATGACTAGTTACGTTATAATTGACTGGTATTGTGAATGAAAATGATATGTAGGATTAATTCAAGGAACGTGTATAAATAACGTGTAATCTACGCACGAGGCAAGTTTCCTAACCCTACTTGTAATCATTATTCAAGTTTATAATTTACGTCGAGTAAATTCTCATTATTGTTAACAAAATTCAATTTGGTATATTAAAGATTATTTATCTTTTCAAAGTATGATTTTGATATACAATACTTGTTCTATTATATACCTCTTGAGATTATTATTCAATTTAAATATCATTTATTGTTGAACCTTGTTAGACTAGTGAACCCTTATTGATTCGACTAGTCCGTAGTTGATGAACGTTCTAAATTTCAGAACCCTTATTGATTTATCCAAACCAAACTTCCTTTGGTGCGGACTCTAATGTCAAACTGAGATGAACAACCATGTATAGGGATTTCTTATGCGTTAGCGTTAAGATATTGTGCACAGTATGGTACTAAGGGCTGATCCCCCCAAGTACGAGTAGAAGAGTCCATAGTCTTATGACTGTTAAAGGTGTCAAGTATAACCCTTGATAACCTAGGACATAGTTCAAGGCCTTATAACCTTCAGAAATCTTTTGATTCTTGTTATTTATTCCATAAGTCTTTGATTCACTCCCATGTTATTATATTGTTATTTCATTATTATATTTGTGGGCAATCGTGCTCACTCTTCCGTAATAATAATATTGCAGTTAAGAACGAAAGGTCCGACGAGCCTTCTACTAGTAAAGGCAAGGGCAAGATTAACAAGTGATGAAGACTTGTTGTTTTATGTGATGATGTATTTCTATTTTAGACTTATGTTAATGATGTGTAAGATGATTAATTGTTTATGTTTCCGCAATTAAGATATAAGGTTAGTCTGACCTGGGATTTATGTTTTTTTACGATGTAACTCCTTAAGGAGAGGATTTATTTCTATCTATTAATGCTTTCATTTATTATGGGTATATAGACATATGATGTTGTATAGTGAACACCAAATCATGTGGGAATTTAAGTACCCGGATTTGGGGGTATCACAGGTTGGTATCAAAGTTGTAGGTTATGAACCTTAGGTAGTAGCCTTATATGAAGAACATAGTGATGGAAAACTCTTATCGAGTTCTAAGAAATGAATTTCTTAATTCATTGAAGATAATAAAAGACTTTATGTGTTTATGTGTTAAATTGTGTGCTCACTAGTACGACTTAGTAACTGAAACTTAAAATTGTGTTGTCAGGATGTCTGATGTTGGACGAACTAGTCAAGCTGGGGAGGAGGAACCCCGAGTACCTACAGATGAGGAGCTCCGAGACATTCATGTCGTTAGGGAACAGTTGGTACGGAGAGAGCCATATCCATTGATCACTGTTGTTGGTCAGGAGCATGAGCCTGAGACTGATCAAGAGGAGGAAGAGGAAGAAGAGGAGTTCCCATCGAACTCCATTGGTGTTGAGATGTACAATGAGTTATATGACCGTAACGTAGAGTTACGTGACACTGTTGAGGATTTGACTGAGCGGGTGATTATTCAGCAGATTACCATCGAGCAGAAGGATAAGGAGGTTGTGACTCTTCACACACGTCTAGGAAATGTGGAGTGGGATTTGGTTCACGAGATGGGTCAAACCGAGGAGAAGTCTGAAGAAATAGAGAATTTGAAGAAGGAATTGAAAGAGAGCTCAGAAAGACTGATCATAGCATAGGAGGGTTGGGTAAGAGAGTCACGTCGTGCTGATCTTGCAGAAGAGGATTGTCGTGCGAAGAAGGCTAAGCTTTGGGAGACGTACTCTACACTTCAAAATGCAATGGATGAGGCCCAAGATCGAGTTATGAGGTACCTAATCCAGTTTGAAGGACTACCATCATATATGCTAGATCGACGGACGATGTCCCGCATCATGGAAGAGGAACGTAGCAAGGCTATTCAGCGCCTTAACATGCAGTGATATGATTTGTTTAATTATGTGAAAAACTTATCTGGTGTTAGATGTAAATTCCGATGTGTTTGTAAACAAAGGAATATTTTAATGTTTTAAATCTTGTAGATTATTTATCTTGGGATAGTTGATGTAAATAGCAGTGATGCTATCGTTTGATGTTAAAACTTTTGATTTGAATAATTATATCAAGTTGTTTGAGATAATGTGTTAAGTGATTATGTTAAATTGTTGAGTTAAGCCTTAATTATTTTGAGAATTTAATAAAGATCTAATAAGCATATATTTTAACATAAATATGCCGCCAAGAAGAAGACAAAACCGTCAAGCAGCTCAAGAAGAATCAACGAATAACAACAACAACGCGAATGCTAACCCCGTTTAACAATTGGTGAACTTACTATCCTGAGTGATGAATAATCAACCTCAAGCTCCACCGAATACGAAGTTCAAAGATTTCAAGGCGGTGGGACCGCCAGAGTTTAAGGGCTCCATGAACCTGATCGAGGCTCAAACGTGGGTTATGGAGATGGAAAAGGTTTTTGATGTTGCAAGAGTCAGAGAGGATCAAAAAACCGCTTTTGCAACATTCATGCTGAAATTCGAAGCCAGTTATTGGTGGCAAGCGAACAAGGTCCGTGGAGGAGAAGGTGTGACTACCTGGGAAAGGTTCAAAGAGATGTTTTTCGAGATATATTTCCCGGCCAGCTCATAGAACCAAATGGAGGTTCAGTTTCTGGAGTTGAAACAGAGGAATATGTCCGTACAAGACAATGCGGTAAGATTCGATGAGTTGGCTAGGTTTCCCATATATCAAGTACACACGGATGAGAGAAAAGCAAGAAGGTTCGAACAAGGACTGAAGCCCTAGTTGTATAGTAAAGTGTCGATGTTTCAGTTGAAGACATTCGCTGGGGTACTGGAGAAAGTCATACTCGCTGAAGGTGGAAGCGATGCGGTTACCAAATATAATCAGGATCAGAAGAAGAAGAAGAAGAAGAAGAAGAAGAAGAAGAAGAAGAAGAGTGAAAATGAAGGAATTAATAAGGCTAGTGGAAGCAACACATGAGGTGGTAATAATAATCAGAAGAGAAGATGGTCTGACAACTCATCAATTAGAAATCAGCAAGGAGATCAGAAGAAGAGGATCGAAGCATGCCCGACCTGCTGGAAAGCTCATTTGAGAGTGTGTATGAAGGGTAAACGAATGTGCTACAATTGTGGTTAGGAAGGCCACATAGCACATAACTGTCCTGACCCAAAGAAGGGTGCCTGCTTCACTTGTGGCTCAAAGTATCATCTGGAAAGAGACTGTCTTAAGAAGGGATCTGGAGGGGCAGGGTCAGGAGGATATAGAGGAAACAGCGGTGGAAGTGCTCTAACTATCACAGGACCAATCGTAACCAACCGACCAACCGCCAGGACATTCAACATGATAGTGCAAGATGCAGTGCAGTCTCGTGATGTGGTGTCAGGTATCATTCCGATCAATAAAGTTAATGCCTATGTATTATTTGATTCGGGTGCTACTTGTTCATTTATATCCGATGACTTTGCTAAGAACTTAGAGTTGCCTAAGGATGAGTTAGAATACCCCATGAACATGGAAATTCCTAATAGAGAAATAATCCATGTTAAGTACGTACATAAGAACTGTAGAGTGGATATTAAGGGTAATATCATGAACGTAGATCTTATCCCTATTCGACTTGGAGAATTTGACATTATATTGGGAATGGACTGGTTATTCAATTACAGGGTTGTAATTGATTGTCAGAAGAAGTGTATTAACCTTATGACTCCGTCAAAGGTTGTATTTTATGGTAGCAAGTCGCCTAGACAAGCGAGTTGTTTGACGATGATGCAGGTCAGGAAGTTGTTAAGACAAGGCTGTGTAGGATATTTAGCTTACATAGTCGACAGTTGTAAAGAGAATCTGAAAGTATATGAGATACCAATAGTGAGGGACTTCGCAGACGTATTTCCGGATGATTTGCCAGGACTTCTGCCTGATAGAGAGGATGATTTCGTGATCTATTTGGCACCAGAAACTGCTCCAATATCGAAAGCCCCGTACCGAATGGAACCGGTAGAGATGAAAGAATTGATGGTACAACTACAAGAATTACTGGACAAAAAGTACATTCAACCGAGCGTATCGCCGTGTGGAGCGCCGGTGTTGTTTGTGAAGAAGAAGGACGGGACGATGCGGCTTTCCATCGACTATAGAGAACTGAATAAGGTCACGATTAAGAATAGATATCCATTACCGAGGATCAACGACCTATTCAATCAATTGAAAGGAGCGAAATACTTTTCAAAGATAGACTTGAGGAGTGGTTATCATCAACTGAAGGTGAGGCCAGAGGACGTACCGAAGACAGCGTTCAGAATGCGATACGGTCACTACAAATTTTTGGTTATGTCATTCGGTCTAACGAATGCTCCTGCAGCATTTATGGGCTTAATGAATAGAGTGTTCAAGCCATTTTTGGACAAATTTGTAGTGGTATTTATAGATGATATTTTGGTATATTCAAAAACCAAGGAAGAACAAGAAGAGAATTTGAAGGTAACGTTAGACGTGTTGAGAAGGGAGAAGTTATATGCCATGTTTTCAAAATACGAATTTTGGATTGAGCGGGTACAATTTCTAGGACACGTGATCAATAAAGACGGAATTTCGGTGGATCCATCCAAAGTCGAAGTCGTGATAAACTGGGATCAGCCGAGAACACCGTCGGAAGTACGAAGTTTTCTTGGATTGGCAGGATATTACAAAAGATTCATTCAAGATTTTTCCAAGATCGCAACTCCGTTAACGAATTTGACTCGAAAAGCTGTGAAATTTGTTTGGACGGAGAAGTGTGAGGAAAGCTTTCAGAATTGAAGAAGAGGTTGAGTATAGCACCTGTGTTATCTCTTCCGGATGATACATGAAATTTTATTGTTTTTAGTGATGCGTCGCATAAAGGACTTGGATGTGTGCTTATGCAAAACGGCAGAGTCATTGCGTATGTGTCACGACAATTAAAGGATTATGAGAAGTGGTATCCGACCCACGACTTGGAGTTAGTTGCAGTGGTTTTTGCATTGAAAATCTGGAGGAACTATCTCTATGGGGAGAAGTGTGAAATATATACAGACCAGAAGAGTCTAAAATATATTTTTACACAGAAGGACTTGAATATGCACCAAAGAAGGTGGTTGGAGTTAATTAAGAACTATGATTGTGAGATTTTACGTAAGACCCCAACTTTTATGAATAAAGATGAATTTTCTATAAATATCATTTTTGAATATTATGGAATGAATTTGATATAATGTTATAGTTGTGGGTAATATTTATAAATTTTGCAAAGTACGCAAGTTGTTATATAATATTCGATTGGTCGGGGAATATTCATTTTAACAGGGAATATTCGTACAACGGCACAATCATTGGTGGACCCCATAACGGAATTATTGTCGGATTGAGAAAATTACAAAAATACTTTATGAAAATAACGGCGGAAGTTTTACCGTTAACTGTTGAAACACCCGGTGTTAAAAGTATAGTCATACGATTAGTTACACAGTAGCACACGGTATTGATTATTGATGCTTACGTGAGAAGTCACTCAGTTTTGTTCAATTATTGTTACAGTAATTGCTGAATAGTATCTCACGTTATTTGATTCAATTATTGTCAATATTTTATAATCAATAATTGAGATGACAAAGTTATTAATATTATTATTTGCAATATTAACGATGTCTAGAAGTTCTGTCAAGGAGAGGTTTGGTCACCTAATTGCGCGCCAATGGGGAGAAATCCTTAGCCCCCTCTTTCCTGGGAATGACCTGGTCGATTAATATTGTGAATTATAATAATGATAATAAATGTTGTTAAAAATATTGAGGTGATTTTTACGAGGTATCTTGTTATAAATTTTACTTATTATTTAGATTTTCACTTACTCATTTTTCAAAATAATCGGTAGGAAGTTATTTAAATATTATAAAAGTGGGCCCACATGTGGGGCCAATATGTGGAAAATTGTATTGCTGGAGGTTATTTTTCAAATGGGTTGTCGGGAAGGGGTGAGAGAAAAAGGTCAGGAGGGAGTTAGCATTAGTATTATTATTATTATTATTATTATTATTATTATTATTATTATTATTATTATTATTATTATTATTATTATTATTTACATGTTTATATATTATAGGATATATAATATATGTATATAACTTTGTTGACAATTGGGGCAGGAAGGAAAAACGGATCACGGGAGTGTATCCCGTGAAATTTTTAGCACATGCTATATATATATATATATATATATATATATATATATATATATATTTTATTTAAAAGATTTTGCTTTAAATCTGATAATCTGCTTTAAAAGTAAATCAATCTGAACTGTTCATGAATTAGTTACTATGCAGGTCCATTCTTCTATAAATAGAAGCTCATTCCTTCATTATTTCTTACGAATTCAACGAAACTCTAGAGAGAAACTATAGAGAAAGAAGAAAAGTGTTCTCTGCTACTTCACTACTTCTATATCCAGTACTCTTCTTTCTAAGGTAGGGGATATTATTTGTTGTACTCGTAAGGGGTATTATTTCTTTCTTATTCATGAAGAGAACTTATTTTATTCCATTCTTTAATATTCTGTTGGAATATCCTGTATACGCGGGCTACCCTATACTTGGTGAAATTCTTCTGTTATTCCATTTTTATTATTCTGTTGGAACATCCTGTCTGTGCATTTACGCATGACCTGGTTCCATTATTTATTAATCTGTTGGAATATCCTGTCGGTGCATTTACGCATGACCTGGTTCCATTATTTACTATTATGTTGGAATATCCTGTCGGTGCATTTACGCATGACCATGTTCCATTATTTATTATTCTGTTGGAATAACCTCTCTGTGCGGTCTATCGCATGCTTGGTGATTTCTTTTGTTATTCCATTCTTTATTATACTCAGTTGGTTAAAGTTTTGACTTCTATACTCCATGAAATTAGTGGAGTATCCATGATATTTGCGTTTCATCCAGTATCTTTTCATGGAAATATTCTTCTGAGCATTCTTGAATTTTACTCAACAAAGAAGTATCATGTTGACAATTTGGACGTTATTGGTTCTTGGACAAATTAATTCTTGAACTTGTTTTATTGAATTCTTATATCATTTTATCATCCTCATGTTTATATTATGTTGAAAGTTATCTGTGGCATGTAGTGCATAGATGGACTTGGTATGATTATGACCAGGGATTATTCAGTGTAATCATGACCATAATGTTATAAATGATATGAAAAAAGTCATCATTGGCCCGTAGTGCATTGATGGACAGTTGTTGGCATGATCATGACCATTGATGAATACATGAATATCCTTGGCTGTGATGCATGGATAATTTGAGGTTGTGATACTAATGAATATCCTTGGCCGTAGTGCAGGGATGATGTGGATTCTTTATTAAGCTAAGTCTTAGCGATAAAAGTAATGAAAAACCTTTTAAATCATAGAAGGTTGTAGATTTTATTCTCTACTTGACTCTTCTAATGGATTGCTTGTTCTGCTGCAGTTAAACTTGATGTTTGTTATATTTTATCAGTTTAACACTGTTGAAGGCTAATGATAATTTATTCTGCATTATCTTAGTCATAATATTTCTTACTGGGCTAGTTGAGCTCACCCTTTTGCTTTCATTGTTCTCTTCAGGAAATGAGAACGTAGCAGGGACTAGTCGAGGAACAGAGTGATGGTCCAGATAATAGCATTAGTAGTCCTCACTATTCTATGAAATAGTGTGATAATGAATATAATGAGAACCCCATTGAGTTTATATATTGTCTAGATGACAATATTTGTATTAAAACTCACAGAATATGTTTAGTCGTATTTTACACGACTGTTGCATAATTAAGTTGTATTTGAATTTTGTACCATGTATTTGACGACTCAGAATAGGTGATGTATACAAATTTTGGGGGCGTCACAGTTGGTATCAAAACTTAGGGATATGATCCCTGGAAAAGATGTGAGAATAGAACTAGGAGGGGAGAGACAGGGAATTCCTTCGCTAGTATGACCTACCTAAGTTTATTTGGTATTTAATTGGTCATCGTAATATAGGGGATAATATGTTACATGTCAATTAACCTTTGTTTTGTGGCGATGTCTGAAAATGACATCCGAGAATGTTGAGAATAGCAATGGAGCACAAAGCGTAGTTGATTCTGCACATATCAATAATCGTGATAATGTGCATCAAGAAGGTGACAATCCTCATACAAATAAATAATACTTGACCAAATGATGAATGATGGAATGTTCGGAGGCTTTATGTAATTCATGCAACAAAGAAAGCGAGCCGGCTCTCTCTCCAAAATATAGGTGGAAACATCTGAAACTCTCTGGACGGTCACCGCTAATTGGTTCAAGGAGGGACCACCACGGAGTTTATTGGAGAGCCAAAACCACTTAAAGGCGGAAGCATGGATAAAGCGATCACCAAGATATTTGATGTCTTGGGATGCTCCGAGGAGAAAAGGTTCCCTTCTTGCGCTTTATGTTGTTGAGGAGGCGCGATTACTAGTGGGACTCGATGAAAGCGTACTCAACTTCTTTGTCTTGAAGATGTCTTGGGAGAAGTTCTCGAGAACTATTCAACGACAAGTACTTTCCTGAAAGTATTCGTCACATAAAAGAGGTAGAGTTCATCAAGTTGGAGCGTAATAATATGACCGTATTCGCGATGACGAAGCTAAGTTTGCAGAAAGTTATCTCGGTTTTGCGTCCCACTTGGTGGATAATGAAGATAGAATGATGCGGATGTTTTAAGAGGTTTAAAGCCGGAGATACGTCAACATCTTATTTCTCATAAACTTTGTTTGTATTCAGATGTTGTAAATAGGGCTCAGTTAGTAGAGCGCGATAACGAGTCAACGCAACCAAAAGAGAGCAGCTGGCAAAATGATAATACCAGTGAGAGCAGTCATCGAAGTGGTGACAACAAGCGTGGAGGGAATCAACAGTCCAGAAGTGGTAACCACTTCGATGGTAATCAGGGCCAAAACAATAAGAATGGATATTTCAAGAAGTGGAGATTTAACAATGATGGAAAGACATCAGCACCAGCACCCGTTGTTAAGGAAGGAGAACAACCACCTATCATATGCTTCAAATGCGGAGGGGAGGGACACATCAGTCCAAACTGCGCGATGTCGTCCAAAGCATGTTATAATTGTGGAAGAGAGGGTCACTTAGCCCGATTTTGTCATTCACCGAAGACAAGTTCAGCCAGGATGGAGGCACCAAAGGCCGTCCCAGAAAAGTCAAAGCCGGTAGTGCAAGGGAGAGCGTTTGTTGTGACCTCCCAGAAAGCAAGGAACCCGAATGAGCGTCATCACGAGTAAGCTTATCATAAACTCTAGCGAAGTCTATACTTTATTTGATACCGGTTCTACCCATTCTTTTATTTCTCCTACTTGCGCTCAACGATTAAATTTGACTACGGAGAAATTAGACTTTGACTTATCTGTGGAAACTCTGTTGGGAGAAAATTTCATTACATCCATTGTTTATAAGTCTTGTGTGGTTCAAATCGGTACCCTCACATTACCTGTCGATCTCATTGCATTGAAAATACTTGCATTTGATGTGATTCTAGGGATTGATTGGTTAACTACTCATCATGCTAAAATTGATTATTTTCGTAAGGTTGTTAGGTTTCATATTCCTAATCAACCTATTATGCGAATTCAAGCGACCAAACCATTAAAATCAATCACGGTCATCTCAAGCCATAAAGCTGTTCGTTTATTGGAAAACAGATGTCAAGCTTTCTTAGCTCATGTCATTGATCTAAACAAAAATACGTCAGTTTTGAATGATATTTCTATTGTTAATAAATTCCCTAACGTATTCCCTGAAGAACTTCCTGGCCTACCCCCAGAGCGTGAAATTGAATTTTGTATCGACCTTGAACATGGTACAAAATCCATTTCCAAATCCCCATATCGAATGGCTCCTATTGAACTTCAGGAGTTAAAGACCCAATTGTAAGAATCGTTAGACATTGGTTTCATTCGTCCTAGTACGTCTCCTTGGGGTGCTCCTGTTCTATTCGTGAAGAAAAAAGATGGGAGTATGCGACTTTGTATTTATTATCGGGAGTTGAATCACGTCACCATCAAAAATAGGTACCCATTGCCACGTATTGATGACATGTTTGACCAGTTGCAATGAGCCAAATTCTTTTCAAAGATTGATCTTCGTTCCGGATATCACCAATTGAAGATCAGAATCGATGACATTCCAAAGACTTTCTTTAAACTCGATGCGGGCATTATGAATTCCTAATCATGTCCTTTGGATTGACTAATGCTCCTGCTGCCTTCATGGATATGATGAACCGAGTATTCAAGAAATATTTTGATCACTTTGTGGTCGTCTTTATTGATGACATCCTTATTTATTCCAAAAGCCGTGAAGATCATGAGCAACACTTGAGGCTGACACTCCAAAAGCTTTGTGAATACAAGCTTTATGCCAAGTTAAAGAAATGCGAGTTCTGGCTTGAGAAAGTAGCATTCCTTGGGCACGTAGTATCAAGTCATGGAATATCTATTGACCCGGAAAAAATTGAAGCAATTCAAAGCTGGGAGAAACCAAAATCAGTGACCGAAGTACGTAGCTTTCTCGGTTTAGCTGGTTATTATCGGAGATTCGTGGAAGGATTTTCTCGAATTGCTACTCCATTAACTTAGCTGACTCGGAAAAATACAAAGTTCGGTTGGAGTGAAGAATATGAGAAGATTTTTCAAGAACTCAAGAGGAGACTCATTTTAGCACCTGTTCTGACAATACCATCTGGCTCGGAGGGATTTGTCATCTACAGTGATGCTTCGGGCAAAGGTTTGGGATGTGTTCTCATGCAACATGGGAAAGTCATAGCCTATGAGAGGAATTATCCTACTCATGACCTGGAGTTAGCAGCTGTTGTCTTCGCACTTAAAATTTGGAGGAATTACTTGTATGGGGAGAAAGTGGAGATCTTTACGGATCATAAAAGCCTCAAATATTTCTTCACTCAAAAGGAACTCAACATGCGACAATGACATTGGCTTGAACTGTTGAAAAATTATGATCATACCATCCTGGAAAAGCGAACGTGGTAGCTGACGCATTGAGTAGAAGATCATATGCAAGTACGAGTGCGATAGTGTCAACACTCAAGCCCATTTTGTGTGACTTGCAAAGGATGGAGATAGAATTAAAGTCTCCAGGGACCCATGTGATGATGGAAAATATACGAGTAGAACTGACTTTAATTGATAAAGTTAAAGCTGCTCAAGCTACAGACCTGGAGCTTATGCGTATGAGGAAGAAAGTGCAAGAAGGTGCTATGCCGAAAGCAAGAATCGATGAAGAAGGAATACTTCGAGTCAACTCCAGACTTTGTGTTCCTAACGACCCTGATTTAAAGTATAAAATCATGATGGAGGCGCACAACACACCGTTTGCAATCCATCCTGGGAGTACCAAAATGTATCATGATATTCGTCATACATTTTGTTGGAACGATATGAAAAGAGAGATATCGCTGTTTATCTCAAGGTGTCTAACTTGTCAACGAGTTCAAGCGGAGCATCAAGTACCAAAAGGTCCATTGCAACCACTTGAAATTCCAGAATGGAAGTGGGAGCACATTACCATGGATTTCATTACCGGTCTTCCTAAGGTTTCTCAAGGTATAGATGCGATTTGGGTCATTGTTGATAGATTGACCAAGTCTGCTCATTTCTTACCAATACGAGAAACATATACACTTGAACCTCTTGCTCGTATGTACATAAACGAGATTGTAAGACATCATGGTATGCCAGTATCCATAGTTTCTGATCGAGACCCAAGATTCACTTCATGATTTTTGGTTAGTTTGCAGAAAGCTATGGGCACAGATTTACAATTTAGCTCGGCATATCATCCTCAGACGGACGGGCAGTCGGAGAGGACTATTCAAACTCTTGAAGATTTATTAAGACTCTGTGTCCTTGACTTCAAGGGAAGTTGGGATAAGTTCTTACCATTGGTGGAGTTTTCCTACAACAACAGTTATCAAGCAAGTATTGGCATAGCTCCATTTGAGGCGTTGTATAGAAGAAAGTGTCGTTCTCCAGTATGATGGGATGAGGTGGGTGAAGCAACGTTGTTGGGACCGGAGTTGGTACGTATGACTACGGAAAAGATTCAAACGATTCGACAACGTATAAAAACCTCACAAGATCGACAAAAGAGTTATGTTAATCTTCATCGAAAGGACGTGGAATTCGATATAGGAGATCATGTGTTGTTACTTTTTGCTCCATGGAAAGGAGTTACGAGATTCGGAAAGAGAGGAAAGCTCAATCATCGATTCATCGGCCCATTTTTAATCCTCGATCGAATAGGAGCTGTGGCCTATAGACTCGCTTTACCGCCAAGTATGTCTCGTGTTCATAACATTTTTCACATATCCATGTTACGTAAATATATGGAAGACCCGAACCATATTATTGAGTTAGAACTGGACGAAATAGCTGAAGATTTGATGTATGAAGAGGTTCCTGTTCAAATCTTGGATAAGAAGGAACATATTCTACGCTCCAAGGTTATACCTTAAGTCAAAGTTTTGTGGAGAAACCACGATGTTGAGGAAATGACTTGGGAGTTAGAATCTAAAATGAAATCAAGGTATCCTTACCTCTTCAACATACCAGGTACGTACCCTAATTTCGAGGGCGAAATTTCATAAGAAGGGGAGGTTGTAAGACCCCAACTTTTATGAATAAAGATGAATTTTCTATAAATATCATTTTTGAATATTATGGAATGAATTTGATATAATGTTATAGTTGTGGGTAATATTTATAAATTTTGCAAAATACATGAGTTGTTATATAATATTAGATTGGTGGGGAATATTCGTTTTAACGGGGAATATTTGTACAACAAGCACAATCATTGGTGGACCCCATTAACGGAATTATTGTCGGATTGAGAAAACGACAAAAAATACTTTATGAAAATAACGGCGGAAGTTTTACTGTTAACTCGTTGAAACACCAGTGTTAAAAGAAATACAAGATGTCTGGCGTAGTTGCACAGTAGCACACGGTATTGATTATTGTGTCTTACGTGAGAAGTCACTCAGTTTTGTTCAATTATTATTACAGTAATTGTTGCATAGTATCTCACGTTATTTGATTCAATTATTGTCAATATTTTATAATCAATAATTGAGATGACAAAGTTATTAATATTATTATTTGCAATATTAATGATGTCTAGAAGTTCTGTCAAGGAGAGGTTTGGTCACCAGGTCGATTAATATTGTGAATTATAATAATGATAATAAATGTTGTTAAAAATATTGAGGTGATTTTTACGAAATATCTTGTTTTAAATTTTACTTATTATTTAGATTTGCACTTACTCATTTTTCAAAATAATCGGTAGGAAGTTATTTAAATATTATAAAAGTGGACCCACATGTGGGGCCCATATGTGGAAAATTGTATTGCTGGGAGGTAATTTTTCAAATGGGTTATCGGGAAGGGGTGGGAGAAAAAGGTCAGGAGGGAGTTAGCATTATTAGTATTATATATATATATATATGTTTATATATTATATGATATATAATATATGTATATAACTTTGTTGACAATTGGGGAAGGAAGGAAAAACAGATCACGGGAGTGTATCCCGTGAAATTTTTAGCACATGCTATATATATATATATATAATATATTTTATTTAAAAGATTTTGCTTTAAATCTGGATAGTCCATTTAAAAGTAAATCAATCTGGACCGTTCATGAATTAGTTACTATGCAGTCCATTCTTTTATAAATAGAAGCTCATTCCTTCATTATTTCTTATGAATTCACTGAAACTCTAGAGAGAGAGAAAGAAGAAAAGTGTTCTGCTACTTCACTACTTCTATATCTAGTACGCTTCTTTCTAAGGTAGGGGATATTACTCGTAAGGGGTATTATTTCTTTCTCATTTATGAAGGGAACTTATGTTATTCCAATTTTTATTAATCTGTTGGAATAACCTATATACGCGGGCTACCCTATACTTGGTGAAATTCTTCTGTTATTCCATTTTTATTATTACATTTGGAACATCACATGCATGCGTTTCTACGTGACTGATTCCATTATTTATTATTCTGTTGGAATGTCCTGTTGGTGCGTTTACGCATGACCTGGTTCCATTATTTACTATTCCGTTGGAATATCCTGTCGGTGCATTTACGCATGACCTGGTTCCATTATTTATTATTCTGTTGGAATAACCTGTCTATACAGTCTATCGCATGCTTGGTGATTTCTTTTGTTATTCAATTCTTTATTATTATACTCAGTTGGTTAAAGTTTTGACTTCTATACTCCATGAAATTAGTGGAATATCCTTGATATTTACGCTTCATCCAGTATCTTTTCATGAAAATATTCTCCTGAGCATTCTTGAATTTTACCCCACAAAGAAGTATCATGTTGACAATTTGGACGTTATTGGTTCTTGGACAAATTAATTCTTGAACTTGTTTTATTGAATTCTTATATCATTGTTATCATCCTCATGTTTATATTATGTTGAAAGTCATATGTGGCATGTACTGCATAGATGGACTTGGTATGATTATGATCAGGGATTATTCAGTGTAATCATGACCGTAATGTTACAAATGATGTGGAAAAAGTCATCATTGGCCCGTAGTGCATTGATGGACAGTTATTGGCATGATCATGACCATTGATGAATACACGAATATCCTTGGCTGTGATGTATGGATAATTTATGGTTGTGATACTTATGAATATCCTTGGCCGTAGTATAGGGATGATGTGGATTCTTTATTAAGCTAAGTCTCAGCGATAAAAGTCATGAAAAACCTTTTAAATCATAGAAGGTTGTAGATTTTATTCTCTACTTGACTCTTCTAATGGATTGCTTGTTCTGCTGCAGTTAAACTTGATGTTTGTAATATTTATCAGTTTAACACTGTTGAAGGCTAATGATAATTTATTCTGCATTATCTTAGTCATAATATTTCTTACTGGGCTAGTTGAGCTCACCCTTTTTCTTTCATTGTTCTCTTCAGGAAATGAGAACGTGGCGATGAATAGTCGGGAACGGTGATGGTCTAGATAATAGCATTAGTAGTCCTCACTATTCTATGAAATAGTATGATAATAAATGTAATGAGGACCCCATTGAGTTTGTATATTGTCTAGATGACAATATTTGTATTAAAACTCACAACATATGTTTAGTCGTATTTTACACGACTGTTGTATAATTAAGTTGTATTTTAATTTTGTACCATGTATTTGACGACTCAGAATAGGTGATGTATGCCGATTTTGGGGGCGTCACATTTTATACCATCCAGGTAAGGCAAACGTGGTTGCTGACGCCTTAAGTAGAAAGGGTCGGGAGAAATTGATAATGTTGACTGCTCAGAAGGAGTTAATTTCAGCCATGGAGAAGTTAGAATTGGAATTGAAGTATCCTATGGAAATTGATGATAAGTCGCTTTTGATGATCTGATACAATACTGACCTCTTGGATAAAGTTAAGGAGGCTTAACTTCAGGATGAAGAATGTAAAAAGGTGAAAAAGAAGATATCCGAAGGAACTTAACCAAGATTCAAGATGGATAAAGAAGGAATACTTAGATTCGAGAGCAGAATTTGGGTACCGCCAGTAACAGAGATTAAGGAAGACATTTTGAGCAAGGCTCATAGCTCAAGATATTCGATTCACCTTGGTAGTACTAAGATGTACCAAGACCTTTGACAAAATTTCTGGTGGCCAAATCTGAAACGAGATGTTGCAGAGTGTGTTGCCAAGTGTCTGACTTGTCAGAAAGTGAAAGCAGAACATCAGAGGCCGAGTGGGTTGCTACAACCGTTGGAGATCCCAGAATAGAAATGGGAACATATTACAATGGACTTCGTGGTTGGCCTTCCGACAACTCAGAAAGGCTATGACGCAGTATGGGTTATCATTGACCGATTGACGAAATCCGCACACTTCCTTCCAATCAAAATCAGATTCAACTTAAATCAATTGGAAAGGTTATATGTGAAAGAGATTGTTACGAGGTGCGGAGTTCTGGTGTCAATTGTTTCCGATAGGGATCCGCGCTTTACATCGAACTTCTGGAAACGTCTACAAGAATGCATGGGTACGCAATTGCGAATGAATACGGCATATCACCCACAGACTGATGAGCAGAGTGAAAGAACGATTCAGACATTGGAAGATATGTTAAGAGCTTGTGTAATGGACTTTAAAGGAAATTGGGATGATCATCTACCGCTCGTAGAGTTCGGCTACAACAACAGTTACCACGCTAGTATTGGCATGCCACCTTATGAAGCATTATACGGCAGAAAGTACAGAACTTTGCTATACTGGGATGAAGTTGGCGAAAGACAATTACTAGGCCCAGAATTAGTACCGCAAACAGCAGAAATAGTCAAAGTGATTCGAACAAGACTGGTAGCAGCTCAAGATAGGCAGAAGAAATACGCGGATCCAAACCATAAAAATGTTGAGTTTGAATCGGATAATTATGTGTTCTTGAAGGTCTCTCCCTAAAAGGGAAAGATCAGGTTCAGAAAGAAAGGGAAATTAAGCCCAAGATTCATTGGTCCCTTTGAGGTACTGCAAAAAATCAGAGAAGTTGCGTATGAGGTAGTCTTACCTCCAGCACTCGAGAATGGCCACAACGTCTTCCATGTTTCAGTTTTATGACCCTACAAACTCGATTACAAACATGTAATTGAATACGAACCCCAACATTTTGAAAAAGACTTATCTTACGAAGAAATCCCTGTTCAAATCGTCGACAGAAAAGAACAAGTTCTAAGAAATAAAGTAATACCTTCTGTTAATATAATTTGGAGGAATCACAACGCTGAAGAAGCAACGTAGGAACTCGAAGAGCATATGATAAAGAATTATCCTCATTTATTTACTTAAATTAAGTGTAAGCGATTCTGGGGATAGAATCTTTGTAAGTGGAGGAGAATGTAACGGGTCGAATTGATTGAGTCGTGATTCTGGGGACAGAATCCTTTTAAGGGGGGAAAGATGTGAAGAACGAGATTGTTGTGATTTAATTTTAATATTTATTGAATTAAATAAATATTCTCGATGATTTAATTATTGTTATTCTCGATGATTTAATTATTGGATTAAATAATTAATTGATGCAATTGTGATAGATTAATTTAATTATATATGTTATATTTATTAAATTAATGTGGAGAATTTTATTATTCAAATTATGTAATTATATGAGCTTCTTGAATTAAATGAAATATTTAATAAGCATAATGTTATTTTAATTAAGTTAATAATTAATTAGAGATTTAATAATTTGACATAATTAATAAATGAGAAAATTAATTATGTGACTATGTGAGTTAATGAGAAATTATCATATTTTAATTGAATTAAAGTAAATGAGATATTTGATTTATTTTATAAAGGGGTGTGACACTATTAAACTATAGTATAAAAGATCTATTAAATTAAATAGTTATAATTCTTTTAAGGTTAGCCAAAAAAGGCATTATGGGAGGTTGGGGGCAGTTAACCCATGATTGGTTAACTGACCACAACTGCGTCAGTTTCAAAATATTATATACGTCTTCTATTATTGTTAAGTCTTTTAGTTTTGTTAAGTCTGGAAAAGGAGAATCGGAGAGAATTTTAGAGAATTAGATAGAAATAGTGTGAGTTATTGTGATATTGTAGAAGAGCGTAAAAGTTAGAAGAATTGTTTAAGTGTAATCTCTTCAACCCAATTTCTATATTTACGATTGTTAAAGTTTTTATGAAAATGGCTTTATGTTTTGTTAAGGCTTCTGTAATTGGATAAAGGTAGTGATTATGTGTTATATATGTGGTAAGATGTTATTATAACATGTGTTACTGTATATTGTATATTTCCATATCATCAGTTTCATAAAAATTATGTCGTACGTTGTTCTTCAAAATTACAGAGTTTGAAAATATGGCCATATGGCCTTACATGCCAAATTTAACACGATAATCATAAGTTGTATCATAAATTTATATATGTATGTGTTAATATGTTAACGTAGTATGTTTTTACTATGTTGTATGAATCATAACATCAATTTCATAAAAATATATGTCGTAGATTGTTTCTTCAAAAATTACAAAGTATGAAAATATGGTCATATGGCCTTACATACCAAATTTAACACGATAATCATAAGTGGTATCATAAATTTACACTTGTATATAATTATGCAAGTTAAAACGAAGAAAACAAACTTCAAATGAATAGATTCGGTGTTATAATGAACCCGTAGTGTTGATTTTCATGTTTTGTATTCAAAACTTTCAAAAACATCAAGAACAATAAATTATATGTTTTGATTCTGCAAATTACGTGTTATAACATGTTAAAAGCATGCTAGAAGGGTTGAGTAGTAAGTATATGTATATTACAGTGTTTGGGTATATCTAATTTCGTTTAAGAATAAATTAATTGGAGGTGTTGGCCATGTTCTGCAATTTTCACGAATTGCAGAACTATTATCGGAATCGCCTCGCCATGTATTGATCCCATGCCTTCGTCTCGCGTCATAAATCATGCCAGGGTAGAAACCACGGTATACCGCATAACCGCTATGACAGACTACTCTGCAGAATGTCCAGAAATAAATTTTTTAAAGTGTTCAAGTCTATGAATGTGATAGTAACCTAATCTAATGTGCATAAAAATATGTTAAACGTATAATGAGATGTTAAAATATATTCTTAATATGTCAATAACGCATTTAAGTATGTATTGAATTATTGAACGTATATTTAGCTTATTGTTCATGTAGGGTAATATTATGTGACAATAAGTGTGATAATTTGACTAAGTATAGTCATAACCAAATTTTTAGACAAAAGAATGAACTTGTGATGACTAGTTACGTTATAATTGACTGGTATTGTGAATGAAAATGATATGTAGGATTAATTCAAGGAAAGTGTATAAATAACGTGTAATCTACGCACGAGGCAAGTTTCCTAACCCTACTTGTTATCATTATTCAAGTTTATAATTTACGTCGAGTAAATTCTCATTATTGTTAACCAAGTTCAATTTGGTATATTAAAGATTATTTATCTTTTCAAAGTATGATTCTATTATACAATACTTGTTCTATTGTATACCTCTTGAGATTGTTATTCAATTTAAATATCATTTATTGTTGAACCTTGTTAGAATAGTGAACCCTTATTGATTCGACTAGTCCATAGTTGATGAACGTTCTAAATTTCAGAACCCTTATTGATTTATCCAAACAAAACTTCCTTTGTTGCCGACTCTAATGTCAAACTGAGATGAACAACCATGTATAGGGATTTCTTATGCATTAGCGTTAAGATATTGTGCACAATATGGTACTAAGGGCTGATCCCCCCAAGTACGAGTAGAAGAGTCCATAGTCTTATGACTGTTAAAGGTGTCAAGTATAACCCTTGATAACCTAGGACATAGTTCAAGGTCTTATGACCCTCAGAAATCTTTTGATTCTTGTTATTTATTCTCGATTCAAAAGTTGAGCTTTTATTCCTGAAGTCTTTGATTCACTCGCATGTTATTATATTGTTATTTCATTATTATATTTTTGGGCAATCGTTCTCACTCTTGCGTAATAATAACATTGCAGTTAAGAACGAAAGGTCTGACGAGTCTTCTACTAGCAAAGGCAAGGGCAAGATTAACAAGTGATGAAGACTTGTTGTTTTATGTGATGATGTATTTCTGTTTTAGACTTATGTTAATGATGTATAAGATGATTAATTGTTTATGTTTCCGCAATTAAGATTTAAGGTTAGTCTGACCTGGAATTTATGTATTTTTACGATGTAACTCTTTAAGGAGAGGATTTATTTCTATCTATTAATGCTTTCATTTATTATGGGTAGATAGACATATGATGTTGTATAGTTAACACCAAATCATGTGGGAATTTAAGTACCCGGATTTGGGGGTGTCACAAATAACTTTTAATCCATGCATGATTTGGTCCTGATTCAAACTTCAGAACACAGATCTCATGACATACTACAACTTTAAACCTTTAAACAACAAAAATTATTAACGATCATTGTAAGACCCCAAATTATTAATAAATGAAATTTATTTTCCTCTATTTATTATTTTGAAATAGTAAGGGTTGATTTGATTAATGTGGTTAGTTATGGGTAAAATGCGCAAATATTTTAAATAAGCAGGTGGTTATAAAATATTCATTGTTGTCGGGGAATATTCATTTGGTCGTTGAATATTCTTTAACATTGGGGAATATTAAATGCGACCATGCAGGTCTTTTGTGGGCCCCATAACGAAAAGATTGGATGAAGAAACGACAAGTATAAGTTGTTTATAAATAACGGTGCCAGATTCTTCACGAATTATCTTGTTGGAATACCCGTGGTTAAAACACACTAATCGCTGCGTTGTTGCACAAGAAGACACCAGTATTGCACCAATTATTGATTCTTACGTGAGAAGGCACTACTCAATAATTATTACGATGAATTCTTGCTCGATATTTTATTTTATTGATTCAATAATTGTTGCGTTGATATTTTATATTACTGTTGTTTCAATAATTGTCACTATATAGTATTTTCCATTATCGAAGCAATAATTCATATTATCTGAATAATATTATTAGAAAACATAATTGGCAATGTCTAGAAAGTTATGTCTAAGGAGAGGTTTGGTCACCTAATTGCGCGCCAGTAAGGAGAAATCCTTATTGGAAAGCCCCTCTTTCTGAGGAGCGGCACGGTTGTCGATCTTGTGATTACGTAATATTATTTTTGAATAATTAATCATTGATTTATATGATTAGGAAAATATTGATTTTATGTGGTTATAGATTGAGAAAATTTTTAAAGTGACAATTGTTAAGAATTGATATTTTATCTTTTCTGATAAAATAATATTTTATTATATTATATAATAATGATGATATTTTTTTACAATGAATGTGGGATATATGAGTATATGAGGAGGAAGAGTATTTTTGTTGAAAAAGTTGTTTAAAACATGTTAAACATGTCTGTGGGCCCATTTCTTGACTGAAATTTGATTATAGCTTGTAAAATCGTCCGTTTATGGATTTTGGTTAATTTCTGTTTGGAATTTGGAAAAACTTTCTTCTGCAAAGTTGTAGAGAATTGAATTTCCTATAAAACCTCACGAGATTCGAATTTTCTGATAAAAGGGCTATTTATTATGAATTATTGAAGTTCCAAAGTTCCGAAATAATTAAATTTTGGAAGTTTTAAATATTTTTATTTAGAAAAACGTTTTTGTCATTATGGTGGACTATTTTGGTGGCTGAAATCAGATTCAAATGTGTGCGTATGAATAAGTTTTGAAAATATTATTAATTTATTAAATTTTTTACTTTGGTGTCCTAAGCATTTTCCTATAAATAGGGTGCTTAGGTTAGAATTGAAAATCACACCAGAAACTACAGATTTCTCTCTCTTTCTCTCTCGATATATTGAGCGTATTCTTGTGAGTATTTTAGTATTTTCAGTATTGCTATACGATGCAAGTCCTTTTCAGCACTATATCCAGTATACCAGTCAGAAGTACTATCCTTTTTAAGTAAGGGATGTTATTTTCTTCTTAAATGATATTATTTCTTCAATATCATTATGCCGAAATATTGGTTGTAACTTTTTATCAAATTTGGAACTTTTTCATGTCTGGGTTACTATTCATGAGTTACTATTCATGAGTTGCTATTCATGAGTTACTATTCACGAGTACTATTCATGAAGCATGATGATCTTTTTTGTGAAATTTCTATCTTTTAGTGTCGGAGTCACTATTCATGTATGCGGCACTATTCACGTATACGGTACTATTCATAGAAAAATTAAATTTTCATTTTTCGTCCAAAATATCTATCATGGATACTAGCTTTGATTGTATCCATGTTTTGATCATTCTTGAATTTTACTCCACTCTGGTTATTTATGAAGTATTTTTGAACTGGGATTATTTAAAGTACGAATCCTTAATATTTGTTCTTTTGTTTCACTGGATTCGTTTTCTTTAAAATATTTTTCATCATCCTCAGTCCTTAATGATGATATAACTAAATATCTTTGGCCCGTAGTGCAAAGATGAATGATTTTATGATGAATATCTTTGGCTTGTAGTGCAAAGATGAACAGGTGTTAGATGAACATGAACAACTGATGAATATCTTTGGCCTGTAGTGTAAAGATGAATATTTGATTCCAGATATATATTGATTGATGTTACAGGGATAAAAGATAGACGATGAACTTTTATATTCATATATAGAAGATAGTAGATTTCATTCTCTACTTAACTCTTCTAATGAATTATTATTTCCGCTGCAAATATTGATTTAAAACTTGTTGTCTATTGTATTCTATTAGATTTTTCCTGTTGAAGACTAACGATAATTTGTTACAGATTATCTTAGTCATAATGTTCTTCTCGGGGCTAGTTGAGCTCACCCTTTTCCTTTTTGTTCCATTTTTCTTCTCAGGAGGCGAGAATGTAGCGAGTACTAGTCGGGGTATGGAATGATGGTTCTAGAAGTTATTTCAGTAGTCCTCACCATTTTTGTAAAATAATGTATCAATAATTGAAATGAGGACTTAGTTGAGTGTGAATATTGTCTAGATGATAATATTTGTATTTAAACTCACAGTTTTTATGTTGTATTAATAAAGTATACATCACCCATCTTGGGTAGTCAGATACATGGTACAGAATTTAAATACAACTTACTAATATAACTGTCGTGTACAATACGACATAAACTGTGAGTTTGAATACAAATATTGTCTACTAGATATTATACAAACTCAAAAGGAGTCCTCATTACAATTATTATCACACTATTTCACGTAATAGTGAGGACTACTAATGTTATCCTCCGGACCATTACTCTGCTCCCAGACTCGTCCCCAACTATATTCTCATTTCTTGAAGAGAACAAAGAAAGAAAGGGTGAGCTCAACTAGCTCAATAAGAAATATTATGACTAAGATAATGCGAAATAAATTATCATTAGCTTCTAAACAAATGTTAAACGATAAAATATAATGAACATCAAGTTTAACTACAAATGAACCAAAGAATCCATTAAAAGAGTCAAGTAGAAAATAAAATCTACTATCTTTTATGATTTAAAAGGTTTTCATCACTATTATAGCCGAGACTCGACTTTAATAAATATTCCACATCATCGAATCACCCCGCACTACTACTGCGAGGATATTCTTTAGTATCACGACCACAATTATTCATGCACTACGGGCCAAGAATAGTTGTGTATTCATTAATGGTCATGATCATGCCAACAATCGTCCATCAATGCACTACTACTAATTTGAGGATTTTTATCACATCATTTGTAACATTACGGTCATGATTACACCGAATAGTCTCTCGGTCATAATCATACCAAGTCCATCTATGCACTACAGAACCACGATGACTTTCAACATAATATAAACATGAGGATGATGACAATGATATAAGAATTCAATAAAACAAGTTCAAGAATTATTTTATCCAGAATTATTAACGTGCAAATTGTCAACATGATCTTTGTTTTGTAGAGTAAAATTCAAGAATCTCGAGAAGAATATTTCCATGAAAGGATCTTTGGATGAAGCGCAAATATCAAGAATATTCCACTAATTTCATGGAGTATAGAATTCAAAGTTTTAACCAATTGGGTATAATAAAGAATGGAATAACAAAAGAAATCACCATGCATGCGATAGACCGCACGAGTGAGTAATTCCAACGTAATAATAAATAACGGAACCGAGTCCGGCGTAAAAACGCATGCAGACGAGATATTCAACGAGAATAATAAAGAATGGAACCGAGTCCGGTGTAAAACACACGCAGCGGTGATGTTCCATCGAATAATAATAAAAAGAACCGAACCAGTCCTGGTAAAAACACATGATGTGATGTTCCAACGAATAATAATAAAAAGATTTTAACCAGGTCCTAAAACACACGCACGTGATGTTCCAACGAATAATAGAAGAATGTCACCAAGTATAGGCTAAACCACGTATACAAGTTATTCCAATGTAATAATAAGCAATGGAATAACAACAGTTCTCTTCATGAATAGGAAGAATAACACCCCTACGGGTACAACAAATAATATTCCCTACCTTAGAAGAACTGAATATTGGAAAAGTGAAGTAGCAGAACACTTTTCTTCTTTCTCTCTATAGTTTCTCTCTCTAGAGTTTCAAATGAATTAAGTGAAAAATAATGAAGGAATGAGCTTTCTATATATAGAAAAAAAGCGAGGGTGGCTCTTGGTCTTAACGAAGGGTCAAAATGACTCTTGGTAATATTGAAGAGACAACTACTATTTATGAAGGGTAATTAACCCTTGGAACAATCAAGAAGGCGCTTAACTCTTGGTAATATTGAAGGACAACTACTATTTGCGAAGGGGTAAGTACTATTGACGAAGGTAATTACTATTGAAGAAGGTAATTACTATTGATGAAGGTAAATACTATTGACGAAGGTAAATACTATTGACGAAGGTAAATACTATTAACGAAGGTAATTACTTATTCACAAAGGTAATTACTATTCACAAAGGTAATTACTATTGACGAAGAGACTCTTAGATGATGACATATGGGCCCCCATAAAATAATCAAACTTACCACAAACGTCTCATAATGCACTCTTTATATACATCAAGGATTGAATAAATATTACCACAAATCATTTTATTTTTAATCAACACATTTTTAATCTTTCAACAATTATTAATCATTTATAACTTGTCGTCTCAATTAATAATATAACATATTATACGAGATGATCTTGTGACAATAATTGAATCAATAATATAAGAGATATGATCGCAAAATTCTTGTAGCAATAATTGAGTATAGCTAAGTGACTTCTCACGTAAGCATCAATAATCAATACCGTACTACTATGCAACCACCAGACATCGTATTCTTTTACTTTTACCACCGGTAGTTCAACAGTTTTAACGGTAACACCTCCGCCGTTATTTTTATAGAAAGATAATTTTATCGTTTTCTAACTACGACAATACTTCCGTTGTGGGGTCCACCAATGATTGAGTAAAATATCAAATATTCCCAGACAAAAAAGAATATTCCCAGACCAAACGAATATTTTATAACAACTTGCTTACTTTGCAAAATTTATAAATATTACCCACAACTATAACATTATATCAAATTTATTCCATAATATTCAAAAATAATATTTATAGAAAATTCATCTTTATTTATAAAAGTTTGGGGTCTTACAACCTCCCTTCTTATGAAATTTAGCCCTCGAAATTAGGCTACGTACACTGTATGTCGAAGAGGTAAGGATACCTTGATTTCATTTCGATTCTAACTCCCAAGTCATTTCCTCAACATCGTGGTTCCTCCACAAAACTTTGACTTGAGGTATAACCTTGGAGCGTAGAATATGTTCCTTCTTATCAAAATTTGAACAGAACCTCTTCATACGTCCAAATCTTCCGCTATTTCATCCGGTTCTAACTCAATAATATGGTTCGGGTCTTTCACATATTTACGTAACATGGATATGTGAAAAAGCGTTATGAACACGAGACATATTTGGCGGTAAAGCGAGTCTATAGGCCCACGGTTCCTACTCGATCGAGGATTAAAATGGACCGATGAATCGAGGATTAAGTTTTCCTCTCTTTCCAAATCTTGTAACTCCTTTCCATGGAGCAACTCTTAACAACACATGATCTCCTATATCGAATTCCACGTCCTTTCGATGAAGATCGGCATAACTCTTTTATCGATTTTGTGAGGTTTTTATACTTTGTCGATCGTTTGAATCTTTTCCGTAGTCATACATGTACCAACTCCGGTCCCAACAACGTTGCTTCACCCACCTCATCCAAAAGATCTTTGGAGAACGACACTTTCTTCCATACAACGCTTGAATGGAGCCATGCCAATACTTGTGATGATAACTGTTGTTGTAGGAAAACTCCACCAATGGTAAGAACTTGTCCCAATTCCCTTGAAATCAAGGACACGAGTCTTAATAGATCTTCAAGAGTTTGAATAGTCCTCTCCGATGTCCGTCCGTCTCGAGGATGATATCTTAGAAGCTAAATCGTAAATCTGTGCCCATAGCTTTTTGCAAACTAACCCAAAATCGTGAAGTGAATCTTGGGTCTCGATCGTAAACTATGGATACCGGCATACCATGCGATCTTACAATCTCGTTTATATATATATGAGCAAGGCGCTCAAGTGTATAAGTTTCTCGTGATCGGTAAGAAATGAGCGGACTTGGTCAATCTATCAACAATGACCCAAATCGCATCAATGCCTTGAGAAACCTTAGGAAGACCCCAGAACTTGAAATCCATGGTAATGTGCTCCAGCTTCCATTCTAGAATTTCAAGTGGTTGTAATGGACCTTTTGGTACTTGATGCTCCATTTTAACTCATTGACAAGTTAGACACCTTGAGATAAACAAAATATTATCTCTCTCTTCATATGCTCCACCAAAATGTATGGCCGAATATCATGATACATTTTGGTACTCCCGAGATGGATTGCAAATGGTGTGTTGTGCGCCTCCATCATGATATTATACTTTAAATCGAATCGTTAGGAACACAAAATCCGGAGTTGACTCAAGTATTCCTTCTTCATCGATTCTTGCTTCCTAAGCGTAGCACCTTCTTGCACTTTCTTCCTCATACGCATCGACTCCGTGTCCGTAGCTTGAGCGCTTTAACTTTATCGATTAAAGTCGGTTCTACTCAGTATACTCGCTATCATCACATGCGTCCTGAGTCTTTAACTCTATCTCCATCCTTTGCAAGTCATACAAAATGGGCTCTTTGCGTTGACAACGCACTGCATTTCGTGCTTGCATATGATCTTCTACTCAATGCGTCAGCTACCACGTTCGCTTTTCAAAGATGGTATTGGATGGTATGATCATAATCTTTCAATAGTTCAAGCCAACGTCGTTGTCGCATGTTGAGTTCCTTTTGAGTGAAGAAATATTTGAGGCTTTTATGATCCGTAAAGATCTCCACTTTCTCCCCATACAAGTAATGCCTCCAAATTTTAAGTGCAAAGATAACAGCTGCCAACTCTAGATCATGAGTAGGATAATTCCTCTCATATTCTTTGAGTTGTCGTGAGGCATAGGCTATAACTTTTCCAAGTTGCATGAGAACACATCCCAACCCTTTTCCCGAAGCATCACTGTAGATGACAAATCCCTCCGAGCCAGATGGTATTGTCAGAACAGGTGCTGAAATAAGTCTCCTCTTGAGTTCTTGAAAACTCTTCTCACATTCTTCGCTCCAACCGAACTTTGTATCTTTTCGAGTCAAATTTGAGTCGATGGAGTAGCGATTCGAGAAAATCCTTCCACGAATCTCCGATAATAACCACTTAAACCGAGAAAGCTACGTGCTTGGTCAATCGATTTAGGTTTTTCCGACTTTGAATAGCTTCAATCTTTCTTTGGGTCAACAAATATTCCATGACTTGATACCACGTGCCCAAGGAATGCTACTTCTTCAAGCCGTAACTCGCATTTCTTCAACTTGGCATAAAGCTTATATTCACGAAGCTTTTGGAGTGTCGACCTCAAGTGTTGCTCATGATCTTCACGGCTTTTGGAATAAATAAGGATGTCATCAATAAAGACGACCACAAAGTGATCTAAATATTCCTTGAATACTCGGTTCATCATATCCATGAAGGCGGCGGAGCATTAGTCAATCCAAAGGACATGACTAGGAATTCATAATGCCCGTCTTAGGAGTTCCGGCGCCGTCTTTGGAATGTCAACGGTTCTAATCTTCAATTGGTGATATCCTAATGAAGATCAATCTTTGAAAAGAATTTGGCTCCTTGCAAATCGATCAAACGGGTCATCAATACGTGGCAATGGATACGTATTTTGATGGTGACATGATTCAACTCCCGATAATCAATACAAAGTCGCATACTCCTATCTTTCTTCTTCACGAATAGAACAGAGCACCCCAAGGAGAAGTACTAGGACGAATAAAGCCAATGTCTAACAATTCTCATAGTTGGGTCTTTAACTCCACGAAGTTCAATAGAGCCATTCGATATGGGGCTTTGGAAATAGGTTTTGTCTGCGGGTTCAAGGTCGATACAAAATTCAATTTCACGCTCTGGGGTAGGCCAGGGAAGTTCTTCTGGGAATACGTCGGAAATTTATTAACAATAGAAATATCGTTCAAAACTGACGTATTTTTGTTTAAATCTGTGACATGAGCTAAGAAAGCTTGACATCCATTTTTCAATAAACGAATAGCTTTATGGCTTGAGATGACCGTGATTGATTTTAATGGTTTGGTCGTTTGAATTCGCATAATAGGTTGATTAGGAATATGAAAGCTAACAACCTTACGAAAACAATCAATTTTTGCATGATAAGTATATAACCAATCAATCCCTATAATCACGTCAAATGCAAGTATTTTTAATGAAATAAGATCGACATGTAATGTGAGGGTACCGATTTGAACCAAACAAGACTTATAAACAGTGGATGTAATGAAGGTTTCTCCCAACGGAGTTTCCACAGATAAGTCAAAGTCTAATTTCTCCGGAGTCAAATTTAATCGATGACCGCAAGTAGGAGAAATAAAAGAATGGGTAGAACCTAGATCAAATAAAGTATAGACTTCATTAGAGTTTATGATAAGCTTACCCGTGATGACCTCATTCGGGTTCCTTGCTCTCTGGGAGGTCACAACAAACGCTCTCCCTTGCCTACCGATTTTGACTTTTACGGGACTGACCTTTGGTGCCTCCATCCTAGTTGAATTTGTCTTGATGAACGATAAAATCGAGCTAAGTGACCTTCTCTTCCACAATTATAACATGCTTTGACGGCATGGCGCAGCGATTCGATGATGTGTCCTCTCCTTCGCATTTGAAGCATATGATAGGTGGTCTTTCTCCTTCCTTAACAACGGGTCTTTGGTCTTTGACGTCTTTCCATCATTGTTGAATCTCCTTTTCTTGAAAAGTCCATTCTTATTGTTTTGTACTCGATTACCACCGAAGTGGTTACCATATTTGGCTTTATTGATTCCCTCCACGCTTGTTGTCACCGCTTGATGACTACTCTCATTGGTATTATAAATTTGCTTGGTTACCTCTCTTTTTAGTTAAGTTGACTGACTCGTTATCGCTCCACTAATCGAGCCCTATTTACAACATCTGAATAAAAACACGGTTTATGAAAATAAGATGTTGGCGTATCTTGACTTCAAACCTCTTAAAAACATTCGCGCGCCACTCTCTCTTCATTATCCACCAAGTGGGGCCGAACCGTGATAACTCATAAATTTTGCCTCGTATTGCGACACGGTCATATTGTTTTGTTCCAACTTGATAAACTCCACCTCCTTCATGTATGGCGAATACTTTCGGAAAGTATTTGTCGTTGAATGACTCTGGAACTTCTCCCAAGATATCTTGATCTGCAATGAAGTTGGAGTACGTTTTACGATTCCCACCACGATGTCGCCTCTCCGCGCATGACATAAAAGGCGTGAAGGGAACCTTTTGCTCCTCGGAGCATCCCAAGACATCAAATATCTTGGTAATCTGCTTTATCCATGCTTCCGCCAGAAGTGGTTTTGGCTCTCCCTTAAACTCCGGTGGTCCCAGCTCTTTGAATTGTTTAGCGGTGACCGCCCGAGAGTTTTCCGTGTTTCCACCTACGTTTTGGATGAGTCGCCTCTACTTTCTTTGTTGCATAAATTGCATAAAGCCTCTGAACATTTGATCATTCATCATTTGGTCAGTGTTGTTATTTGCATGAGGATTGTCGCCTTCCTGATGCACATTATCCTGATTATTAATATGTGGTGAATCAACGATCGCCTGTGCTCCATTGCTATTCTCAACATTCTCGGATGTCATTTTCAATCTTGCCACAAATCAAAGGTTAATTGACATGTAACAAATTATCTCTATATTACGACCGATCAATAAAATAGCACATAAACTTAGGTAGGTCATACTAGCGAAGGTATTCCCCGTCTCTCCCCTCCAAGTACTATTCTCACATCTTAGCCAGGGATCATATCCTAAGCTCGATACCAACCGTGGCGCCCCCAAAATTAGGTATACATCACCCATCTTGGGTAGTCGGATACATGGTACGTAATTTAAATACAACTTACTAATATAACTGCGTGGTATACAATACGACATAAACGTGAGTTTGAATACAAATATTGTCTACTAGATATTATACAAACTCAAAAGGAGTCCTCATTACAATTATTATCACACTATTTCACGAAATAGTGAGGACTACTAATGCTATCCTCTCGGACCATTACTCCGCTCCCAGGCTCGTCCAAATATATATTCTCATTTCTTGAAGAGAACAATGTAAGAAAGGGTGAGCTCAACTAGCTCGAAGAAATATTATGACTAAGATAATGCGAAATAAATTATCATTAGCCTACAACAGTGTTAAACTGATAAAATATAATGAACATCAAGTTTAACTACAGCGAAACCAGCAATCCATTAAAAGAGTCAAGTAGAAAATAAAATCTACTATCTTTTATGATTTAAAAGATTTTTCATCACTATTATAGCTGAGACTCAGCTTTAATAAATATTCCACATCATCGAATCACCCCGCACTCTGGCCAGGATATTCTTTAGTATCACGACCACAATTATTCATTCACTACGGGCCAAGAATAGTTGTGTATTCATTAATGGTCATGATCATGCCAACAATCGTCATCAATGCACTACTGACCAATTGAGGATTTTTATCACATCATTTGTAACATGAAGGTCATGATTACACCGAATAGTCTCTGGTCATAATCATACCAAGTCCATCTATGCACTACAAAACCCACGGATGACTTTCAACATAATATAAACATGAGGATGATGACAATGATATAAGAATTCAATAAAACAAGTTCAAGAATTATTTTATCCAGGAATTATTAACGTCCAAATTGTCAACATGATACTATTTTGTAGAGTAAAATTCAAGAATACTGAGAAGAATATTTCCATGAAAGGATACTGGATGAAGCGCAAATATCAAGAATATTCCACTAATTTCATGGAGTATAGAAGTCAAAGTTTTAACCAATTGGGTATAATAAAGAATGGAATAACAAAAGAAATCACCATGCATGCGATAGACTTGCATAGAGCGAGTTATTCCAACGAGAATAATAAATAACGGAACCAGGTCCGCGTAAACGCATGCATGGGATATTCCAATGAAATAATAAAGAATGGAACCGGTCCCAAGGCGTAAAACACATGCAGACGGGATGTTCCAACAAAATAATAATAAAAATGAGAACCGGTCCCAGGTGTAAAACACGCACAAGACGTTCCAACAGAATAATAATAAAGACGGAACCGGTCCTGTAAAACATCTGAATGGGATGTTCCAACGTAATAATAGAAGAATGTCACCAAGTATAGGGTAAACCACGTATCACAAGTTATTCCAATGAATAATAAGCAATGGAATAACAACAGTTCTCTTCATGAATAAAAAATAATAACACCTTACGGGTACAACAAATAATATTCCCTACCTTAGAAGAATGAATATTGGAAAAGTGAAGTAGCGAGAACACTTTTCTTCTTTCTCTCTATAGTTTCTCTCTCTAAAGTTTCATGAATTAAGTAAGAAATAATGAAGGAATGAGCTTTCTATTTATAGAAAAACTGAGAGGTGGCTCTTGGTCTTAACGAAGGGTCAAAATGACTCTTGGTAATATTGAAGAGACAACTACTATTTGCGAAGGGGTAATTAACCCTTGGAACACCGAAGAGGCAGTTAACTCTTGGTAATATTGAAGGGACAACTACTATTTGCGAAGGGGTAATTACTATTGACGAAGGTAATTACTATTGAAGAAGGTAAATACTATTGACGAAGGTAAATACTATTGACGAAGGTAATTACTATTCACAAAGGTAATTACTATTCACAAAGGTAATTACTATTGTGAAGAGACTCGTAGATGATGACATATAGGCCCCCCATATAAAATAATCAAACTTACCACAAACGTCTCATAATGAGACTCTTTATATACATCAGGATTGAATAAATATTACCACAAATCATTTTATTTTTAATCAACACATTTTTAATCTTTCAACAATTATTAATCATTTATAACTTGTCGTCTCAATTAATAATATAACATATTATACAGATGATACTGTGACAATAATTGAATCAATAATATAAGAGATATGATGCAGCAATTACTGTAGCAATAATTGAGTATAGCTAAGTGACTTCTCACGTAAGCATCAATAATTAATACCGTGTGCTACTATGCAACCACGCGTATTACTGTACTTTTACCACCGGGTAGTTCAACAGTTTTAACGGTAACACCTCATAGTTATTTTATAGAAAGATAATTTTGTCGTTTTCTAACTACGACAATACTTGAGTTAATGGGGTCCACCAATGATTGAGCTAAATCGTCTGAATATTCCCCACAAAAAGAATATTTCCACCAAACGAATATTTTATAACAACTTGCTTACTTTTGCAAAATTTATAAATATTACCCACAACTATAACATTATATCAAATTTATTCCATAATATTCAAAAATAATATTTATAGAAAATTCATCTTTATTTATAAAAGCTTGGGGTCTTCTGATTTGAAGTATATGGTTAATATGTGATATATTAATTTGTTTAATTAACCCTTGTTTTATGGCGGTATTTAAGAATGGCAAATGAGAATATTAACAATGGAGTTAATGAGGCCGTGGAAACACCTTTAATCACCACCCGAGGAACGATGCAACAAGAAGGCAATATTCCTCCCATAAACAACACCATTGAGCGGGACGATGAACAACGGGATGTTTAGGAGCTTTTTGCGATTCATGCAAAACCGCATTTAGAGAGACTCGTGTATAGAATACGGGTGGAAATGATAGCAACGCATGGCTTGTCACAGCCAAGCAGTTCAAAGAGTTGAGACCACCAGAATTTAAGGGAAAGCCGGATCCGATCATGGCGGAAACGTGGGTCAAGCAAATTACCAAGATATTCGATGTCTTGGGATGACGCGGAGAACGAAGGTTCCATTCGCCACTTTATGTTCCGTGGCGAGGCAGATTCTTTGGTGGGAGTCATGAAACATACCCGACTTTCTGCCGCTTTCAAAGATGTCTTGGGAAATATTTGAAACTTTTCAACGACAAATACTTTCCTAAAAGTATTCGCCATATGAAGGAGGTAGAGTTTATTAGACTAGAACAAAACAACATGACGGTGTCCTAATACGAGGCGAAGTTCACAGAGTTATCCAGGTTTGCACCTCATTTGGTAGAGAATGAGGAGCGATTGACGAGGATGTTTACGAGAGGTTTAAAACCCGAGATTCGGAATATCTTATCTCTCATAAATTTGCTTTATATTCGATGTTGTCATGTGGCTCAATTATTAGGCGAGATAAGCGAAATACGTTCAACCAAGGGACCGCAACGAGTGGTCATCTGGGTGGCGGCGATCATCGAGCAATGAAAACCAGATGGGGAGGAAAACATTGAGATTAAAAGCGGTAACCACTCTAGTGGTAATCGTGGCCATGAAAATAGAAGAAGCGAGTCGGGAGAGATTTTAAAAGAGGAGATTCAACAATGACACTTTGTGAAGACGTCGGCACCAAAGACAAATGGTTTTAAGGGAGAGAACGACCACCGGTTTATATGCTTTAAGTGCGGAAAAGAAGGACATATCATTATTTGCCGCCTAGCAGTTTAAGGTATGTTATAACTGGTGTGAAAGGAAGGGCATATCGCTCGAGATTGCCTTTATGTGAGAAACCAAATCCAGTGAGGGATGGTGACTCAAAAGGTCATCCCCGAAAAAAGTCAAAGTCAACGGTTCTTGAAGAGCGTTTGTCGTGGTTTAGTCAACATCACGAGAACTCAAGCGAGGTGATCACGGTAAGCTAATCATAAATTTATCGCGAAGTTTATACCTTATTAGAATCTTTGGTGCTACCCATTCATTTATCTCTCCGCTTGTGCTCAACGTTTAAACTTGACTCGGAGAAATTAGACTTTGACCTATCTGTGGAAACTCCGTTAGGAGAAACTTTCATCACATCCACTGTTTATAAATCTTGTTTGATCCAAGTTGGCACCATCACATTACCTGTTGACCTTATCTCTTTAAAGATACTTGCTTTTGATGTGATTTTAGGGATTGATTGGTTAACTACTCATCATGCCAAAATTGATTGTTTTAAATAAGGTTGTTAGTTTTCATATTCCTAATCAACTTTGTTATGCGAATTCAAGCAACTAAACCATTAAAATCAATCACTGTCATATCAAGTCATAAAGCTATTCGTTTATTGAAAAATGGATGTCAAGCTTTCTTAGCCCATGTTATGGATTTGAATAAAGACACGTCAGATTTGAATAATATTCCTGTTGTTATTGACTTTCCTAACGTATTTCCTGAAGAACTTCCTGGTCTACCCCCAGAACGTGAAGTTGAATTCTTTATTGACCTTGAACCTGGTACAAAGCCCATTTCTAAAATCCCATATCGAATGGCTCCTATTGAACTTCAGGAGTTAAAGGTCCAACTATAGGAGTTGTTGGACATCGGTTTCATTCGTCCTAGTACATCTCCTTGGGGTGCTCCTGTTTTATTTGTAAAGAAGAAAGACAGGAGTATGCGACTTTGTATCGATTATCGGGAATTAAACCATGTCACTATCAAGAATAGGTATCCGCTACCTCGTATTGATGACCTGTTTGACCAGTTTTAATTAGAAGAAATCCATCATATCGTAAGTCTAGCCGAAAGAATTAGCTTTGACTTCATCATACATCAATTCATGCATAAGAATACATGAATCACAAAGCTTGTCCAGATTAAACTGAAATAAGGGTTAGAACACTTGCCTTCAGCATTTGCTACTGTTATTACACGTTCACTTTAAGTCTTTTCTTGGTCCTTTGGAGCTATAACAATCTGATTGTAGCCTGAATACCCGTCCAGAAGACAATAGAACTCATGCCCCGCTAGTCTATTCAACATCTGATCGATAAACAGCAGTGGAAAGTGATCTTTCCTTGTAGCTTTATTAAGCATACGATAATCCATGCAGACTCTCCACCCCGTCACTGTTCTTGTCGGAATCAACTCATTGTTCTCATTGGAAACAACGGTCATACCACCTTTCTTTGGTACACACTATACCGGGATCACCCATGAACTATCTGAAATTGGATATATAATGCCTGTATCTAGCCATTTCAACACTTCCTTCATGATTGGATTAAGTCTTCTTTGATGTTCCACTGAAGGCTTGCTATCATCTTCCAAGAGGATCTTGTGCATACAGAAAGATGGGTTGATCCCTTTTATATCTGTTATAGTCCACCCAATTGCTGACTTGAACTCTCTGAGGACTCTTAGCAATTTTTCTTCCTGAAAAGATGTTAGTGCAGAAGAAATAATCACATGTAATTTTGAATTTTCATTTAAAAATGCATACCTCAAATGATCTGGAATTGGTTTCAACTCAAGTTCTGGAGGTGTTTTAAGAGATGGCTTCAATTTTACTGATGACTCTCCAGCCTTCTTTAATGGCTTAACAGGAATCTTGAATTTTCTGAATTGTGGAGTTGTATCAAGGAAATTCACAAGTTCTTCAATCTCCTCATCATCTATTTTTGAATTTCCAGCAATAGCACTTCTCAATGGATCTTGATTCACCAAGCTCTCTACTTCATCATTTGTAATCCTTTCTACCAAATCAACCCTGAAGCATTCCTCATCTTATGTCGAAAATTTCATTGCCTTAAATACGTTGAAAGTAACTTCTTGATTATGAACTCGCATTGTTAGTTCCCCTTTCTGAACGTCTATCAAGGTCCTTCTTGTAGCTAGGAATGGTCTTCCAAGAATGATTGGTATACTTCTGACTTCTTCATAGTCTAGTATAATGAAATCAGCCAAAAAGATGAATTTATCCACTTTAACTAATACATCTTCAACAATCCCCCGTGGATTAGTGATAGACCTGTCAGCTAGCTGTAAAGAAATATTTGTCGGCCTTGGAGCCGGTAATCCCAACTGATTGAATACTGACAAGGGCATCAAATTGTTACTTTCCCCAAGATCACACAAACATTTACTGAAACTCATCTTTCCAATTGTGCATCGAATGGTGAAACTGCCCGGATCTTTCAGCTTAGGAGGTAATTTGCGTTGAAGCACTGCACTGCATTCCTCCATCAAGGTCACTAGTGGTTTCAAATTCTTCTAATCTCTTCTTCCTTGATAAGATGCCCTTCATAAACTTTTCATAACTAGGCATCTGTTCCAATGCCTCAACAAAGGGTATGTTAATCTGCAGCTTTTTAAATACCTCCAAGAACTTACTAAATTTCTTTTATTCCCTCTGCTTATGTAATCTCTGTGGATAAGGAAAAGGAGGGTGGACTATTAGTATCTAACTCACAGGCTTCTCAAAAGAAACTTTTTTATTCTTCTCTTATGGTTGTTGTTCAGAATCCTCATTATTCAATTTCTCCTCAGGCAACATTCCCTGACCGTGCGGTCGCGCGTCCTCCCTTTGCAAAAGTGGCGCGGGCGCGCCATGCTGATTTTCGGCAATCTGTTTCCCAGACCTGAGTGTAATTGCTTGACAGTGTTCCTTCCCTTCTCTTCTTGAATTGGCCTCTGTGTTACTTGGCAATGAACCCTGAGGGTTGTTGTTAAGCATGTTAACCATCTGACCCATTTGAGTTTCCAGATTTTTGATAGCCATTGCTTGGCTTTTAATCATTACCTCGGTGTTTGCCATGTACTTAATCATCATCTCCTCCATCTCTGACTTCTTTTCTTGCTGAGGTGCAAGTGGTGTGTGATGATGTTGTTGGGAAAATCCAGGTAGATAGGGCGGTCTCGGTGCAAACTGTTGTTGAGCTAATTGTGACTGAAATTGATTTTGTGGTTGAAACTGACTTTGTTGATTGTTTTGGTTGTTGGACCAACTAAAATTTGAATGATTGCGGTTGTTAGAGTTGTATGTGTTCTGAAATTGACCTTGATCCTTCCGATAGTTGCTCACATATTGTACAGACTCTGAAATGATAGCACATTGGTCAGTTGTGTCATAACCCGGGATTTTGAATAATCAAAATTTTATGACTATTTTTTTTTAATTAATATTAATATTGATTATCAAGTTTGTGACAAGTATCTGTGATGCGAGTCTCGAGAAGGTCAATTTGTGTATTGACTAATAAATTTAGAGTAGAGTTCTGCTTAACAGCTTTAGAAACCCTAATCCTAATTTCTGGAAAGGGATTCGATAGAAAATATAATTAAAATAATTATATTAATGAGTACGTGTTTGTAATATATAGAATTTTTTATCAATGATTGATCGGATAAGATTCGAAATGAATAAACCCTAATAAGAGATTAAAAACCCTAATCTCAGGATTAGAAACCCTAACGCATAGCTAGAAACCCTAATCGAAAGCCGGGAAACCCTAATTTCATATTCGAGAATCCTAAAACCCTAATTAAGAAACCATATTCCTAATTAGTGAGCTTAACGTGTTTAGTAAATGTTAAATTAATTAGGTAACCCTAATTTAATTAGGAAACCCTAATTGTAAATTTAGAAATTTTATTTTTTAATTTTTCTAAATTAAAACCCTAATTAGGAAACCCTAATCCTAATTAGCAAGCCTAAAGTGAGTAGTATGTGTTAATATAATTAGGAAACCCTAATTATACTTTAGAAATATTAATTTCTATTTAAAACCATAATTACATTTTTGAAATTCTTAATTTTCTATTTTAAACCATAATTAGAAAATTCTAGAATTGGAGTATTTAAAACCTAAGGGTTAGAACCTTATGGTTAAACCCTAAGGGTTAAATCCTAATGCAACGTTTGGATTGAAGGAATGGAATAGAGTCGGGAATGGAATAGATGAGGGAATGGAATAAGAAAGGGAATGAAATAATTTTTTAATATTCCATGTACATGTTTGGTTGATGTTAGGAATACATCTAAGAATGAAATAAATAATTAGAAAGTGACCTAAATACCCCAAATGTTCAAATTTAACTTAAATTCAATTTATATTAAAATTTTAACACATATTTGTCTAGATTTTTTAATAATTATATTCTTCTTTTTTTTACTATACTTTTCATATAATTTTTTTTCTTACTTGTAAGTTATCTTTTTTTTATATATATATTTTTAATTTCTCTAGAATTAACTTTATTTTAATTGATGATCAAAATAATATATGTTTTTTAATAGATTAAATAATAATAATATTTTTAATTGTTTACAAACATATTTTTTAACGTCAAATATTTGATGTCAAATAATAATAATATATGTTTGGTGATAGATTATTTGAGTTCTAATATGTTCGTTAATTTTTTAATATTTGAACGTCAAATAATAATAATATATGTTTTTTTTCATATATTTTTTATTTTAATTGTTAATTGGGGGTGGGGTGGGGGTAGGTTGGTAGGGGCGGGTAAGTTGGTAGGGGTGGATTGTGGGGAGTGGGGTGGATGGGTAGGTGGGTAAGGGGTAGGGTGGGGTGGGTGGGGTAGGGTTGATAGGGTGGGGTAGGGTGGGGTGGGGTAGGTTGGTAGTGGGTGGGAGTAGGTGGGTAAGGGGGTGGGTGGGTGGGTTGGCGTGGGGTGGGGGTGGGTGGGGTGGCTGGGTGGGGGTAGGATGGTAGGGGGTGGGGGTGGGGGTAGGTGGGTAATGGGAAGGGGGTATTTCTTTTAATAAAGATAAGTATTTCTTTTTTAATAAAGATAAGTATTTCTTTTAAGAGGCATATTTGTCAATTCCTTAAAAATAGTAGATGGAATAAGTTATTCCTGACCCCCCTTCCAGGAATAAAAATTATAATTTTAAGTTAACACCTATTCCACTAGGAATACATTATTCCGTTGGAATAAACAAACCAAACAACATTTTTATCATTCTAATGGAATGATTCATTCCATTCTCCCTCCTATTCCTTCAATCCAAACGTAGCATAAGGGTGTGACAAATTCCATGTATGCCATTAAAATCAATTTGTTAATGACTAAAATACCCTTTTTCATTTTCTTTAAATGATAACTTGTAAAAATGCTAGCAACTTTAGTTGGTGACCATATTGCTTGACTTTGTGACATTAAAAAACACAGCAATCAGCCTCCATTTGACATCTAGCATCATATCTAGCAATATATCACAATATATATAGGATTAAGAGAGAGAGAAAGTATACTAAACTTAGTCATTTTGTACACAAGCTCTCACCATCTTTCTCTCTCTCATAGCATCCGAATTTCTTAGGCAAATCAGTTCCATAAACACTCACTTGATCACCTACATCAGATTTGGAGAGCAAGAATCAAAGATTGAATTATAAAGGTATAAACCTAATTTTTATTTTTGATCCAAGTTGCTAAGAAAACTTTTGTGTTTATGTGCTTAGATCTTTGTGAGATGATGTTTAATGATGATCTATGTTGATATAACATAGATCCATAGCATCAAAATGCTTTAAAATTGAGTTTTTCCAAAACTGTCAAGAACACGATTTGTGTTCTGACAAGCTAATGTCAGGCGCCACAGATCTGTGTCTGTTTTTGATTTTTCTTGTTTTATGTTTTGGATCGGTAGCCTGACACGAGGACTGTAATCTGGAAGTGGAATCACAGTCATTCCATGTCCAGATTGCAAGATATTCATGGTCAAAGTGAGTTGACCGACGTTGACCATGAACTTTCTAGGTAACCCAGAAAGTGTAATATAGTGTATGACAATGTTTTAGAAAGCTTGGATCTGTCCGGTTTTATGTGTTATGTTGATGTTATGATAACTAGTGTGTAGTATGATATATGGACTTGAGATCTATACCTTTAGATCGCTTAAATAACAAACCTGTGAGATGTAATTGATGGTCAAACTTGGCCATTTGATCACGGCTGCAGTTTCTGAAAAACCCAGAAATTGTATGAGAAAGCTTTCTGACAGCATTTGACCGTCCCATAAATTGTGATTCTATTGTTGTTTTACTAAGCTGTTGCTATAAGAATGTTCCTTGACATATGGACTTCAGATTTGACCCATAATAACAATATATGGTCGATTAGAACACTAAGATTATTGAGCTTGAAAGTAGCACCTCGAGACTGTCTGGGTTTTTGGGTAACCCAGAAAACCCAGATGATGTCTGACAGCTACTTTGAAGCTCTGGATCTTGCATGATTGTTGTTGTATGATCAAAATAATGCTTGATTGTTGTATTACTACATGTAGACTACATAATCGATGCACAAGGTAGCCCAGAACATGATCCGATTGTGAATTAGAGCTGGTCAAACCATGACCCTTAAACACTGATTGTCAGTGTTCTTGAGCACCAAGAACACCTAAGACGACAGACAAGTGTCGCTATAGGCTTTAGCGACGGTTTTATTATTTTCTAATTTCTGAATATTTCGAAAATTATTTAAAATTAGAAATAAATTATAAAAAAATACAAAAAAGGTTTTAAAAATCATTTTAAATTCTGAAAAAATATCTTTTAATTATTTGGGACATTTTTAATTAATATTTATAATTATTTGGATATTAATGATATTTAATTAGTGTGTTATATAAATTAGAGAAAAATGATTTAGTATTATGAAAAATCATTTTAAATAAGAATAATGTATTTAAAAATATTTTGAGTTATAAAATATAACTTTTAATATTTTTGGAAAATTTTCATTAATAAATTAATAGTAATTAATTATTAAATTAAATAAATAAGATAAAATGATTTTATTTATTTAAAATCATTTTAATAAGAATAAAGTGTTAGAAAATATTTTGAATTATAAAATATAATTTTCAATATTTTTGGAGAATTCTCATTAATAAATTAATATTAATGATATTAGATTTATTTAATTATTATATTAAATAAATGAATTAAAATGATTTTATTGATTTAAAATCATTTAAAAATGAGAAAAATGATTTAAAAATATTTTAAGTTATAATTAATGACTTTTAATATTTGGATAATAATTTCATTAATATTTAGATATTAATGGTGATGATTTAAAAATAATTTTAATTATTTTAAAACCATTTAAGTAGAATATTGATGATTTAAAATATTTTAAGTTATTAAAATAACTTTAATATTTTGACAAGTATGTTATTAATATTTTAAATATTAATAATGATAAGATTATTTGATAATTAAATCATTTAAAAAATGATTTAAGTGTTTGAAAAAATGTTATAAATTATAATAATTAATTATAAATTATTAAAAGCTTTCGAAAAATATTATAAACGATATTTAACTTATCTAAAATAATATTGAAGCTTAGAGACCTAGATTAATTGACAATCAATGTGTTAATTGTCAGATAGGGTGACCAGAACACCGAAAAATAGACCGAAGTCCAACCAGACTGAACTAGTTAGACTTGTTAAGTGTTTATTTAGGTTATAAACACTGATGTGGCTATGTGGTAATGTGCCTAGAAGGAAGATTGATTATAAATAACAGTGATTTGTGTTATGAAATATTGTACTAATTGTGAGACCGACATTATTGATTATAGGTCTTACGAACGCAGTTAATTATATTGTGTAGCAGTAATCAACGCAAAAGACAAGTTTCCTAACTCAAGTTGAGTTACTATTTTTCAAGCATGATAGTGAATAATTATTGATAGTTATTCACATCTATAATGATTGTTGTAATTCGTACGTAGTGAAATTGAATAATGTTCTATTACTTGAACTAATTATAAATCATGTCTCAGCTAATTGTTTAGGCGAGACTAATATTTGTTAAATCATGAAATGTTCCATTCATTATAAATTGAATTGTTGTTGGAAGATCTATGCCATTAATTTCGGCTAGATTAGTATTGTTACTAATTATTGAAATCATAGTATTTCTTTGAAAGTAATCCAAACCATATTGTTGTGGTACGGACTCGTGGAGTAAGACTGAGATTGTGACACCCCCAAATCCAGGTACTTCATTTCCTCAAGATTTGGTGTTCACTTAATCAAAACATCCATTTCTAACTACCCAATTATAATAAATTGAATAATAAAAGCCTGCCCATACAGGATAAAACTTAAATAAAAATCTCCCAGGTTATCTAAACTTTAACAACAATCATTCAAATGCGAAAAATTAAATAAACTTCATTACAATCTTTAAATCAAAGTCTGAAAGTAAACTATCAAAACTATTACAAGTCTTCAGTATTTATTCATCTTTCCTTTTCCCTTACTAGTGCTAGGTACGTCACTCATTTCAACTTTAGCTGTAAGAAATTTTACAGGCAAGAGTGAGCAAACAAGGCCCACTTGAAATAACGATAAATAAATCTTTAAACTTTTACATCAATTGCGAATATTAGGCTCAATAGAACTGAACAATATATTCTATTAACTTTCTAAAATTTATAACATTCACTGAGGGTCTAATGACCACGAATCATGTCCACAGTTATAAGTAATCTTTCAACTTTAACTTTAACAGTCATAAGACTATAAGGACTCCACGTACCTAGGGGGATCAACCCTTCGTACAATGTATTGTGCACAACCATTTCAACGCTAAGCGTAAACCTCTATTAAAAGAGTTGTTCATCTCAGTATTAAGAATACAAGTCCACACCAAAGTAAGTTTGGTTTGGATAAGCTTTCAAGGTGATTTAGAATTCAACGAACATCAACTAAGGGACTAGTTGAATAAAATCAATAATATTATACTATAGAATAATCGTGATTGGATCAATCATAGTAACTAAAATCATGTTTTAGGAATAATATAATAGCATACAATTTGAATAACTATAGCATACCTTGCTTGAACAATACAAAGCCAAGGTTAATTAGAATTGAATACTAAACATGCATGCCAAGGTTAATTAGAATTGAATACTAAACATGCATAGAAATTTAGTTATGCATGCTAATCAACAAGTGAAATACAAGAATAACTTGCTCCAAAATAACTTACATCATTATATTGTAATCGAATTGAAAACAGTAATTGAATTAACAAGATAATAGATTAGAAAACTTGCCTTATTCGTAGATTAAACCGAACAATTTAAATCATAATATCGTTATACATATGTCATCGTGACATAGTTAGTCATTATCACATAACTAATACATTCATCATATAAGTTTGATTATTTAATCACATAATCAAATTATAACACAAGTTAATCCTTAATAAAAAAAATTATTCATAGTATAGCAATACTAAAATCAATATTTTACAGTCCTACTATCATCACATTGTGTTTCTTAAAATTTTGTGTACAAAAGTACACCGTCGAGACCATTTGCTTAACTTTCATACTGCTTGGCCACGATTTACTTTACATTGTGGGTCGCTACTGTGAATGGTGATATTATGACTGGCGTGGGTGAATATATTTTCTGAAGCCGCGCTAATGCCATGTTGATAGCGTTATTGTTGCCACTAACGTCTCATTTGTCATACAAGGCGGCATGTCTTGAAACTTCGTGATCGACAACGCCTTGAATGAATACAAGAAAAAGCCAATTTGGCCTACAAGCTCGTTTCTAACAGACTAATTCACATGCAATTCATACAAAAACTTCATGTAAATATAATTCAAGAACTTCTAACATGTTTCTACCTATACAACAACATAAACAACGAATTAAAACATCCCATTTCACTATTTTTGACAAAAACTCCATTTTTGATATTTCAATGAAAATCAACACTGTAAATTTTGTTTTTCAACCAAAACAATTAATTCAAAGCATCTTATCAATAATTATACATACTATATCAAATTAGATGATCAATTTATCAACTAAACAACTAATAAACCCACAATTCCTACATTAAATTAACCCATACTCATTCACCAAAAACTCTCTGTAAAAGGTTTTTCTTCACAACCATATACATAATATAAATTCATGGATTATTCTCAATTATAGCTTAAGAAAATAGTTTAACAACACTAGATTATCATATACAACCACATACATAACAAAATTCCACTTCTACAAAGCTTTCATGGAGAAAATTGGGAGAGAGAAAATACAACTATAACTTTGAAAAGAACAACAATAATGGAGTTTAGATAATACCTTGTTTGAAGAAGATGATGGCCAACCCTTTTTTATTCTCAAGCTTCTTCTTCTCTCCAATTCTCTCTCACTTTTCTTCTTATCTGAGTTTTGTTTTTCTCCCTAACTCTAACATAGGCACTTGAGGTCCCTCCTTCCTAGCCTGACTGGATTCTCCGACATTAGTCATCCTGACAACAAAGTTTTAACGTTTTAATTATTAATCATTACTACTCGACACTCACGAGTACATAAATTATAATCACATAAGCACATAAGTGTTTTATTACTTCTTTCTTAAAACTCGATAAGAGTTATCTCCACTATCTTTTCAAAAGTTACTTCCTAAGGCTTTTCCCCCCACCTAAGGTTCATAACCTAAAGCTTTGATACCAACTTGTGACACCCCCAAATCCAGGTAGTTCATTTCCTCAAGATTTGGTGTTCACTTAATCAAAACATTCATTTCTAACTACCCAATTATAATAAATTGAATAATAAAAACCTGCCCATACAGGATAAAACTTAAATAAAAATCTCCCAAGTTATCTAACCTTTAACAACAATCATTCAAATGCGGAAATTTAAATAAACTTCATTACAATCTTTAAATCAAAGTCTGAAAGTAAACTATCAAAACTATTACAAGTCTTCAGTATTTATTCATCTTTCTTTTTCCCTTACTGGTGCTAGGTACGTCACCCATTTCAACTTTAGCTGTAAGAAATTTTACAGGCAAGAGTGAGCAAACAAGGCCCACTTGAAATAACGATAAATAAATCTTTAAACTTTTACATCAATTGCCAATATGAGGCTTAATAGAACTGAACAATATATTCTATTAACTTTCTGAAATTTATAACATTCACTGAGGGTCTAATGACCACGAATCATGTCCACAGTTATACGTAATCTTTCAACTTTAAATTTAACAGTCATAAGACTATAATGACTCCACGTACTTAGGGGGATCAACCCTTCTTACAATGTATTATGCACAACCATTTCAACGCTAAGCGTAAACCTCTATTAAAAGAGTTGTTCATCTCAGTATTTAGAATACAAGTCCGCACCAAAGTAAGTTTGGTTTGGATAAGCTTTCAAGGTGATGTAGAATTCAACGAACATCAACTAAGGGACTAGTTGAATAAAATCAATAACATTATACTATAGAATAATCGTGATTGGATCAATCATAGTAACTAAAATCATGCTTTAGGAATAATCTAATAGCATACAATTTGAATAACTATAGCATACATTGCTTGAACAATACTAAGCCAAGGTTAATTAGAATTGAATACTAAACATGTATAGCATTTTAGTTATGCATGCTAATCAACAAGTGAAATACAAGAATAACTTGCTCCAGAATAACTTACATCATTATATTGTAATCGAATTGAAAACAGTAATTGAATTAACAAGATAATAAATTAGAAAACTTACATTATTCGTAGATTAAACCGAACAATTTGAATCACAATATCCTTATACATATGTCATCGTGACATAGTTAGTCATTAGCACATAACTAATACATTCATTGTAAGACCCCAACTTTTTATAAATGAAATTTAATTTCCTCTATTTATTATTTTGAAATAGTAAGGGTTGAATTGATTAATGTGGTTAGTTATGGATAAAATGAGCAAATATTTTAAAATAAGCAGGTGGTTATAAAATATTCATTGTTGTCGACAAATATTCGTTTGGTCGTGGAATATTCTTCTTTGTTGGGGAATATTAAATGCAATTTACCTGCATCTTTGTGGGCCCCATAATGGAAAGCGATTGGATGAAGAAAACAACAAGTATAAGTTGTTTATAAATAACGGCATAGTTGTTACCGTTAACACTGTTGGAATACCCGGTGGTTAAAACACGATGTCTGGCGTTGTTGCACGATGGAAGACTGCGGTATTGCACCAATTATTGATTCTTACGTAAAGAAGGCACTACTCAATAATTGTTACGATGAGTTATTCTTATTCGATATTTTATTTTATTGATTCAATAATTCTTTGCGTTGATATTTTATATTCTTCGTTGTTTCAATAATTGTCACTACACGTATTTTTTCATTATCGAAGCAATAATTCATATTATCTCGAATAATATTATTAGAAAACATTTTTGGCAATGTCTAGAAAGTTACATGCGAGGAGAGGTTTGGTCACCTAATTGCGGCGCCATGAAGGAGAAATCCTTATTGAAAGCCCCTCTTTCTAGAGAACTGCACGGTTGTCGATATTGTGATTCTGTAATATTATTTGTGAATAATTAATTATTGATTTATATGATGAGAAAATATTCATTTTATGTGGATATAGATGGAAAAAAAAAATTTAAAGTGACAATTATTGAAAATCGATATTTTATCTTTTACGATAAAATAATATTTTATTATATTATTATAATATTATAATGATGATATTTTTACAATGAATGTGGGATATATGAGTATATGAGGAGGGAGAGTATTTTTGTTGCAAAAGTTGTTTAAAACATGTTAAACATGTCTGTGGGCCCATTTTTGACTGAAATTTTATTATAGCCTGTATAATCGCCCGTTTATGGATTTCGGTCAATTTCTGTTTGGAATTTGGAAAAATTTTCTTCTGCAAAGTTATAGAGAATTTAATTTCCTATAAAAAATCGCAAGATTCAAATTTTCTGATAAAAGGGCTATTTATTATGAATTATTGAAGTTCCGAAGTTCCGAAATAATTGATTTTTGAAAGTTTTAATTATTTTTAATAACAAAAACATTTTTTTGATTTAGTTGACTATTGGTGGCTGATGTTTGGATCTGAATTGGTGTGCGTAAGAATTTTTATATAATATATTAATATTATATTAAATTTTCTGCTTTGGTGTTCTAAGCATTTTCCTATAAATAGGGTGCTTAAGTTAGAATTGAAAATCACACCAGAAACTGAAGTTTTCTCTCTCTTTCTCTCTCGATATATTGAGTGTATTTTTGTGAGTATTTTAGTACTTTGAGTATTGCTATACGGTGCAAGTTCTTTCAGCACTATATTTAGTCAGAAGTACTATCCTTTTGAGGTAAGGGATATTATTTTTTTAAAAAAGATATTATTTCTTCAATATCATTATGCCGAAATATTGGTTGGAACTTTTTATCAAATTTAGAACTTTTTCATGTCGGGGTTACTATTCATGAGTTACTATTCACGAGTTACTATTCACGAAGCATGATGATTTTTTTTGTGAAATTTCTATCTTTTAGTATCGGAGTCACTATTCATGTATATGACACTATTCACGTATACGGCACTATTCAAGAATACGGCACTATTCACAGAAAAATTAAATTTTCGTTTTTCGTCCAAAATATCTATTATGGATACTAGCTTTGATTGTATCCATGTTTTGATCATTCTTGAATTGTACTCCACTAGGATTATTTATGAGGTATTTTTGGACATGGAATAGGTTGAAATACTGAATCCTTAATATTTATTCTTTTGTTTCACTTTGGATTCGTTTTTCTTTAAAATATTTTTCATCATCGTCGGTCCTAAATGATGATATAACCAATATCTTTGGCTGCGGTGCAAAGATGAATGATTTCGATGAATATCTTTGGCGTAGTAGTAAAGATGAGCAGTGTTTAGATGAACATGACCAATCGATGAATATCTTTGGCCTATAGTGCAAAGATGAATATTTGATTCCAGATATATATTGATTGATGTTACAGGGATAAAATATTGATGATGAACTTTTAAATTCATATATAGAAGATAGTAGATTTTATTCTCTACTTAACTCTTCTAATGAATTATTATTTCCGCTGCGAATATTGATTTAAAACTTGTTGTCTATTGTATTCTATTAGATTTTCCCCTGTTGAAGACTAACGATAATTTGTTCTATATTATCATTGTCATAATATTCTTTACTGGGCTAGTTGAGCTCACCCTTTTCCTTTTTGTTCCATTTTTCTTCTAAGGAGGCGAGAATGTAGCGAGTACTAGTCGGGGTATGGAATGAAGGTTTTAGAAAGTCGTTTTAGTAGTCCTCACCATTTTTATAAAATAATGTATCAATAATTGTACTGAGGACTTATTTGAGTGTGGATATTGTCTAGATGACAATATTTGTATTTAAACTCATAGTTTTTATGTTGTATTAATAAAGTTGTAGTTGTTTCTGTACCATGTATTTTGACGACTCAGAATGGGTGTTGTATACCTATTTTGGGGGCGTCACATTCATCATGTAGGTTTGATTATTTAATCACATAATCAAATTATAACACAAGTTAATCCTTAATAACAAAATTATTCATAGTATAGCAATACTAAAATCAATATTTTACAGTCCTACTATCATCACATAGTGTTTCTTAAAATTTCATGTACAAAAAGTACACTGTTAGACCATTCTCGATAACTTTCGTCGTCATGCGATTACGATTTACAACGTGGGTCGCTACTGATGACGTAGTGATAGTCTTTGCGGCGCGATGAATATACTACGAAGTCAAGATCATGGCGTGTTGATGATATTCTTATTTCCACTAACGTCTTCTTTGATCGATCATGTGGCATGAAAATTTCGATATCGATTGACGACTTGAAAACAAGATACAAGAAAAAGCCAATTTGGCCTACAAGCTCATTTCTACCTGACTAATTCACATGCAATTCATACAAAAACTTCATGTAAACATAATTCAAGAACTTCTAACATGTTTCTACCCATAAAACAACATAAAAACGAATTAAAACATTCAATTTCACTGTTTTTGACAAAAACTCCATTTTTGATATTTCAATGAAAATCAACACTGTAAATTTTGTTTTTCAACCAAAACAATTAATTCGAAGCATCTTATCAATAATTATACATACTCTATCAAATTAGATAATCAATTTATCAACTAAACAACTAATAAACCCTCAATTTCTACTTTAAATTAACCCATACTCATTCACCAAAAACTCTCTGTAAAAAAGTTTTTCTTCACAACCATATACATAATATAAATTCATGGATTATTCTCAATTATAGCTTAAGAAAATAGTGTAACAACACTAGATTATCATATACAACCACATACATAACAAAATTCCACTTCTACAAAGCTTTCATGGAGAAAATTGGGAGAGAAAAAATACAATTATAACTTTGAAAAGAACAACAATAATAGAGTTTAGATGATACCTTGTTTGAAGAAGATGATGGCCAACCCTTTTTGATTCTCAAGCTTCTTCTTCTCTCCAATTCTCTCTCACTTTTCTTCTTCTCTGAGTTTTGTTTTTCTCCCTAACTCTAACTACGTACTAGATATCTAACGTATATAGGATATTGTAAGACCCCAACTTTTATAAATAAAGATGAATTTTTCTATAAATATTATTTTTGAATATTATGGAATAAATTTGATATAATGTTATAGTTGTGGGTAATATTTATAAATTTTGCAAAGTATGCAAGTTGTTATAAATATTCGTTTTGAGTCGAGAAATATTCTTTTAGGGAATATTAAATATAACTACTCAATCATTGGTGGACCCCACAATGAAATTATTGTCGGATTGAGAAAACGACAAAAATATTTTATAAAAATAACGGCGGAGGTGTTACCGTTAAAACTGCATTGAACTACCCTTGTGGTAAAAGTATGATGTCTGGCATGGTTGCGTAGTAGCTCAGACGGTATTGATTATTGATGCTTACGTGAGAAGTCACTTTCGGCTATGCTCAATTATTACTACGATAATTCTTTGCATCATATCTCTTATATTATTGATTCAATTATTGTCACAAAGATCATCCGTATAATATGTTATAGTATTAAATCAATAATTGAGACTGACAAGTTATAAATGATTAATAATTGTTGAAAGATTAAATATGTGTTATGATTTGTGGTAAGTTTGATTATTTTATGGGGGGGCTCATATGTCATCATCTAAGAGTCTCTTCAATCAATAGTAATTACCTTTGTGAATAGTAATTACCTTCGTCAATAGTATTTACCTTAAATCGATAGTAATTACCCTTGTGAATAGTATTTACCTTACGTCGAATAGTAATTACCTTCGTCAATAGTAATTACCCTTGTGAATAGTATTTACCTTCGTCAATAGTATTTACCTTCGTTAATAGTAATTACCTTTACCGCAGACGTCGAACCACTTGTCGTTTCACATTACTGAGCGTCGAACCACTTGTCGTTTCACATTACAAGGCCAAACCACTTTTCTTTTCACATCATTAGTCGTCAAGCCACTTGCCTTTTCACACTAAGGTGCTAAGCTAGAAATCTTCTATAAATAGAGGCCTAGGGCTTCATTATTTTTCACGAATTCATTCAAGCTATAGAGAGAAAGTATAGAGAGAATAAGAGAGAAAGAAGAAGAGTATTTTGTTACTACTGCTTCTTTGTAGTATTAAATCTCCTACCAAATGTAAGGGGTGTTATTCTTTCTTATTCATGAAGAGAACTGTTGTTATTCCATTGCTTATTATTCATTGGAATAACTTTGTATCATGATTTACCCTATACTTGGTGACATTCTTCTATTATTCTGTTGGAACATCACATGCGTGTGTTTTTACACCTTGACTGGTTCCGCTTTATTATTATTACATTGGAACATCCTCATGCATGTGTTTTTACCGGACTGGTTCCGTCTTTATTATTATTCATTTGGAACATCATATACATGTGTTTTACACCGGACTGGTTCCGCTCTTTATCATTCATTGGAATATCCTATCGTGTGTTTTACACCGGATCCGGTTCCATCTTTATTATTCTCGTTGGAACATCCAATCTTTGTAATTTCACCCGACACCGTTCCGTTATTATTATTATTCTGTTGGAATAACTTTTGCTCATGTGAAGTACCGCATGCACGGTGATTTCTTTTGTTATTCCATTCTTTATTATACCCAATTGGTTAAAACTTTGACTTCTATACTCCATGAAATTAGTAGAATATCCTTGATATTTGCGTTTCATCCAAAGATCTTTTCATGGAAATATTCTTCCGATCATTCTTGAATTTTACTAATTTGGACGTTAATAATTCCCGGATAAAATAATTCTTGAACTTGTTTTATTGAATTCTTATATCATTGTCATCATCCTCATGTTTATATTATGTTGAAAGTCATCCGTGGCACAGAGTGCATAGATGGACTTGGTATGATTATGACCGAGAGACTATTCGGTGTAATCATGACCGTAATGTTACAAATGATGTGATAAAAATCCTCGATGGTAGTAGTGCATTGGTGGATGATTGTTGGCATGATCATGACCATTAATGAATACACAAATATTCTTGGCCGTAAGTGCATGAATAATTGTGGTCGTGATACTAAAGAATATCCTTGGTCAGTAGTGCGGGGTGATTCGATGATGTGGAATATTTATTAAAAGTGAGTCTCAAATATATACGATGATGAAAAACCTTTTAAAACCTAAAAGATAGTAGACTTTATTTTCTACTTGACTCTTTTAATGGATTGCATATTCACCGCAGATTAAACCGGTTTGTCTATTGTATTTTATCGGTTTAACATTGTTGAAGACTATTGATAATTTATTACGCATTATCTTAGTCATAATATTTCTTCTTGGGCTAGTTGAGCTCACCCTTTCTTTCACTTTTTCTTCTTGAAATGAGAATATAGTTTGGGACGAGTCGGGGAAACGAGTGATGGTCCTGAAGATAGCATTAGTAGTCCTCACTATTACGTAAAATAGTATGATAATAATCGTAATGAGGACTTTTTGTTTGAGTTTGTATAATATCTAGTAGACGATATTTGTATTTAAACTCACGATTTATGTCGTATTGTACACTACCAGTTATGTTAATAAGTTGTATTTAAATTACATACCATGTAAGTGGCGACCAAAGATGGGTGATGTATACCTAATTTTGGGGGCGTCACAGCTTTAGTATCGAGCATGGATATGATCCACAGCTAAGATGTGAGAATAGTACTAGGAGGGGAGAGCAGGGGAATACCTTCGCTAGTATGACCTACCTAAGTTTATGTGCTATTTTATTGGTTGGCGTAAGATAGGGATAACTTGTTACATGTCAATTAACCTTTTGTTTTGTGGCGATGTCGAAAATGACATCCGAGAATGTTGAGAATAGCAATGGAGCGCAGGCGATCGTTGATTCACCACATATCAATAATCAGGATAATGTGCATCAGGAAGGCGACAATCCTCATGCAAACAACAACACCTTGACCAAATGATGAATGATCAAATGTTCGGAGGCTTTATGCAATTTATGCAACAATGAGAAGAAGCGACTCCTGTCCAAAACGTAGGTGGAAACACGGAAAACTCTCGGCGGTCACCGCTAAACAATTCAAGGAGCTGGGACCACCGGAGTTTAAGGGTGAGCAAAACCACTTCTGGCGGAAGCATGGATAAAGCAGATTACCAAGATATTTGATGTCTTGGGTTGCTCCGAGGAGCAAAAGGTTCCCTTTATCGCCTTTATGTTGCGCGGAGAGGCAGATTACTGGTGGGAATCGGTAAAACGTACTCAACCTGCTGTACTGAAGATATCTTGGGAGAAGTTCCAGGAGCTGTTCAACGACAAATACTTTCACGAAAGTATTAGCCACATGAAGGAGGTGGAGTTTATCAAGTTGGAACAAAACAATATGGCCGTGTCGCAATACGAGGCAAAATTTGCGGAGTTATCACGGTTTTCGTCCCACTTGGTGGATAATGAAGAGAGAATGACGCGAATGTTTTAAGAGGTTTGAAGCGGGAATCGTCAACATCTTATTTCTCATAAACTATGTTTGTATTCGGATGTTGTAAATAGGGCTCGATTAGTGGAGCGCGATAATGAGTCAACGTAACTAAAAGAGAAGCGGTAAGCAAAATTATAATACCGGCGAGTAGTCATCGAAGCGGTGACAACAAGCGTGGAGGAATCAACGGGCGGATATGGTAACCACTTGAGTGGTAATCGGGGAAAAAACAATAAGAATGGACATTTCAAGAAAAGGAGATTCAACAATGATGGAAAGACGTCGTACCAAACCCCATTGTTAAGGAAGGAGAAAGACCACCTATCATATGCTTGAATGCGGAGGAGAGGACACATCACCCAAATCAAGCTACGTCATCTCAAAGCATGTTATAATTGTGGAAGAGAAGGTCACTTAGCTCGATTTTTGTCGTTTCATCAAAGACAAATTCACTAGGATGGAGGCACCAAAGGCCATCCCGTAAAATTCAAAACCAGTAGTCTGAGGGAGGCGTTTGTTGTGACCTCCCAAAGAGCAAGGAATCCGAATGAGGTCATCACGGGTAAGCTTATCATAAACTCTAATGAAGTCTATACTTTATTTGATACCGGTTCTACCCATTCTTTTATTTCTCCTACTTGCGCTCATCGATTAAATTTGACTACGAAGAAATTAGACTTTGACTTATCTGTGGAAACTCCATTGGGAGAAACCTTCATTACATCCACTGTTTATAAGTCTTGTTTGGTTCAAATCGGTACCCTCACATTACCTGTCGATCTTATTTCATTAAAAATACTTGTATTTGACGTGATTCTAGGGATTGATTGGTTAACTACTTATAATGCAAAAATTGATTGTTTTTGTAAGGTTGTTAGCTTTCATATTCCTAATCAACCTATTATGCGAATTCAAACGTCCAAACCATTAAAATCAATCACAGTCATCTCAAGCCATAAAGCTATTCGTTTATTGAAAAACGGATGTTAAGCTTTCTTAGCTCATGTCACAGATTTAAACAAAAATACGTCAGTTTTGAACGATATTTCTATTGTTAATAAATTTCCGACGTATTCCCCAAGAACTTCCCTGGCCTACCCCGAAGCGTGAAATTGAATTTTGTATCGACCTTGAACCCGGTACAAAACCTATTTCCAAAGCCCCATATCGAATGGCTCTATTGAACTTCGTGAGTTAAAGACCCAACCGCAAGAATTGTTAGACATTGGCTTTATTCGTCCTAGTACTTCTCCTTGGGGTGCTCCTGCTCTATTCGTGAAGAAGAAAGATGGGAGTATGCGACTTTGTATTGATTATCGGGAGTTGAATCATGTCACCATCAAAATAGGTATCCATTGCCACGTATTGATGACTGTTTGACCCGGTTGCAGAGGAGCCAAATTCTTTTCAAAGATTGATCTTCATTCCTGGATATCACCAATTGAAGATTAGAATCACCGACATTCCAAAGACGGCTTTTCGGAACTTCGATGCACGGGCATTATGAATTCCTAGTCATGTCCTTTGGATTGAGTAATGCTCCTCTTTGCCTTCATGGATATGATGAACCGAGTATTCAAGGAATATTTAGATCACTTTGTGGTCGTCTTTATTGATGACATCCTTATTTATTCCAAAAGCCGTGAAGATCATGAGCAACACTTGAGGTGACACTCCAAAAGCTTCGTGAATATAAGCTTTATGCCAAGTTGAAGAAATGTGAGTTACGGCTTGAAGAAGTAGCATTCCTTGGGCACGTGGTATCAAGTCATGGAATATCTGCTGACCTAGCAAAGATTGAAGCTATTCAAAGTTGGGAACAACTTAAATCGATGATCAAAGTAACGTAGCTTTCTCGGTTTAGTTTGGTTATTATCGGAGATTCGTGGAAGGATTTTCTCGAATCGCTACTCCATTGACTCAAATTGACTCGGAAGATACAAAGTTCGGTTGGAAGCGAAGAATGTGAGAAGAGTTTTCAAGAACTCAAGAGGAGACTTATTTCAAAGACTGTTACGACAATACCATCTCGCTCGGAGGATTTGTCATCTGATGATGCTTCGGACAAAGGGTTGGGATGTGTTCTTATGCAACATGGAAAAGTTATAGCCTATGCCTCATGACAACTCAAAGAATATGAGAGGAATTATCCTACTCATGATCTAGAGTTAGCAAATGTTGTCTTCAGACTTAAAATTTGGAGGCATTACTTGTATGGGGAGAAAGTGGAGATCTTTACGGATCATAAAAGCCTCAAATATTTCTTCACTCAAAAGGAACTCAACATGCGACAACGACGTTGGCTTGAACTGCTTGAAAGATTATGATCATACCATCCAATACCATCCCGGAAAAATGAACGTGGTAGTTGACGCATTGAGTAGAAAATCATATGCAAATCTGAGAAAAGCGATATTGTCAACGAAAGGCCCGGTTGTGTGACTTGCAAAGGATGGAGATAGAGTTAAAGACTCGAGGGACGCATGTGATGATAGCAAGTATCACGAGTAGAACCGACTTTAATCGATAAAGTTAAAGTCGCTCAAGCTACGGACTCAGAAATGATGCGTATGAAGAAGAAAGTGCAAGAAGGTGCTATCTGGGAAGCAAGAATCGATGAAGAAGGAATACTTGAGTCAACTCCACTTTGTGTTCCTAACGACCACGATTTAAAGTATAATATCATGATGGAGCGCACAACACACCATTTGCAATCCATCACGGGAGTACCAAAATGTATCATGATATTAAATATACATTTTGGTGGAGCAATATGAAGAGAGAGATAAATATTTTTATCTCAAGGTGTCTAACTTGTCAACGAGTTAAAGCGGAGCATCAAGTACCAAAAGGTCCATTGCAACCACTTGAAATTCCGTAATGGAAGTGGGAGCACATTACCATGGATTTCGTTCTGGGTCTTCCTAAGGTTTCTCAAGGCATTGATGCGATTTGGGTCATTGTTGATAGATTGACCAAGTCTGCTCATTTCTTCCGACACGAGAAACTTAAACACTTGAACGTCTTGCTCGTATGTACATAAACGAGATTGTAAGATCGCATGGTATGCTTGCATCCATAGTTTCGATCGAGACCCAAGATTCACTTCACGATTTTGGGTTAGTTTGCAAAAAAGCTATGGGCACAGACTTACGGTTTAGCTTCGGCGATATCATCCTCGAGACGGACGGACGATCGGAGAGGACTATTCAAACTCTTGAAGATCTATTAAGACTCTGTGTCCTTGATTTCAAGGGGAGTTGGGACAAGTTCTTACCATTGGTGGAGTTTTCCTACAACAACGATTTATCAAGCAAGTATTGGCATGGCTCCATTCAAGCGTTGTATGGAAGAAAGTGTCGTTCTCCAAATCTTTGGGATGAGGTGGGTGAAGCAACGTTGTTGGGACCGGAGTTGGTACGTATGACTACGTAAAAGATTCAAACGATCCGACAACGTATAAAAACCTCACAAAATCGACAAAGAGTTATCTTGATCTTCATCGAAAGGACGTGGAATTCGATATAGAAGATCATGTGTTGTTAAAAGTTGCTCCATGGAAAGGAGTTACAAGATTTGGAAAGAGAGGAAAACTTAATCCTCGATTCATCGGTCCATTTTAATCCTCGATCGAGTAGGAACGTGGCCTATAGACTCGCTTTCCGCTTAAATATGTCTCGTGTTCATAACGCTTTTCACATATCCATGTTACGTAAATATGTGAAAGACCCGAACCACATTATTGAGTTAGAACCGGACGAAATAGCGGAAGATTTGACGTATGAAGAGGTTCTGCTCAAATCTTGATAAGAAGGAACATATTCTACGCTCCAAGGTTATACCTCAAGTCAAAGTTTTGTGGAGGAACCACGATGTTGAGGAAATGACTTGGGAGTTAGAATCGAAATGAAATCAAGGTATCCTTACCTCTTCGACATACCAGTATCGTACCCTAATTTCGAGGGCGAAATTTCATAAGAAGGGAGGTTGTAAGACCCCAACTTTTATAAATAAAGAAGAATTTTTCTATAAATATTATTTTTGAATATTATGGAATAAATTTGATATAATGTTATAGTTGTGGGTAATATTTATAAATTTTGCAAAGTATGCAAGTTGTTATAAAATATTCGTTTGGTCTGGGAATATTCTTTTAGGGAATATTCGCATAACTACTCAATCATTGGTGGACCCTACAATGTAATTATTGTTTGGATTGAGAAAACGACAAAAATATTTTATAAAAAATAACTACGGAGGTGTTACCGTTAAAACTGTTGAACTACCCTATGGTAAAAGTAAAGAAATGAATGTCTGGCGTGGTTGCATAGTAGCATACACAGGTATTGATTATTGATGCTTACGTGAGAAGTCACTCGACTATGCTCAATTATTGCTACAGATTAATTCTTTGCATCATATCTCTTATATTATTGATTCAATTATTGTCACAAAGATCATCTCAGATAATATGTTATAGTATTAAATCAATAATTGAGGCGACAAGTTATAAATGATTAATAATTGTTGAAAGATTAAATATGTGTTATGATTTGTGGTAAGTTTGATTATTTTATGGGGGGGCTCATATGTCATCATCTAAGAGTCTCTTTCATCAATAGTAATTACCTTTGTGAATAGTAATTACCTTCATCAATAGTATTTACCTTCAATCGATAGTAATTACCCTTGTGAATAGTATTTACCTTCATTCGATAGTAATTACCTTCAATCAATAGTAATTACCCTTGTGAATAGTATTTACCTTCATCAATAGTATTTACCTTCGTTAATAGTAATTACCTTTACCAGACGTTGAACCACTTGTCGCTTTCACATTACAAAGCGCCAAACCACTTTTCTTTTCACATCATTAGTCGTCAAGCCACTTGCCTTTTCACACGCTAAGGTGCTAAGCTAGAAATCTTCTATAAATAGAGGCCTAGGGCTTCATTATTTTCACGAATTCATTCAAGCTATAGAGAGAAAGTATAGAGAGAATAAGAGAGAAAGAAGAAGAGTATTTTGTTACTACAATCTTTGTAGTATTAAATCTCCTACCAAATGTAAGGGTGTTATTCTTTCTTATTCATGAAGAGAACTGCATTGTTATTCCATTGCTTATTATTACGTTGGAATAACTTTTGTATACGCGGGTTTACCCTATACTTGGTGACATTCTTCTATTATTACATTTGGAACATCCATGCATGTGTTTTACACCTTACTGGTTCCGTCTTTATTATTATTCTGCTGGAACATCATGTTCATGTGTTTTACAATTTGACTGGTTCCGCTCTTTATCATTCTCATTGGAATATCCTATCTGTGTGTTTTACACCGGATCCGGTTCCATCTTTATTATTCTGTTGAACATCCCATTGCGGTGTGAATTTCACCCACCTCGGTTCCGTTATTATTATTCTGCTGGAATAACCTTTGCTCATGTGAAGTACCGAATGCATGGTGATTTCTTTTGTTATTCCATTCTTTATTATACCCAAATAGTTAAAACTTTGACTTCTATACTCCATGAAATTAGTAGAATATCCTTGATATTTGCGTTTCATCCAATATCTTTCATGGAAATATTCTTCCGATCATTCTTGAATTTTACTAATTTGGACGTTAATAATTCCCGGATAAAATAATTCTTGAACTTGTTTTATTGAATTCTTATATCATTGTCATCATCCTCATGTTTATATTATGTTGAAAGTCATCTGTGGCACTGTGCATAGATGGACTTGGTATGATTATGACCAAAGACTATTCGGTGTAATCATGGCCCGTAATGTTACAAATGATGTGATAAAATCCTCGATGGTAGTAGTGTATCAAGCGACGACGAGTTGTTGGCATGATCATGACCATTAATGAATACACAAATATTCTTGGCCCGTAGTGTATGAATAATTGTGGTCGTGATACTAAAGAATATCCTCGGCCAGAAGTGCGGGGTGATTCGATGATGTGGAATATCTATTAAAGTTTGAGTCTCAAATTATAACAATGATGAAAAACCTTTAAAACCTAAAAGATAGTAGACTTTATTTTCTACTTGACTCTTTTAATGGATTGCATATTCACCACTAGATTAAACCGGTTGTCTATTGTATTTTATCGGTTTAACATTGTTGAAGACTATTGATAATTTATTACGCATTATCTTAGTCATAATATTTCTTCTTGGGCTAGTTGAGCTCACCTTTCTTTCACCGTTTCTCTTGAAATGAGAATATAGCCGGGACGAGTCGGGGAAACGAGTGATGGTCCTGAAGATAGCATTAGTAGTCCTCACTATTCGTAAAATAGTATGATAATAATCAGTAATGAGGACTTTTTGTTTGAGTTTGTATAATATCTAGTAGATTTATATTTGTATTTAAACTCACGCTTTATGTCGTATTATACACGACAGTTATGTTAATAAGTTGTATTTAAATTCTGTACCATGTAAGTGGCGACCAAAGATGGGTGATGTATACCTAATTTTGGGGGCGTCACAGATATAATATATATATTAAATATATAATATAATACTAACTTAACTGACATCAGTTACAATTTTTTTTGAAATCAAAAGCCATAAGGCTTGTATGGTTAACTAACTAAAAATAACTCATTAATCCTTATGCCTTGTTTGGTAAAACACAATTAGATAAAAGACTTAATAGGCATTAGGTCTTGTTCGGCAAAACTGAATTAAACTCCCTAAATTTATTTTAGTAACTCCTTTATAGCAAGGTTATTTGTCACATTTCTATTTAATTAAATAATCAATTCAATCAATTCAAATATTAATCTATTAAATTACTTTAACACATAAATCATTATCACAAAACTATAATTTCTTTATAATTATAATTTTATTTAATATAACTAACACCTTGTTTTAATCACAAATTCCAATTAAAATATTATAATTCATTTAATCATTATTAGCTCCCTAACTTAATTATTAAATTAAATTAGTTTATAACCTCATAACAATTAATTTTCTTAGCTCCTTAATTATTTATTCAACAAATAATTAACTAAATCACATCAACTCAAATTGCCATTAAATACTTATATAATTCAATAAATATTTAATATTACAAATAAATATTAAATATTAAATATTTAATTATTTATTCAACAAATAATTAACTAAACCACATCAACTCAAATTGAACAATTATTTATTCAACAAATAATTAACTAAATCACATCAACTCAAATTGAACAATTATTTATTCAACAATAAACATATCCATTAAATACTTATATAAATTAATAAATATTTAATATTACACTTTAAAATTCTGGAATGTTACAGAGATGAACAAATTTTAATGTCGTAAATCGACCTATGCACTATTATTGAGTATTATGCATAATATAAGGTACAAAGGAGTTGGCCACTCCAGGTACTTGCAGAAAAGTATAGTTTAGTTTTTATAACTAATTTATATTCTTGTGGTAATTTAGTTTTAATAACTAAATGATTCCTCTATTAGTTCATGATCCTCTGTGATCACTCAGCATGAAATTTGAGTATATCCCACTTTATTGAAGATCGTTGCAGTATTGTTAATTCCTTTTATTCAATTGAATATTATTGAATCTTTGAAAGAATTATACTCTTTCATATCGGATATGTTATTCAGTATGAAATAGTAGAAAGTTTTATTATTGAGATTGAATTATTATTCCCCTATCTCGAAATCGTTTGATTGTTGTTGAAGTTCTATACAAGCTAGACTCTTCTATTCATGATATACATATCATTTATTGTATATCTTAACTTGCGGGACAAACTTGTTGCTCACCCCTGCTAAATAAAATATTTCAGCTAGGAACGATGAGGCCAGCGGGGCTAAGCAGAACAAAGGCAAAGGCATAGTGCTGCAGTAGTTTTATGTTAAGCATATTTACTATGTTGTTTTGTAAACCCTTTTTGTATATTAAAAGGGTAAATTTGTAATGTTAAGGTTAGATGACCTGGGATAATGTTGTTAACCTATTAATTAACTATATGTAAGTTTATATTCATCAATGAATGGGTAGTTGGATGTTATTATATTATGGATCGTGAGCACCAAACTCGAGGGTTAGTTAACCCGGATTTGGGGGCGTCACAAGTTGAATGTGACCCTGCACATATCTCACATACAAATGCATTTGCCTTCGCCTTAGTCTCTGTCAATGAATCAATCTTCTTCGCCATGGATGCCATTTGTGCTGACAATTGAGTGATAGCATCCACCTCTAACAAACCTGCAACTTTGGGATGTGGCATCCTGGCTGTAGGATTTTGGAAATCATTAGCTGTCATCGTCTCAATGAGATTATAGGCCTCTTCATAGCTCTTCGACCATAAAGCTCCTCTTGCGGCTGCATCTACAATAGGCCTAGACTGCCATCCCAATCCATTATAAAATGTGTTAATCACCATCCAATCCGGCATGCCATGGTGTGGACACTTCCTTAGCATTTCCTTATATCTCTCACAGGCTTCATATAGTGATTCGCCATGTTGCTGCTCAAATTGGGAAATTGATGTCCTCATCTTAGCAGTCTTAGCCATTGGAAAGAATTTGGCTAAGAATTTCTGTGCTAAGTCCTCCCATGTGGTGATAGATCCCGAAGGTAAAGAGTGAAGCCAACTTCTAGCTTTATCCCGCAATGAAAATGGAAATAGTCTAAGTCTGATTGCATCTTCTGTCACCCCGTTGTATATGAAGGTATCACATATTTCAATGAAACTCAACAGGTGCTCATTTGGATCGTCTATAGCAGCACCCCCAAACTATACCGAATTATGCACCATTTGAATAGTACTCGGCTTAATCTTGAAGGTGTTGGCTGCTATCGTTGGTCTGACTATACTTGACTGCAATCCATTAATATTCAGCATCGAATAATCTCTTAAAGCCCTGTGCTCCTCCCTTTGCTCTTATCTTTGTTCTGCGACTGTCATATTAGATGTTGTGGTCTCTAACTCTGCTTGTATATTTCTACGTGCTCTTGATTTTCAACCCCTGTCGTTGATGTTGTCCTATAAAGGTGTTAACTCGGAATTGGAGGATCGAGTGCTCATATACTATATACAAGTACCTGAAACAAAAACAAAAATAGAAATGAGACAAGATTAGAATTGTCTAAGTCATATAATTTAGCTTAAAACTGATGATAATAATAATAAAATTAAATGCCTCTCCCCGGCAACGGCGCCAAAAACTTGTTGCCTCCTTTTTAGTCTTACCAAAAGGACTCTAACTCATGCAAGCATACATGGGTCAACAAGTAGTACAGAGTAAGAAAAGTATCGATCCATAGAGAAAGGTTTTAAAATTTAATTATTATACATCAATTGCATCACTATCTTTATATGCTTAAACGAATACTCACAATTTTAACGTAATCTAAATTCAAATAATGAATAAAAGAATAATACTAGAATAATGAATCAAATTTGGAAAGAATGAGAGTCTAACTTCATTTCATACTTCATCTAAATATTACCATCATGCAAAATTATACATTTATCATGGAAAATTAGCTAAGAGCACCAAAAGTAGACATAATCATTTTTCAATGAATTATGACCTGTTTACATAACATCCACATTGCGATCATGTAATCGACAATAATGCCAAAATCACTATATTTATATGTGAAATTGTAACACTAATGAATTGAAGTACATGCTCTTATATTACTACATATGGTGAAACAGTATATTTCTATCTGATTCACGAAATATAAAGCTAAACATTTCAGCCTCATAAACGCATGCTATCATGATTATACCCGCACTCATATGTCATTTTTCAATTCCATATAAGTACACATGGTGAATGGTGATCAAACATTCATACAATACACTCAATTGTGATAGATAATCCAAAAATAAACATATAACCAAACAATCAGGTAATTAACTATAGAGTACATATCAAATTCTGTTAGAATCCCATAATGGAGTTTAGTTCATTTCTGAACCAAAAGTCATTATGAGATTGTAGTAACACATGGAAATTAAATAACACAATTAAGAGAGAAGAGAGAATTGATTAAACCCAATTGCAAGAATCTATCCAAATGCTATTCCAAATCACCACTGATCTCCCGAAGATAAAAATATACTTTCTTTCTAATAACCTAAAATGAGAGAGAGACAACTGTACTTATCAGAGCTCCAAACTTTCTCTTCAAAACTAATGATAAAAACTTAGAACCCTAATAATTAGATAAAAATTGATAAAACCTCATAACATGCACGTCTGGTGCCAAACAAAAATAGTCTAGATAAGAACCCACGTTCAAATTTCAAATTTAAAAATAAGTCAACAAATGCGACTTGAGGACTCAAGGCACGCCATGAGATCCCAAAGATAAAAGCAGGCGCGGGGGCTCGTGTATGCGATTTTAGCTTCTGCCGGCTGATGGCGCGTGTTGGGCAAAATCTAATTACGCACAACACGCAAGTATACGTGGTCAACAAGTAATAAAGTGAAAGTAGAGTATTGTTCCCACGAGGAATTGTTTAATAAAAATCACCAAGTACTAACCCATAACCAATTCAATCTTATTTAAACGAATTAATTTCAATTTATAAGTAAACTAATTCTAATTACCACTAGTTAAATTAAGATTACGGAGATTTAAGATCACAACTTCACTTATTGCTTCATTTAAGTTAACACACTTCTCATCAATTATTCTCTATCCTAAATTGTTAATCAAGAACACTAAAGCATATAAAACCATCTCTCGATGCATAATACCCATACTCACTTAAATCCACAGATGATAGAATTAAGCATGACACCCTAATTAACTAATCCACTATATCTCTATGTGAATTATAATTAAAAAGGATTTAAAGCACAAGTTCTCTATAAGATTACATATGGCGTAAAGACACATCTTTATCCTAAATACGAATCATAAATTCCATCTATGTAGAAATCACAAACACATGCTATCATGATAAGATCTAAATCAATACTTCATCTCTCGAGTTCATATAGATTATCACGGTAATTGTTAGCTAGACAATTAAGTAATTAAGTCCAAATCACAATAGACAATCCTCACAATAGAACATAATAATTGATAGTGAAGCATATTAAAATAAACTACACAATAAGATCCATTGTAATCTCAAACAAAGAATTAGTTCATTGAATTAAAACTAAGAATCCACAATTGAATAAACAATAAAAAACACAAAGATAGAAGAAGATGAGAAGATATAATCTATTGTTTGTAGATTTGAAGCTCCCTCCTTGCTCCTACTTTGAATCTTCAATGGTCTCCAAGTTGCTTTATTCTCCAAATCTAATAAGAACTAGGGTTTTGATCTAATTTACTCTAATCTAATCTAATGGAATGCTCTCCCCCTCTCTAAAAAATCCCCTAATACTTGTGATTCTCCTCCTTTTATAAGTCTCTTCATATGTCTTTAAGTCCTCTTGGAAGTCCTTGAGTCAATTGGATCGAAACAATCCTTCCCAGACTCACATGTGACCAAAATTCATATTTTCTGGGCAGACCCCCGCCCCGGCGGGGTCTAGGCTTGTAAAGGGCCCGCCCCGACAGGCTAGGGACCTGTTTTGTAGCATGTATGCCCACCCAGGCAGGGGTTTTGTGAAGGAATATTTTCTGCTCTGACGTCCTTTGGGAAATCGGCCATAACTCTTGATCCGGGAAGAGTTACGAGGCCTGCCACCTATCAAATCAAAGATATCGACGAGCTCTACAACTTTCATTATTTGCAATTTGTGAAATAACGAACAGATGAAGGTCGAAATTTGAGTGGAAGTGGATGTTATGCAAATGGCCACCCAAAACAGTGACGTTCGACGTTCGTTGGTACAAATGTCATAACTCTTGCATCCGAACTCCGATTGGAATGATTCAAGATGTTCCGGAAAGCTAAGAAGAAGCTCTACAATGTAATCCAAGTTCCAAGCCAAGAACATGAAATGAACATGAAAGCCCAAACGATGTCCGAATTGTTTTTCTTTGCGATTTCATACCAATTCTTTGTGATTTCAACTCCCAAGCATATAATCTACAAAATGAACACAAAATGCATGAAAAGTAACTAAGAAACATGAGATTAAGCAAATAATTCAAGTAATAGATATCGGATAAGTAGGTATAAAACCTACTTATCAAATACCCTCAAACTTAAACCTTTGTTTGTCCTCAAGCAAAAACACAAAACAATAATGCTATGCAATGCAACTAATCTACATGCCTACGAATCCAGCAGTAATGACATAAACAAGTCTATTCAACCGACCTTAGTAAACTCAAGTAAACATGATAATACATCATATCAAAACTCATCAGTAATTTCTCAATCAATCATCAAATCTTAAACCGTTATTATTGATATAGTGCGTGTGTGCTCAGCATCCATGCTAACTGATATAATGCTAAATACAACACATAATAGATCTCTTTAAAGGTATAATACAGTAAAAACTCACAAAATTCACGAACAAACTAAATCCAACAAAATTCAAACATCCACCAAGTTCAAGAGTCCAATCCGGGATACTTATGCTTTACTTTTCATTACGGGGGCTTTTTGCTCTTTTCCCGTTTTATTGTTTTTTTAACCATGACTGTGTAATGTCTCATTCCATTAGGCTAACAGTGCTACCCCTTAGCGAGCTTTCGACCAAGGACATTGAGCGATTAACTTAGTGACAAAGTCGGCAATGAGAATTATATCAAGCATTCTTTAAAACTAAAACATACGCTATATAAAACAACGGAGACCATGTATTTGATAACAAGCAAGAATGTTTATCTAGTTCCCCAAAAATTAAAAGTATATACTGGATTGCAGGGAGGACTTATAGAATATAATCCTAACTATACCTAATTTGAAAAATAATCTATTAGACTATTACTATTATAGCATTGACATTAACCAATGCATCAAGTACTCGAGCCCCTCAGGTATAAGCCCCTCCAATAAAGCATCAAACAAATTTGAAATTCTAAAACCCAATTGCTTAATTTTTGACTCTATAACCTCTAACATCTTCTTTCAATTGGTGAAAAATGATAATGCAAGACTCGGGTTTTCTCTTAGCGTGTTCAAGTGAAAAATAACTTTAGAATTTACTAGAGATAATATATATATACACACACATGGTGCGGTTTCGGTTTTATGCGTGCGATTTTGGTTAGTAACCAAACCGGAACCGTAAATTTGGTTATTCAACCCACCTAAAACCGTCACATACGCCAGAACCGTTGGTGCGGTTTTAATTGGTGCGGTTCAGGCAGTTTTTGGTGCAGTTTCGGTTCCAATTTGGTTACTTGCTCAGCCCTAGAGGTGGTGCAAGTTTGATAATACTTGCAGGACTAAATTAAAAATGAAGAAATAGAGGAAGGTATTATACTGTAATATTTTGAGCCCCAAAATGTGCAATTATCGAAACTATATTTTCCTATAAATAGAAGCCCATTCTTCCTTCATTTCTCACCAATTCACTAAAGCTATAAAGCAATTATTATAGAGAGAAATTATAGAGAGAAAGAAGAAGAAAGTCTCACTACCTCACTATTCCAAAGATCCAAAGATTCTAAGGTAAGGGGTATTATTTCTTTTGTATTCATGAAAAGAGTTATTTTCTTTCAATACTCGTAAGGGTTGTTATTCCATTCTTTATTATTCTGTTGGAATCACATGTCTGTGCGGTCTATCGCATGCCTGGTGAATTCTTCTGTTATTCCATTCTTTATTATTACATTGGAATAATATATACATGTTGATCTCTATCGCGTGCACAGTGAATTCTTCTGTTATTCCATTCTTTATTATTTTGTTGGAATAACCTGTCTGTGTGGTCTATCGCATGCCTGGTGAATTCTTCTGTTATTCCATTCTTTATTATTATGTTGGAATAACCTGTCTGTGCGATCTATCGCATGCATGGTCTCAACAAAAAGCACTTTCCCGAAAGTATTCGTCACATGAAGGAGGTGGAGTTTATCAAGTTTGAGCAAAACAATATGACAGTGTCACAGTACGAGGCTAAGTTTGTCGAGTTATCCCGGTTTACATCCCATTTGGTCGATAATGAGGAGCGAATGACGTGAATGTTTCTAAGAGGTTTGAAACCCGAAATACGTCAATACCTCATTTCTCACAAACTTTATTTATATTCAGATGTTGTGAATATGGCTCAGTTATTGGAGCGCGATAATGAGTCAGTACAACGAAAAGGCAACGATCAACAACACGATAATAATCGTAGCGGTGGCAACGACCATCGAAACAATGATAACCATTGTTGGGGAAATTATCATGCCAAGAATGGTAACCACTTCGGTGGTAATCATGGCCAAGATAATAGAAGTGGAAATTTCATGAAGAGAAGGTTCAATAATAATGAAAAGACAACAGCACCAGCACCTGTTAAGGAAGGAGAACGACAGCCAGTCGTATGCTTTAAATGCAGATGGGAGGGACATATCAGTCCAAATTGCCTGATGAAGTCCAAAGCTGTTAGAGTTTATGCCCTGGAGGCCAATGTTTTGATATAATTGCTTAACGTTTTGATATTATATTTGATTGAATAAATGAATGATTTTATTATGGTTTTATTTACTGCGTTATATAAATATTAACATAATAAAAATCCTTAAAATATTGATACAAATTATATAGTTTCAAGTATATGAATTGAACATGAGATTATATATTTACAATTAGTATCATTGTTCTTAAATGTCCCTAGTTGAGTATCATTGTTGATGGGACAACAATAATGCATTCAGACTAGTGTGTGGATTGACTGATGACCAAATCTCATTGGTCATAAATATATGAGATATTAAGTCAATGCATAGGTACATGTTAGAGAACGATGTACTGGACAGACCCACCATAAGAATTCTATGTTGAGCATTATGCGAAGTGTCATTAGCAATTCTCATAGTGACAATGATGTAATGGTCCTTCGACCTGAAATCACTATATTTCTTCACGGGAATTTATGTACTTTGATATCATCAAATGTCACCTTTAATAGGGTGGACTATAAAGGTGATTATTGGGTACATCATGAATCGTGTGAGGAATATGAGTGATCTAGATGGAATTTAACCCTCATATGTATTAGGGGTGATATCCATAGGCCTCTTGATTGAGTAGGACTATAAAATTAATGGCCATGCTCAAATAGTGATTTGTTTCATATAGTCTACTCATTGATCAAGAAAAACTCAGATTAAATTATGAAGAGTATGCCACATTCCATGACTCGAGTTTAATCTAGGATATTAAGGTTAAAAAGATTAAATTACATTAAAACATTGGTCACTAAAAGGTTGCATCGAATCATCGATCTTATTATTACTTGGGTAACAGTGATGCATTACTAGATGCCGCTCACTGTTTATAATTTTATAATATGATTTTAAAATTATTGCCAACGTAATAATAACCTATATAGGTCACACACATAGAACGTAATTAAAGGGAATTAATTTAAATTATAAAGATTTAAATATGTCAATATGATTGATAGTATTTAAATTACGAATTTAAATTAATAGGATAATTTATATATAGGTATATTATTTAAGTAAGACTTAATTAAGATATATATATAAATTTAGATTTTAATAAATTAGGTTTTAAATAATTCCTTTTAATCGCTATATATATGATATATATATAGCAGCCATTTTTAGGGATTATTCATTAACCAAAACCCTAGCCGCTCTTAAAGAGAGACTAGAGAGAAAACAGTTTCAGAAAATCCGCATCCTTGGTGGCTAGTACCGCGTTTCCTTCTTCTGCAGATCGTAGGATGATTCGTGTGAAGCGTTCGTGTGGATACCGTAGAGACGCAATGATCCGCTTTGAATTATGTTGGAGATTCGACCGCATCGATTCTAGCTTTAACAATTGGTATAATTTCTAACCTCTGAATTAATTGAATTTTTCGCATGGATCCTGTTTTAGGGTTTCAGAATTGCCTTTAATTGGTTTATTTCTGCTGCGTTTCTATGCCGAAACCCAACAGTGGTATCAAAGCTACTTGCGAAATGATTAATTCAGATAACGTGTTTAATTGTTTTCGATATATATGATATGTGATGATATAATTTTACCGGTCTGAAATTGATTATATTGTTTTCGATATATATGATATATGATGATACAATTTTACTGAACTGTTAATTGAGTATATGATATTCTATAATCGACTTATTCTGGTATTATGAATATCAGTAATAGATATGTATGTATATGATGTTCTGTTAATTGAGTATATGATATTCTGTAATCGACATATTTTGGTATTATGAATATCAGTAATAGATATGCATGTATATGATGTTTTGTTAATTGTATCTTATATGGCATAATAATAGTATACAACTTATGTTCTAATTGGATTAGAAGTATGCAGATTCAGTTTAATATGATTAATTGAAACTGGACATATATGATATGTACCGGGTGTATTGTTATTATGACTATTTTGGTGGATTAAATATATGATTCTGAAACTATTTCAGAGATTCGTATGGAAAAATTCTGCAATACACATTGTAGTTCAAAAGTTTTTTTTTCTAGGGCGCCGCCTCGACCTCACTCATTGACCGACCGGTCGGTTGGACCCACGGCCGGGGAGACCCCCCTTGGACCTCCCTCAGTCAGAATAAATTAGCGATGGTCGTGTCCCCTATATGTTATATATAGTTTTCTTTAATTATATATAAATTGTTATGTGCTTATTGTGATATGCATGGTGCACAGTTATGCCCTTTTGACCCATAGGTTAGTGGTTTTTAGTTTTGAAATATTACTTGCATGTTGTGCCTTTCTATAAATTCTAATGTAATATTCTCTTCTCATCTAAATCCCCTCGAATGTAACTCGAGGTTTCTTTATGTCATGTAATAATCTGTAATCGATGAAGATGTCAAGATGGAGAACATGATGAACAGATGATGATGGAGAGGAGGCACATGCTTGAGGAAGATCCAAGGAAGCTATTTATTTTAAGATCTTTTACCACCTTAGATTGACCTTCAATCTTTCATTAGCTTGAAAAGATTGACAGTGAATTGGGCCATAACTATGACAAATTTAATTTCGCACTTTATTTATGCTTGTATGTGATATGATATGATAAATAATGTGCATGGCCGTAGGACTTTGGCGAAAGGAGAGGTTGACTTATGAGTTGGGAATGGAGCAAAAGTTGCTGCACTGGCCGTAGGAACTTATCATTTATCTTTGCCCACTAGGCTAGTTTTAGAATTAGAAGATTGTTATTTTGTGCCTACTATAAGCAAAAACATTATTTCTGTTTCTTGTTTGGACAAGAAAGGTTTTTCATTTATAATAAAGAACAATCATTGTTTGTTTTACTTAAATGATATTTGTTATGGTGTTGAACAATTGTTTAACGGTCTATATTCTTGATTTAGAAATTCCTATCTATAACATAAATGCAAAACGATTTAAATCAAATGATTCAAATCTGACATATCTTTGGCACTGTCGTTTAGGCCATGTAAATGAGAAACACATATCCAAACTCCATAAAGATGGGTTCTTGGATTCATTTGATTTTGAATCATATGAGAAATGTGAGTCTTGTTTATTAGGCAAGATGACTAAAGCCCCTTTCACTGGACACAGTGAATGGGCTAGCGATGTATTGGGACTTATACATAGTGATGTATATGGACCCATGAGTTCGTTAGCAAGAGGTAGGTTTTATTACTTTATTACATTTACTGACGACTTTAGTAGATATGGATATGTGTATCTTATGAGACACATATCCGAATCCTTTGAAAAGTTCAAGGAATTTAAGAATGAAGTTCAAAACCAATTTGGCAAAAGCATAAAAGCCCTTCGATCCGATCGAGGAGGTGAATACTTAAGCCAAGACTTTGATGACCTTCTAAAGGAGTGTGGTATTATATCACAACTCACTCCACCTGGAACATCGCAATGGAATGGTGTATCTGAGAGGAGGAATCGAACCTTGTTGGACATGGTACGATCAATGATGAGTCATGCAGATCTTCCAATAAGCTTCTGGGGTCATGCCCTAGAGACAGCTGCATTCACACTTAACCGTGTTCCTACAAAAGACGGTTCGAAAGACACCATATGAGATGTGGACCGGGAAACGTCCTAGTATGTGGATTCATGAAGATTTGTGGTTGCGAGGCGTTCAGAAAAGCGCCTAGATTCGACAAGCTTCGGACCCAAATCGACAAATGTAATTTTGTGGGATACCCAAAGGAAACAAAAGGGTATTATTTCTACAAACCTTCTGAGAACAAAGTATTTGTTGCTCGAACTGATATTTTTCTAGAAAGAGAATTTGTCTCTAAAGGAAATAGTGGGAGGAAAGTAGAACTCGAAGAAATTCGAGAACCACAAAATATCATTGAACCTGAGTTGGAACGTGAGCATGAACCACAAGATATTGTGGAAAGTGAACCTACTAGAATTACACAAGGCATTCGTAGATCTGGTAGGACACGCCAAGAGCCTGAGAGATATTATGGATATCTTGTAACTCAAAACGGCGATGTGATGCTCATAGATCAAGATGAGCCTGCTTCCTACCAAGAAGCTATGAATGGACTAGATTCTAAGAAATGGCTTGAAGCCATGAAATCTGAGATGGACTCCATGTATACTAACCAAGTATGGACTCTAGTTGATCCACCTGAAGGGGTAAAACCAATCGGGTGCAAGTGGGTTTTCAAGAAGAAAACCGACATGGATGGTAATGTACAATCCTATAAAGGGCGACTTGTAGCAAAAGGTTTCAAACAAATTCAAGGTGTTGACTATGATGAAACCTTCTCTCCAGTGGAAATGGTTAAATCCATCAGGATCTTACTTGCTATTGCAGCTTTTTATGATTACGAAATCTGGCAGATGGATGTCAAAACTGCTTTACTTAACGAAAATCTCCTTGAGGATGTGTATATGACACAACCTGAGGGTTTTGTCACTTCAAAGGATGCTGGAAAGGTATGTAAGCTGCATCGATCCATTTATGGATTGAAGCAAGCCTCTCGGAGTTGGAATCTTCGATTTGATGAAGCAGTCAAAGAATTTGGCTTTATTAAAAATGAAGATGAACCTTGTGTATATAAGAAGGTTAATGGGAGTCACATTGTATTCCTAGTATTATATATTGATGACTTATTAACTATTGGTAATGACATTGCTTCCTTACAGGCTGTAAAAACATGGTTAGGAAAATGTTTCTCCATGAAAGATTTGGGTGATGCTGCCTACATTTTAGGTATCAGGATCTATAGAGATAGATCGAGAAAAATGCTCAGCCTAAGTCAAAGTACATATATTGATAAAGTGTTGAAACAGTTCAGCATGCAAGAGGCGAAAAGAGGAAACTTACCTGTGACTCATGGTGTAAAGATCTCTAAGGCCCAATGTCCTAAATCACAAGATGATGAGGAGAGTATGAGAAAGATCCCTTATGCTTCGACAATTGGATCTATCATGTATGCAATGATATGTACTCGTCCGGATGTCTCGTATGCTTTGAGCATGACGAGCAAATACTAGTCGAATCCAGGTGAAGGTCACTAGACAGCAGTCAAGAATATCCTCAAGTACCTGAAAAGGACTAAGGATTCATTCTTGGTATATGGAGGTGAAGACGAACTGGCAGTAAAGGGTTACACAGATGCTAGTTTCTAGACTGACAATGATGACTATAAGTCTCAGTCATGTTTTGTGTTTTGCCTTAATAGTGGTGCTGTTAGCTGGAAAAGTTCGAAGCAAGAGACACTAGCTGATTCTACAATAGAGGCTGAGTATATTGCTGCTTCTAGTGCAGCCAAGGAGGCTGTATGGATTAAAAAGTTCATCACTGAACTTGGTGTTGTTCCAACCATTGTTAATCCGGTTGCTCTATATTGTGATAATAATGGAGCCATTACACAGGCTAAGGAACCCAGATCTCACCAACGATCCAAGCATATACTTAGGCTGTACCATCTCATCCGTGAAATCATTGATAGAGGAGATGTACATATAGGAAGAGTGCCAACAGATGATAATGTTGCAGATCCACTGACCAAGGCTTTGTCGCAACAGAAGCATGACGGTCACACTAGTTCCATGGGTATTAGATACCTGAGTGATTGGCTCTAGTGCAAGTGGGAGACTGTTAGAGTTTATGCCATAGAGGCCAATTATTTGATATAATTGCTTAACGTTTTGATATTATATTTGATTGAATAAATGAATGATTTTATTATGGTTTTATTTACTGCGTTATATAAATATTAACATAATAAAAATCCTTAGAATATTGATACAAATTATATAGTTTCAAGTATGTGACTTGAACGTGAGATTATATATTTATAATTAGTATCATTGTTCTTAAATGTCCCTAGTCGAGTATCATTGTTGATGGGACAACAATAATGCATTAAGACTAGTATGTGGATTGACTGATGACAAAATCTCATTGGTCATAAATATATGAGATATTAGGTCAATGCATATGTACATGTTAGAGAACGATGTACTGGACAGACCCACCATGAGAATTCTATGTTGAGCATTATGCGAAGTGTCATTAGCAATTTTCATAGTGACAATGATGTAATGATCCTCTGAACTGAAATCACTATATTTCTTCACGGGAATTTATGTACTTTGATATCATCAAATGTCACCTTTAATAGGGTGGACTATAAAGGTGATTATTGGGTACATCATGAATCGTGTGAGGAATATGAGTGATCTAGATGGAATTTAACCCTCATATGTATTAGGGGTGATATCCATAGGCCTCTTGATTGAGTAGGACTATAAAATTAATGGCCATGCTCAAATAGTGATTTGTTTCATATAGTCTACTCATTGATCAAGAAAAACTCAGATTAAATTATGAAGAGTATGACACATTCCATGACTCGAGTTTAATCTAGGATATTAAGGTTAAAAGGATTAAATTACATTGAAAAATTGGTCACTAAAAGGTTGCATCGAATCATCGATCTTATTATTACTTGGGTAACAGTGATGCATTACTAGATGCCGCTCACTGTTTATAATTTTATAATATGATTTTAAAATTATTGCCAACGTAATAATAACCTATAGGGTCACACACATAGAACGTAATTAAAAGGGAATTAATTTAAATTATAAAGATTTAAATATGTCAATATGATTGATAGTATTTAAATTACGAATTTAAATTAATAGGATTATTTATATATAGGTATATTATTTAAGTAAGACTTAATTAAGATATATATATATATATATATATATATATATATATTCGGATTTTATTAAATTAGGTTTTGAATAATTCCTTTTAATAGCTATATATATGATATATAACAGCCATTTTTAGGGATTATTCATTAACCAAAACCCTAGCCGCTCTTAGAGAGAGACTAGAGAGAAAACAGTTTCAAAAAATCCGCATCCTTGGTGGCTAGTACCGCATTTCCTTCTTCTGCAGATCGTAGGACGATTCGTGTGAAGCGTTCGTGTGGATACCGTAGAGACGCAGTCCGTTTGAATTGTGTTGGAGATTCGACCATATCGATTCTAGCTTTAACAATCGATATAATTTCTAACCTCTGGATCCTATTTTAGGGTTTTGGAATTGCCTTTAATTGGTTTATTTCTGCTGTGTTTCTATGCTGAAACCCAACAAAAGCATGTTACAATTATGGAAAAGAAGGTCACCTAGCCCAATTTTGTTGTGCACCAAAGTCAAGTCCAGCTGGGACGGTGGTACCAAAGGCGATACTGACAAAACAAAGCTCGGTGGTTTCTCGGGAAGAAAGCGTTTTTTCGTGACTTCTCAAAAAGCGAGTAACCCAAAGGAAGTTAGCACGGGTTAGTTAATTATAATTTTTGCGAAGTCTATACCTTATTAGATACTGGTTCTACCCATTCTTTTATCTCTCTTGCTTGCGCTCAACGTTTAAATTTGACTCCAGAGAAATTAGACTTTGACTTATCGGTTGAAACTCCGTTAGGAGAAACCTTCGTTACCTCTACTGTTTATAATTCTTATTTGATTCAAATCGATACACTCACGTTACCTGTCGATCTTATCTCTTTGAAAATACTTGCCTTTGATGTGATTTTAGGAATCGATTGGTTAACTACTCATCATGCTTTTCGTAAGGTTGTTAGCTTTCATATTCCTAACCAACCTGTTATGCGAATTCAAGTAACCAAACCACTAAAGTCAATCACTGTCATATCAAGCCATAAGTAAAGAGTCCCGAGCCTTTATCTGGTAACTTCCTTTTGTGGAATGCACCGAAGCCAGGCTATCCGTAGGGGACGTTATGAATGACGATGGCAAGTTAATAGGTATCAATGTGACGTACTGTCCAAGTCTTGGATGAGAGTCACAGTTTTGAATGATATTTCTATTGTTAATAAATTTCCTGACGTATTCTTGAAGATTTCCTAGCCTACCCCTAGAGTGTGAAATCAAATTTTGTATTGACCCCAGTACAAAACTCATTTCTAAAACCATTAAATATTTCTTCAACCAAAACGAACGTATCATGAGCCAAAGATGTTGGCTCGAGCTGTTGAAGATTACGATCATTCAATATCATCGTGGAAGAGCGAACGTGGTAGCTGACGCGTTGAGTAGAAGATCGTGTGCGTTTACGAGTGCGATGTTGTTAACACAAAAACTCATTTTATATAACTTACAAATGATGAAGATAAAGACTTTAGGGACCCACGTGAATATAACAAGTATACGATTAAAATTGACTTTAATCGATAAAGTTAAAGCCATTCAAGCTACATACTCAGACCTGATGAATGTGAAGAAGAAGGTTCAAGAAGGCGTTATCTCAACCCTCGATTTAATTGGCCCATTTGAAATCCTCGATCGAGTAGGAACTGTGGCCTATAGACTCGCTTTACCGCTAAGTATGTCGCGTGTTCATAACATTTTTTTTATGTCTCGATGTTACGTAAATATATGGACGACCTGAACCACATTATTGAATTGGAAGTAGACAAGACAGCAGAAGATTTAACGTATGAGGAGATACGTGCTAAAATATTGGATAAGAAAGATCATATTCGACACTCAAGGGTTATACCTCAAGAGTTAGAATCTGAAATAGAGTCAAGGTATCCTCACCTCTTCGGCATACCAGGTATGTACGTAAATTTTGAGGGAGAAATTTCATAAGGTAGGGAGATTGTAAGACCCTGAATTTTATGAAATGAAAGAATTCAATTTTTTTATAATTATTATTTTATTTTGTAAATGGTTAAATTGATAAAAGGTTAAAGTTAAGGGTGATATGTGAAATTTTTTGCAAAGTAAGCAAGTGGTTATAAAATATTCGTTTGGTCGGGGAATATTCTTTTTATTAGGGAATATCCGTACGATGGCAGAATCATTAGTGGACCCCACAACGGAAGTATTGTCGTAGTTAGAAAACGAAAGAATTATCTTTATAAAAACAACGGCGAAAGTGTTACCGTTAAAACTGTTGAACTACCCGGTAGTAAAAGTACAGTAATACGTGTAGTTGCATAGTAGCACACAGTATTGATTATTGATGTTTACGTAAGAAGTCACTCAGTTATACTCAATTATTGTTACAGTAATTGCTGCATCATATCTCTCATATTATTGATTCAATTATTGTCATAGTATCATCTACATAATATTTATTATTATTAAATCAATAATTGAGACGACAAAGTTATTCATATTATTATTTACAATATTGACAATGTCTAGAAGTTCTGTCAAGGAGAGGTTTGGTCACCTAATTGCGCGCCAATAGGGAGAAATCCTTATCGGAAAGCTCCCTCTTTCCTGGGAATGATTTGGTTGTTAAATATTGTGAGTTATAATATTAATGATGAATAAGTTTGTGTTGATTAAAGATGAAATTGATATTTCCATTATGTTGAGATTATTAGTGTTAGTGGAAATCGACATCTATTTCGATAATAATGGATGTCTAGAGGCTATATTGACTAATCGGGTAATTAATCGGATAAATGAGCAATTAATTGCTATTAATTCACATGCTTATAACTATGTGTTCACATGTGTGTACTATTGATTCACATGATTTACTATTAGGGGAGTTGGTGTAAGATTGATAATACTTGCATGACTAAATTAAAAATGGAGGTATAGATGAAGGTACTATACTATAATTAATTTTTTCACATGTTTAGAACTATTGAGTCACATGATTTACTATTGATTGACATGATTTACTATTAAGGGAGGTAGTGCAAGTTTGATAATACTTGCAGGACTAAATTAAAAATGAAGAAATAGAGGAAGGTATTATACTGTAATATTTCGAGCCCCAAAACGTGCAATTATCGAAACTATATTTTCCTATAAATAGAAGCTCATTCTTCCTTCATTTCTCACCAATTCACTAAAGCTATAAAGCAATTATTATAAAGAGAAAGAAGAAGAGAAGTCTGCTACCTCACTATTCCAGTATCCAGTTTCTTATAATGTAAGGGGTATTATTTCTTTCGTATTCATGAAAAGATTTATTTTCTTTCAATACTCATAAGGGTTGTTATTCCATTCTTTATTATTCTGTTAGAATAACCTGTCTGCATGGCTTATCGTGCATGCCCGTGAATTCTTACATTATTCCATTCTTTATTATTCATTGGAATAAATGTCCGTGCGGCTATCGCATGCATAGTGAATTCTTCCATTATTCCATTCTTTATTATTCATTGGAATAACTCATCTCACGCGGACTACTTTGCATGCATGGTGAATGACCCTTCATATTCATTCTTTATTAAATTGTGGAAATGATGCATTTGACGTGGATTACCGCATGGCGTGTGAAAATCCATTTGCAGCCAGATATTCTATTATACTCGTATGAGATATAATTTCTTTTGTACTCGTCATGGAATATCATTTTCTTTGGTATTTTTCTTTTATGAATTACTATTCATAGGTTACTATTCACCTAGTTACTATTCACTCTAGTATTATTCACTCGAGTATTTGGGGTACTTTTCGTGCTGAAGTACTATTCACGGGTTACTATTCACCCAATTACTATTCACTCTAGTGTTATTCACTCGGGTATTCGGGACACTTTTCGTGTCGGGGTACTATTCCCGAAGTACTACTCACGAGGTACGATTCACCCGAAAAATATATTTCTTTTCTGTCTAAATTATTTTTGGTACATAAATATTATTCTTGAATTTTACTCTACAAAGCAGTATTATGTTGACAATTTGAACGTTATTGAATTCTGGATAAATTAAATTATAAATCTTTAAAATTTATCCTTGAACTTGTTTTATTGAATTATTATGTCATTGTCATCATCCTCATGCTTATATTGTGATGAAAGTCATCTTTGGCTTACGTGCATAGATGGACTTGGTATGATTATGACCAGGGATTATTCAGTATAATCATGATCGTAATGTGACGAATGATGTGGTAAAAGTCCTCATTGGCCTATAGATCATTGATGGACAGTTGTTGGTATGATCATGACCATTGATGAATACACGAATATCCTTGGCCCGTAGTGCATGGATAATTTGTGGTCGTGATACTAAAGAATATCCTTGGCCGTAGTGCAGGGGTGATTCGATGATGTGGATTATTTATTAAGCTGAGTCTCATCGATAAAAGTGATAAAAAAACCTTTTTAAATCATAGAAGATAGTAGCTTTTATGCTCTACTTGACTCTCCAAATGGATTGCTTATTCTGCTGCATTTGTTGATCTAAAACGTGTTGTCTATTGTATTCTATCAGTTGTTATACTGTTGAAGGCTAATGATAATTTATTCTGCATTATCTTAGTCATAATATTTCTTACTGGGCTAGTTGAGCTCACCATTTTACTTTCATTGTTCTCTTCAGGAAATGAGAATATAGATGGGACTAGTTGGGGAAGAGAGTGACGGTCTAGATGATAGCATTAGTAGTCCTCACTATTCTGTTAAATAGTGTGACAATAAATGTAATGAGGACTCCATTGAGTGTGGATATTGTCTAGAAAGCAATATTCTTATTTAAACTCTCAGCTATGTTTTGTCGTATATTACCCGACAGTTGTATAATTACGTGTGTATTTGATTTATGTACCACGTATTTGGCGACTCAAGATGGGTGATGTATACCTGTTTTGGGGGCGTCATAACGTGGGTAACTACCTCAACCAGTATACATATGCCAATTATCATCAAGCTTGGGGTATCACCTAGATTCGTCATGGAGCTACAATTATGAAGATCAATACTCTGTTCCAAATCTAACAAACACACCAGAATTCTCATGTCATCCTCCATTGCCACAAGAAGAAAAGTCAAACTTAGAGGAATTCTTATCAAAGCTCATAGTAAACCAAGAGGAAAGGATTATGAGTCAAGAAATATCAAGCCATAATTTTCAAAACTAGATGGAATAACTCATCACTACTTCCACACATGGTCCGCAATACATGGATTCCAAAATTGAGACAGATAATTCAGGGGTGGACGAATTATTGTCCAAGTTCATAGCTTCAAGTGAGGAGAGGAGGATTAATCTAGAGATATCGAGTCAAACTTTTGCGAACCAGATGGAAAAACTACTTAATGCCTTGAACATTTTTCCTCAATACACCCTATGACATGGATTCCGAGATTGATGGCAAGCCTGAACAAAATCTATAACTGGATGAGCCACAAGATGTTGAAATAGAGGAAACCATTAGGGACCAAGAAAAGGAGATCGATGAAGATTTATCTGTAAGCTTCAACGAAGATGAACCGATTTCATTAGTATCCCATGTGCCTCCTCCACCAAAGTTCAAGAATCCGAGTAGCTTTGAAAAACCATGCCCAATTGGCAGTCATATCTTCGGCAAATCTTTTTGTGACATAAAAGCTATTACTACTGTGGAGTCATGGTGGGATTGTGAGAGCCCCAAATCCGAGTCCCAAATCATCGCGGATCCGGTACAATCATTCTATCAGTATTACTGTTTGCAGAAGAAATAAACATAAATTGTTTATACAATAAACTTTACACATTATTCCCCAAGGTCGAGTAACCATAACTTATACACAATTCATAACTTGTTTAACATATAATGTTATTATCATACTATACTATTATAATTTAGCTACACATATTATCCCAAGCTGAACTTGGCTTATCATTTCCTGTACCCGAACATATTCGCCTTATTTGAAATATTTATCATGATATAGCAAGGGTGAGCAATAAGTTTGCCCAACAAGTTTAAATTCAATAAATTAAGGATATATCATGATTGAAAGAATTGAACAATAAGCTGGCTAAGTTCTACAATATAATTGCGAACTAGCATGAACAAATTTTACAAAGCTAAACGAACATTGAACATGAACATATATATATATATATATATATATATATATATATATATATATATATATATATATATATGGACCGAATGGTAATGAAGGTGATCAACCTTTCATACCTGATGAATACATGCAGTATGCACAGAGTGTGATTTAATAATTCTTAGACATGACAATCAGAAATGATTAACCATAAGTATAATTGAATAATACAACTCGAGGTCGAGTTAAGAAAAACTTGCATGAACTATTGATTACCGCTATGCAATTTAATAAGCTTTGTCTGAAGACTTAATATTAATAATATTTATTCCTAAGTTAGAATAATATCATCACAATATTTAAAATAACCTAAACACCTTGTCACATAATCCTATCCGTTTATAACACATATAAGACTTAACCTCAAGTCAAACTTTTATAGTCTGGGTCGAGTTCGGTACAACTCTGACATCCCGATGGTCTAGTCGGACAATTATCGAGTTTAAGTTCAATTAAACTCTGCCTAACACTTAGCAAATATCTTAGATAATTTTAATATCAGTCAAAATATTTTTTGTAATCTCGTAAAAAATTTCAGATAATTATTATCATTTATCATGAATTTTCAATCATTAATAACGTATTTATACGAATTAAATACCACATAATTCTATTATCATTAATATTTATTTATTATCAATTATTAATGAAATTCTCAACATAATATTATAATATATTTATAATATCACAAAGTATTTTTAATATTTTAAAATCATATTTACATGATTTTTGAACAATTAATTTCATTATCCAATAATTTCTATTAATATAAAAATATTAATATTTTCATGACAAAATATCAAAAGTTATATTTATATGATTTAAAATACTTTAATCTTATATATTATAAGTTTTTCTTGAACATATAAGTTAAATACCAATCCAGCATCCCAGATTTGGAATTCAGCAAGCTGGATTCAAAATCCAATATCTAGATGGCCAATCTAGCAAATCAAACTGCAATCCAGCAAACTGGATATCAAATCCAATAACTAAATTGCAATCCAACAAGTTGGATTCAACATATTTTCAATTCAGTAAACTATTTATCAATCCAGCAAGCTGGATTCCATATCATTTTCACGAAAATAGCAAATTAGCTTATTATTTTTATATCCTTTATCCAAACACATATACATATAAATCATACACAAAAACTTTTTTTACATAATTTTCCAACTTCTTTTAGTATTTTTCAAAAATTATTTTTAGTGCGTAGCTTAAGAAATTAGCCCTATCATGCTCAACTCCAAAAATTCCCATCTCTTGACACAATCTTGTACGTGTTAACGTGAGCCTCCAGTTTAAATTTCGTAGCCATCGGAGTTATAGAACTCCGGTTATAACGATTTTTGTCCAAAAAATCCAAATATTAAAATGGTCATAACTTGGTCATTTTAAGTCGGAATGAGCTCATTTTTGGAAAGTAGGTACGTTATACCATATATTTTCATGTCCCAAAAGGCCGGAATTTTTCTCACAAAATAAATTGCCGAAACAACCCCTGGAAAGTTCTTGGCAGTAGCAAAATTGGAAAAAACAGGTTTGTCGTACTTTGTTAAAAATAATCCATACGGAAATCTACAACCCATTTTTCAGTGATTCCACTTGGAGATGTTAGAAAACTTATCATATTATCCTCTCAAAATTTTCCAGAATTTTTGAATGTCAGAAAAATGACAAAACTGCCCCTATCCTTGACTGTCCAAAACAGTCTATTTTTCCCTTAAAAGACACAAAACTATTTTTGCTAAATCAGTCTTAACTTTTTCATTTTAAAACATTTTTAGGCGATTCTTGAGCCCATGCGAAGCTAACTTCCGGGACTACAACTCTTCCCAACTGCTGTTTTTCTAGATTCCAAAAATATCAACCCAGAAAGTCCGTTCAAGTGGTCTGCACAGCACTTGTTGGACAGTTTTGACACTACTACTTTGAAATGTCATAACTCTCTCCTCCGATGTCGAATTTAGTCCGTTCCGGAGTCTATGGAAATCTTATTCAGTGTACTATAACATACCAAAAACCTAGAATTAACTAAACATCCTACCTAATCCGGAATTTTCCTTTTTATGGACATCAGTCCACTAGATTTTTTAAGGTTTTGAAACTGTTTTGCTTTTCTTGTTTAATTAAACTTTTAATACTCAAAATAGTTAGATCTAAGCATAACACACCATTTAACAAGTAGATCTATAGTTCTGATGTTGAAGATCGTAAACTTCATGGTTCAAAATAACCAAAAATCAAATACATAAACTAGTTAGGATTTTATACCTTTTGTGATAATCCTCTTGATTTCTTCTTCTCCTTTCTTCTTTTTTTCCATCAATGGCAGCCTTCTCCCTCTTCTTCTCTCTCTATTTGGTCGGGTATGTGGTGGAAATGAAGAGAACAAGTTCATTTCCTTTCCTTTACTTAGTTAAATGATATTTAAGAGAGAGAAAGAGTAGTTAATGATTAGGTGAGAGTTGGTGAGAAGTGGGTGGGGAGTTGGTGAGGTTAGTCACCAAACCCATGTGCTGAAAATCTCCAGCAGGCCGCTTTTAATTCCTCATTTTGCGTGTTTAATCCCGTCTTTAACTTTCGGACCCGAAAACTCAAATTTTTGAGTTTATAGTCGATTCCTACTAAATTCGACGCTCCCAACGTCATGGGCACATCCATTTCTTCAAATTCATCTCCAAATTTTAAGTTTGACTTTTTCTAAAAGTGTCAACTATTGGCTTTGTACAAAAAGTCAATCCCGACATATTTCGTGTTTAGAGTATTCTTACTAATTTTGACGTTCTAGACTCAAATATCTTGTTCGCGTCTTCAAATTCCGCTTCTATCTTCTATTTTGACTTTTCTCCCTAAAAAGTCAACTGTTGACTTTGAACAAAAAGTCAACCCCGACACATTTTGTGTTTACAACCTTTTCTAACTAATCTTGACGTTCTAGACGCAACCGAACAGTTTGTGCTTCCAAAAAAAAAATTCCCTAACTCAATTTTGAGTTTTAACTTACTTTTTTTTTTATTATTATTATTAATCATATCAACTAATTATCTATTGATTATTATTCATTTCATTAATTTACTAGTACATAAATTAAATACTAGCATTCTTCAATTACTATAACCATTAAGTTATTTAATTCTCAATCCTAATATATAATACTAGGCTAAATAGTTTTCTTTTATTTGTTTATATAATAAACAAATGTAAACAATCGCATAAGTCATTCATAAAAATTTTAAATACGAACTTTATTTCCAATCTAGGTCTTATCATTTAACCTTTATTTAATCAATTAAGATTTTAATAAATATCTAAATTCTCGGGTTGTCACATGGATGAAAAGGAGATGATAGAGGAAGAGCCCATTATGATTGACGAGCCTTAATGCCCCATTCAAATCACAGACATAGTGTAGAAAACACCTATTTGCTGGATGTTCATAAATGGGATCCTATCTACAAAAAGCAAGCTGGGTGGGGTTCATTTCAGGCCTATCACTCTGGGAAACCTCCCGGATGCTATATTGTAACTGATGGATGGAGAATTCCTCAATTTCGTAGAGGAATTGGATAACATTAACCAAACAAAGTCGGGCTGATGGCTCTAAATCAAGCGCATATTAGGAGGCAACCCAAGTTTATTTTTATTTTTAGTTTTTATTAGGTTTTATATTAGTAACTAAAAAGTTACATTTATTTATGATTTAATAAAATTTATTCTATTGTGGGTTTATACAGGTTATTCAAGTCAAATTCAAGTGTGGTGCCCGATTCATTCTAATGTGCATTGCCTATTCTCCAAACTTAGAAGACAAGGAGGAAGATTGCTTTATTTTCAGGGAAGTCATTTGCTTTACTTTTTCCTATTTCAGTCATTGAGGACAATGTCTAGTTTAAGTTTGGGGGAATTATCATTTTAGTTTCATATTGCATATAGCTAGTATTATTGTTTTATTTTAGTGTTTATTGCATATGTTAACATGTTATTTAGCTTATCTTTTAAAAAAAATTGCTTTAAATTGTTGCATTTAGTGTAGATAGGTTACATTGCATGAATCCATCTATTAGATACTAAAAGTCTATTTTGGCTAATGATGAGATTGGAATGGTGTAGACAAGTATAGTATTGATTATTTATGCTTTGATGTGATCTCATATTATGAATTAAATATTTTTCTGTTTGAAATTAGTATAATCAGGTTAACACGTTAGAAACAATCTTGTTGACTGATTAAGTTTAAATTGACACATAATGGAATTCTTAAGGATAACACTAGTTTGAATGAAAGAAATATATGAATAGGCGGAGATGGCTAGATTTAGACAAGAACCTAAGTTTGGGAGAAAATTTAGGATATATAAGCTTTATAGTTGAAAAATAAAAAGAAAAAAAACATGAATAAACACCGTGGCTAGTCTAGTTTCGTGGCTTTTGTTACTTGAGTAAGTAAGCCCGAGGGGGTTGTCTTTACACCTAGCGCCCTAAGGCCTTAATGGTTTGGGAGTCGTTGGTCGAATGCTCGTTAAGGTAGCATTGAAAAGCCTAAGGGAATAATACATTGCACAGCCATGAGAAAAGTTTATTATATATATATATATAAAAGAAATAAAATGGGAAAAGAGCAAAAAGCCTCCGTGATGAAAAATGAAGCATAAGTATCCCGTTTGGACTCTTAAACTTGGTAAATGTTTAACTTTAGTTGGATCTAGCTTGTTCTTGGATTTTGTGAGTTTACACTATATGATGACTTTAAAGAAGCCTATTATGTGATGTATTTAGCATTATATCAGTTAGTATGGTTGTTGGGCACACACACACTATATTAGTAATAACAGTTTAAGATTTGATGATTGATTGGGAAGTTATTGATTGGTCTAGTAATAATATACTATTGTGTTTACTTGATTTCTCTGAGGCTTTATGATTAGACTATGTTCAGTCTTACTGCTGGATTCGTAGGTATATCGTAGTTATATTTGCATTGCATTATGTTGTGTTGCTTGGGGACAAACAACTATTTAAGTTTGGGGGTATTTGATAAGTAGGTTTTATACCTACTTATCCGGTATCGATTACTTGAATTAGTTGCTTAAACCTATGTTTCGTAGTTAATTTGCATGCATTGTGTGTGCGTTTCATACATGTTATGTTTTTTTGTAGGCTATGACACAACATTGGCATGAAGAAGCAAGGAAAAGCAATTCAAACATCTTTTGGACTAAAATATGCAAGCAAATGGAAGAAGGAAAGATTTTAGGGCTTTTAACACCAAGTTGGATGCATGTTCTTGACTTGGAATTTGGATTTTATTGTAGATCTACTTCTTAGCTTTCCAGAATATCTTGAATCGTCCCAATCGGAGTTCGGATGTGAGAGTTATCGCCTTTTTATCAACAAAGATCAAAGCTCAAAGTTTTCTTGCTTGCAACTTACATAGCATCTACTTCAAGCCAAATTTTGGTCTTGATCCTGCCAGAATCTGTCAATTCTCAAAGAATAGAAGTTGTAGATTTCGTCAAAATCCTTGATTTGATAGGTGGCATGCCCCGTAACTGTGACACCCCCAAAATAGGTATACATCACTCATTCTGAGTCGCAAAATACATAGTACATAAATCAAATACAAACTTCTTTTATACAATACGACAACAGTGAAGCTTAGAGTTTTTACACGAATATTGTCTCATAGACAATATTCAAACTTAAATGAAATCCTCATTACATTTATTATGACACTATTTCATAAAATAGTGAGGACTACTATAGCCACCATCTCGGACCGTCACTCTATTCCCCGACTAGTCCCGACTACGTTCTCATTTCCTGAAGAGAACAATAAAAGAAAAAGGGTGAGCTTAACTAGCCCAGTAAGAAATATTATGACTAAGATAATGCAGAATAAATTATCGTTAGCCTTCAACAGTGTTAAACTGATAAAATACAATAAACATCAAGTTTAACTACAACGGAACAAGCAATCCATTAGAAGAGTCAAGTAGAGCATGATATCTACTATCTTCTACGATTTTAAAAAGTTTTTCATCAACTTTATCACTGAGACTCAATTTAATAAATAAACCACATCATCGAATCATCCCTGCACCACGGCCAAGGATATTCATGTAATCATCAATGGTCATGATTATACCGAATAATACATGGTTATAATCATACCAACAACTGTCAATTAATACATTACAGGCCAATGCGAACTTTTACCATATCATTTGTAACATTACAAGTCATGATTATACCGAATGAACCCTGGTCATAATCATACCAATCAACAGTCCATCTATGCACGTAAGCCAAAGATGACTTTCATCACAATATAAGTATGAGGAGGATGACAATGATATAAGAATTCAATTAAAAGAAACAAAGGCTAAATTTATAAAGATTTATAATTTAATTTGTCCATAATTCAATAATGTCCAAATTGTCAATATGATACTGCTTTGTGGAGTAAAATTCAAGAATAATATTGTATCAAAAAATGATTTGGACAGCAAAGAAATCATTTTTTGTCATGAATAATTCCCCGGGAGAATAGTACCCGAGTGAATAGTACCCCATGAATAGTACTTCGGGAATAGTACCCCGTGAATAGTACTTCAGGAATAGTACCCCGTGAATAGTACTTTGTGAATAGTACCCGTGAATAGTACTTTATGAATAGTACCCGTGAATAATACTTTATGAATAGTACCATATAAATGAATACTACTCATGGACAGTACTCTGGTGAATTTCAAGGATACTAGATGAAGCGCAAATTTCAAGGATATTCTACTACTTTCACGGAGTATAGAAGCAATACTTTAACAAAATGAGGGTATAATCAGGAATACAAGACGAAATAATATACTCACATACTACAGAGTATGAAAGAAAATATTATTCCTTATGAGTATTGAAAATAATAATATCCCTTACCTCCGAAGAAGACTGGATACTGGAATAGTGAGGTAGCAAATTTTTCTTCTTCTTTCTCTCTATAGCTTCTCTCTCTATAATTGCTCTTGTGAGTCTTAGTGGATTGGTGATAATGAAAGAAGAATGAGCTTCTATTTATAGGAAAACATAGTTTCGATAATTGCACGTTTTGGGGCTCAAAATATTACAGTATAATACCTTCATCTTTTGCTTCATTTTTAATTTAGTCATGCAAGTATTATCAATCTTGCATCACCTCCCCTAATAGTACATGCATTTGAATCAACAGTACACACATGTGAACAAATAGTTATAAGCATGTGAATTAATAACAATTAATTGCTCATTTATCCAATTAATTACCGGATTGGTCAATATAACCTCCAGACATCAATTATTATCGAAATAAATGTTGATTTCCACTAACACTAATAATCCCAACACAATGAAACTATCAATTTCATCTTTAATCACTAGTACAAAACACTAAATAGACAACACTTAAGCAACAACGTTTTTTATAAAAAACGTTGTGGTATTTTTTTTCACAACATTTTTTAACAAAACGTTGTAGATACATATGAAAAACGTTATCTATTTATAAAGGCAATTTTTGATTTTAAATAGATAACGTTTTTTTAAAAAAACGTTATCTGTATTAAAAACACGGAGCAAAAATTTGCTCTTAAATGAAAACTTAAAATTAAATCTGCTCTCTTTCGCAGAGAAAAAGGGTTCAAGTCCTCTATTTCCTTTTTGGCTCACCGAGTGTCTTCGTCTTTCATCTCTCTCTGTTTAGCCTCTTTTTGTTCCATCTGGAAAACAAAAGCTAGGGTTTGCCTAGATTTCCTGTAACTCTGAAATCTCTAGATCCATGGCAAAGAAAAGGGGAGGGCACACCTTTAACACTGATCGACAGTCGGTTCAATGAAGCACAGAGTGAACCTTAGCACCTAGAGAAGCTCGACGATTGAACTAGAACCTCTCTAAGCTTGCATCTGATTTAGGGTGCTTCTTCGAAGGAGGTGAAGCGAAAAGGACAAAAATCTAAGGGTAAAAGTAAAACCCTTTTCATAGTTAGTCTTGCTCAGTATAGGCATGTGCTTAAGAAGATTCGTTTTGCTCGGCAAACGGAGCGCTGCAGGAGAACTGCTCATCAAGAGGTAGGGCTGAATCTCAATTTTGTCATGCTGAATTTGACCAAGCACTCCACTTATCTCATCTACAATGCCTCACTCTTCTTTAGCTCTGTTGTTCAGGCTCAGTATCGCCACAAATATGGCCATGACGAGGTTTGTTGCTTTGTTTTTCTATCATTACCCTTCCATATTCAGCTTTTTCTTGCACTTTTAATTTTCTATACATATAAGCTTGTCAGCAAGAATGACAAGGAGGATATGAAGAGGGATATGCAGCATTTGAGTGGGTAGGAGCAATGTTAAAGGCAACTAATTTTGGGTTGTCTGTCTTCATAGAAGAAGGTGAATTTCTGGTCCTCTCGAGTTTTGATTTATAGTTATTATTCTTAGAAAGTGTGTTATGTTTACTGTTTTTGAATATTTAATATCCATTACATAGAGGATCTTTCTCGGAAATGGTTGATAATTTTGTATTGACGTGCATATATGTCACCGCTTTCAATACTATAGGCTATATTACCTAGAAGTATCAATAAGCTTACAATTAGCAACATCCTTACTTTATTAAAGCGGCAAATTGTACTTAATTGACAACTCTGTAACAAATAACACATTGATTTATGTATGAAATTGTTAGAGTTATATGGTTAGCGAAGCCCCCTTCAACCATGTTATATATATAAGAATCAAAAATTTGTATTATAAAATCATTGTTCGGGTGGAAAATACTCTTGTTTGGCTTAGTTTTAGTCTTAACAGGAGCAGCAAAATCTTCCAATTTACATGCAATGATAGTGGTCCACCATTTGGATTGTTATAATGCTCGTGACAAACCTTCAAACACTGACACAAGTAGTTCACCACCATTTGTGTCTATAGAAAAACAAGTCCCCCCTATGAAGGTCCCCTAGAGTGAAATGATCTTGACCAATAATTGAAGCTATTACCTTCTTGTGGATTTCTTATTTAATAATTTAGTTGTGGCTTCTTCTGGCCTTCCACTTATATACATTTTCCTTTTAAACCTTTCATATTTGAAATAAAATAACTAATTCAGTTTTCATATTGCTATATCCATATGAATAAAATCTTCAAGGTACTGATCTTTTGGAAATCTAATTTCAGGGAAGGCGTACCACGATATAGTTGGTAGTGCTTATCATGTTGCTCCAGAAGTATTGTGGCATAGTTACAGAAAAGAAATTAATATCTGGTGTGACGCCCCCAAAACAGGTATACATCACCCATCTTGAGTCGCCAAATACATCGTGCATAAATTCAAATATAACTTAATTATACAACAGTTGTGTAAAATACGACAAAACATAGGTGAGACTTTAAACAAAAATATTGTCATCTAGACAATATCCACATTCAATGGTGTCTTCATTACAATTATTATCACATTATTCCGTAGAATAGTGAGGACTACTAAAGCCATTTATCCTGGACAATCACTCCATTCCCTGACTCGTCCCAGCTATATTCTCATTTCCTAAAGAGAACAATGAAAGAAAGGGTGAGCCCAACTAGTCCAGTAAGAAATATTATGACTAAGATAATGCATAGTAAATTATCCTTAGCCTTCAACAATATAACAACTGCTAGAATACAATAGATAACAAGTTTTAGATCAATAACTGCAGTGGAAATAAGCAATCCATTAGAAGAGTCAAGTAGAGAATAAAATATACTATCTTCTATGATTTAAAAAGTTTTTCATCAACTTTATCGCTGAGACTCAGCTTAATAAATAAACCACATCATTGAATCATCCCTGCACCACGGCCAAGGATATTCATGTAATCATCAATGGTCATGATTATACCGAATAATCCCTGGTCATAATCATACCAACAACTGTTCATCAATGAACTACAGGCCAATGAGGACTTTTACCACATCATTCGTTACATTACGGTCATGATTATACCGAATAATCCCTGGTCATAATCATACCAAATCCATCTATGCACGTAAGCCAAAGATGACTTTCATCACAATATAAACATAAGGATGATGACAATGACATAATAATTTAATAAAACAAGTTAAGGATAAATTTTAAAGATTTATAATTTAATTTATCCAGAAATCAATAACGTCTAAATTGTGAACATGATACTGCTTTGTAGAGTAAAATTCAAGAATAATATTCATGTACCAAAAATAATGGACAGAAAAGAAATATATTTTTCGGCTGAATAGTACCCCGTGAATAGTACTTCGGGAATAGTACCTCGTGAATAGTATCCCAACATGAAAAGTGTCCCAAATACCCGAGTGAATGATACTAGAGTGAATAATAATTGGGTGAATAGTAACCCATGAATTGTAACTCGTGAATAGTACTCTGGCACGAAAAGTGCTCCAATACCCGAGTGAATAGTAATCGGGTGAATAGTAACCCAAGAATAGTAACTCATAAAAGAAAAAATACCAAAAAAAATGATATTTCATGACGAGTACAAAAGAAATGATATCTCATACAAGTATAATAGAATATACGAAACTGCAAATGGATTTTCATCCGCCATTCGGTAATCCACGTAGACAGATTATTTTCACAATTTAATAAAGAATGATACGAAGGATCATTCACCATGCATGCGGTAATCCAAATAGACATGTTATTCCAACAGAATAATAAAGAATGGAACCAGGTCATGCGTAATCCGCACAGACAGTATATTCAAATATAATAATAAAGAACAGAAACAGGTCATGAGTAATCCGCATAGACATAATATTCCAACAGAATATTAAAGAATGGAACCAGGTCATGCGTAATCTGCACAGACAGGATATTCCAACAGAATAATAAAGAATGGAATAACAGAAGAATTTCACCATGTATGTGGTACTTCACATAGACAGGTTATTCCAACATAATAATAAAAATGGAATAACAGAAGCTCTCTTCATGAATAGGAAAGAAATAATACCCCTTACCTCAAAAAAAGACTAGATATTGGAATAGTGAGGTAGCAGACTTCTCTTCTTCTTTCTCTCTATAATAATTGCTCTATAACTTTAGTGAATTGGTGAGAAATGACGGAAGAATGAGCTTATATTTATAGGAAAATATAGTTTTGATAATTGCACGTTTTGGGGCTCAAAATATTAAAGTATAATACCTTCCTCTTTTTCTTCATTTTTAATTTAGTCCTGCAAGTATTATCAAACTTCCACCACCTCCCCTAATAGTAAATCATGTGAATCAATAGTAAATCATGTGACTCAATAGTTCTAAACATGTGAAAAAATTAATTACAGTATAGTATCTTCATCTATACCTCCATTTTTAACTTAGTCATGCAAGTATTATCAATCTTGCACCACCTCCCCTAATAGTACATGCATGTGAATCAATAGTACTAACATGTGAACAAATAGTTATAAACATGTGAATTAATAGCAATTAATTGTTCATTTATCCGATTAATTACCCGATTAGTCAATATAGCCTCCAGACATCCATTATTATCGAAATAGATGTCAATTTCCACTAACACTAATAATCCCAACATAATGGAAATATCAATTTCATCTTTAATCAACATGAACTAATTCATCATTAATATTATAACTCACAATATTTAACAACCATATCATTCCCAGGAAGGAGGGGACTTTCCGATAAGGATTTCTCCATATTGGCGCGCAATTAGGTGACCAAACCTCTCATTGACATAACTTTCTAGACATTGTCAATATTGCAAATAATAATATGAATAACTTTGTCGTCTCAATTATTGATTTAATAATATAAAATATAATGTAGATGATACTGTGACAATTATTGAATCATTAATATGAGAGATATTATGCAGCAACTACTATAGCAATAATTGAGTATAATTGAGTTACTTCTTATGTAAGCATCAATAATAATACTGTGTGCTACTATGCAACCACGAATATTACTGTACTTTTACTACCGGGTAGTTCAACAGTTTTAACGGTAACACTTTCGCCGTTATTTTTATAAAAAGATAATTTTGTCATTTTTTAAATACGACAATACTTCCGTTGTGGGGTCCGCCAATGATTGTGCCGTTGTACGAATATTCCCCGACAAAAAGAATATTCACTGACCAAACGAATATTTATAACAACTTGCTTACTTTGCAAAAATTTATAAATATTACCCACAACTATAACATTATATCAAATCCACACCATAATATTAAAAAAATATTTTGAGAAATTTAAATCTTTATTCATAAAATTTGGGGTCTCATAATCTCCCCTCCTTATGAAATTTTTCCCTCGAAATTTACGTACGTACCTGGTATGCCGAAGAGGTGAGGATACCTTGACTTCATTTCAGATTCTAACTCTCGAGGTATAATCGTTGAGTGTCGAATATGATCCTTCTTATCCAAGATTTTAACACGTATCTCCTCATACATTAAATCTTCTACTATCTCGTCTAATTCCAATTCAATAATGTGGTTCGGGTCGTTCACATATTTACGTAACATCGATACGGAAAAAAAATGTTATGAACACGCAACATACTTGGCGGTAAAACGAGTCTATAGGCCACAGTTCCTACTCGATCAAGGATTTCAAATGGGTCAATAAAATCGAGGGTTGAGATTTCCTCTCTTCATCGATTCTTGCTTCTAGAATAACGCCCTCTTGAACCTTCTTCTTGACATTCATCAGCTCTGAGTATGTAGCTTGAGCAGCTTTTACTTTATCGATTAAAGTCGATTCTACTCGTATATTTGCTATCTTCACGTGGGTCTCTAGAGTCTTTAACTCTATCTTCATCATTTGTAAGTTATACGAAATGGGTTTTTGTGTTAACAACATCGCACTCAGATAATGTGATACGATCTTCTACTCAACGTCGGCTACTACCACGCTCGCTTCTTCCACGATGATATTAAATGGTATAATCGTAATCTTCAACAGCTCGAGCCAACGTCTTTGGCGCATAATACGTTTGTTTTGGGTGATGAAAATATTTGAAGGTTTAAGAAATGGGTTTTGTACTGGGGTCAATACAAAATTCAATTTCACGCTCTGGGGTAGGCTAGGAAGTCTTCAAGAATATGTCAGGAAATTTATTAACAATAGAAATGACATTCAAAACTGTGACTCTCATCCAAGACTTGGATAGCACATGTAATGAAGGTTTTTTCTAACGGAGTTTCAACCGATAAGTCAAAGTCTAATTTCTCTGGAGTCAAATTTAAACGTTGAGCGCAAGCAAGAGAGATAAAAAATGGGTAGAACCGGTATCTAATAAGGTATAGACTTCGCAAGAATTTATAATTAACTAACCCATGCTAACTTTGTTCGGGTTACTCACTTTTTGAGAAGTCACGAAAAACGCTCTCCCTGAAACCACCAACTTTGCTTTGTCCGTATCTGCCTTTGGTGCCACCGTCCCAGCTGGACTTGACTTTGGTGCACGACAAAATCGGGCTAGGTAACCTTCTTTTCCACAATTGTAACATGCTTTGGATCGCATCACGCAGCTTTGACCGATATGTCCCTCCCTTCGCATTTAAAGCATACGCGACCGATAGTCGCTCTCCTTCCTTAACAAAATGTGGTGTTGTTGTCTTTCCATCATTATTGAACCTTCTCTTCTTGAAATTACCACTTCTATTATCTTGCCATGATTACCACCAAGTGGTTACCATTCTTAGCGTGATAATTTCCCCACGATGGTTATCATTGTTCGATGGCCGCTGCCACCGTGCATGATTATTATCGTGTTGTTGGTCATTGCCTTTTGGTTGTGCTGACTCATTATCGCGCTCCAATAACTGAGCCCAATTCACAACATCTGAATATAAACAAAGTTTATGAGAAATGAGGTATTAAAGTATTTTGGGTTTAAAACCTCTTAGAAACATTCGCGTCATTCGCTCCTCATTATCAACCAAATGGGATGCAAACCGAGATAACTCCGCAAATTTAGCCTCGTATTGCGACACGGTCATATTGTTTTGCTCCAACTTGATAAACTCCACCTCCTTCATGTGAAGAATACTTTCGGGAAAGTGCTTGTCGTTGAACTGCTCTTGGAACTTCTCCCAAGACATCTTGAGTGAGTCCTGCTGGGTATGTTTTACAGATTCCCACCAGTAATCTGCCTCTTCACGCAACATAAAGGTGGCAAAAAGAACCTTTTGCTCCTCAGAGCATCCCAAGACATCAAATATCTTGGTGATCTACCTTAACCACGTCTCTGTCTTAAGTGGTTCTAGCTTTCCCAAAAACTCCAAATGGTCCCTGGCTCCTCGAATCGCTTAAAGGTGACCGGTAAAGGGTTGCCATTGTTTCCACCCGCATTTTGAATAGAACCGCTCTACTTTGATTTTGCATGAATTGCATAAAGCCTCTGAACATCCCATCGTTCACCATTTCATCGGTGTTATTCTTTACTTGAGGATTATTGTCTTCCTGTTGCACATTCTCCTGGGTATTGATCCTTGGTGACTCAACGGTCTCATGTGCTTCATTGCTGATCTCAATATTTTCAGATGCCATTTTCAAACACTATCATAAAACAAGGTTTAATTAACATATCACATATTATCCCTATACTCTGACCGACCAATTAAATACCAAATAAACTTAGGTAGGTCATACTAGCGAAGGAATTCCCCGCCTCTCCCCCTAGTTCTTGTCTCACATCTCACCAAAGGATCATATCCCTAAGCTTTTATACCAACTATGACGCCCCCAAAACAGGTATACATCACCCATCTTGAGTCGCCAGATACATGGTACATAAATTCAAATACAACTTAATTATACAACAGTCGTGTAAAATAGGACAAAACATAGCTGAGAGTTTAAACAAGAATATTGTCATCTAGACAATATCCATACTCAATGATGTCCTCATTAAAATTATTATCACATTATTTCATAGAATAGTGAGGACTACTAAAGCCATTTATCTTGGACCATCACTCTATTCCCCGACTCGTCCCAACTATATTCTCATTTCCTGAAGAGAACAATGAAAGAAAGGGTGAGCTCAACTAGCCCAGTAAGAAATATTATGACTAAGATAATGCAGAATATATTATCCTTAGCCTTCAACAGTATAACAACTGATAGAATACAATAGACAACAAGTTTTAGATCAACAACTGCAGCGGAAATAAGAAATCCACTAGAAGAGTCAAGTAGAGCATAAAATCTACTATCTTCTATGATTTAAAAAGTTTTTCATCAACTTTATCGCTGAGACTCAGCTTAATAAATAAACCACATCATCGAATCATCCCTGCACCACGGCCAAGGATATTTATGTAATCATCAATGGTCATGATTATACTGAATAATCCCTGGTCATAATCATACCAACAATTGTCCATCAATGAACTACATGCCAATAAGGACTTTTACCACATAATTTGTAACATTACGGTCATGATTATACCGAATAATCCCTGGTCATAATCATACCAAGTCCATCTATGCACGTAAGCCAAAGATGACTTTCATCACAATATAAACATGAGGATGATGACAATGACATAATAATTTAATAAAACAAGTTAAGGATAAATTAATAGGTTATTCCAACATAATACTAGAGTGAATAGTAATCGGGTGAATAGTAACCCGTGAATAGTAACTCATAAAAAAATACCAAAGAAAATGATATTTCATGACGAGTACAAAAGAAATGATATCTCATACAAGTATAATAGAATATACGAAACTGCAAATGGATTTTCACCCGCCATGCGGTAATCCACGTAGACAGATCATTTCCACAATTTAATAAAGAATGAATACGAAGGATCATTCACCATGCATGCGGTAATCCACATAGACAGGTTATTCCAACAGAATAATAAAGAATGGAACCAGGTCATGCATAATCCGCACATACAGGATATTCCAATAGAATAATAAAGAACGGAACCAGGTCATGCATAATCCGCATGCATGTGATATTCCAATGTAATAATAAAATAAAGAATGGAACTGTGTCATGCGTAATCCGCATGCATGTGATATTCCAACATAATAATAAAGAATGGAATAACAAAATAATTTCACCATGTATGCGGTAGATTGCAGATAGATGAAAGTTATTTCAACATAATAATAAAGAAATGAAATAATGTAAGCTCTCTTCAACATGAATACGAAAGAAATAATACCCTTACCTCAAAAAAGAAGACTGGATAATGGAATAATGAGGTAGCGTACTTTTTTTATTCTTTCTCTCTATAATTTCTCTCTATAATAATTGCTCTATAGCTTTAGTGAATTGGTGAGAAAAGAAGGAAGAACGAGCTTCTATTTATAGGAAAATATAGTTTCAATAATTGCACGTTTTGGGTCTCAAAATATTATAGTATAATACCTTCCTCTTTTTCTTCATTTTTAATTTAGTCCTGCAAGTATTATCAAACTTGCACCACCCCCCTAATAGTAAATCATGTGACTCAATAGTTCTAAACATGTGAAAAAATTAATTACAATATAGTATCTTCATCTATACCTCCATTTTTAACTTAGTCATGCAAGTATTATCAATCTTGCACCACCTCCCCTAATAGTACATGCATGTGAATCAATAGTACTAACATGTGAACAAATAGTTATAAGCATGTGAATTAATAGCAATTAATTGCTCATTTATCCGATTAATTACCCGATTAGTCAATATAGCCTCTAGACATCCATTATTATCGAAATAGATGTCGATTTCCACTAACACTAATAATCCCAACATAATGGAAATATCAATTTCATCTTTAATCAACACAAACTTATTCATCATTAATATTATAACTCACAATATTTAACAACCAAATCATTCCCTGGAAAGAGGAGAGCTTTCCGATAAAGATTTCTCCTTATCATGCCGTAATTATTAGGTGACCAAACCTCTCCTCGATGTAACTTTCTGTACATCATCAATATTGCAAATAATAATATGAATAACGTTGTTGCCTCAATTATTGATTTAATAATATAAAATATAATGTAGATGATACTTTGTGATAATTATCAATCAATAATATGAAAGATACTATGTAGCAATTACTGTAGCAATAATTGAGTATAACTGAATGACTTCTTACGTAAACATCAATAATCAATACAGCCAAGTGCTACTATGCAACCACGCCAGACATCGCATTTCTTACTACTTCCTAGGGTAGTTCAACAGCTTTAAATGTAACACTTTCAATCGTTATTTTTATAAAAGATAATTACATGCTTTTCAAATACGACAATACTTCCATCATGGGATTCACCAACGATTGTGCCATCGCATTTAATATTCCCCGACAAAAAGAATATACGCCTCACCAAAAACGAATATTTATAACAACTTTTTACTTTGCAAAAAATTTATAAATATTACCCACAACTATAACATTATATCAAATCCATACCATAATATTAAAAAAAATATTTCAAGAAATTTAAATCTTTATTCATAAAATTTGGGGTCTCAGATCTAGAGTGCAGGAGTAACTATAATCCTTGCACCTCAGGATGGAATTCTCGAAAATATGGAATGTGCCAATGAGGAGCTGCGGTTGGGAGACGAAGAGGAGAAGGAAAGTAATTGTAATCAGCTCGGTAAATTTCATGGAAAAAACTTTGCAAATTGTATTCATAATAATACTGATGAGGATGGTAAGGATGATGGCAATGAGGATAAAATAGAGAAGGGAGCTTCTGAAACTTCTGGGCAAAAATGTGAACCCTACCAAATGGAAGTGGTGGCGCAACATGTTTATCAGGATTTCTGGATACCACATAACTCTACTTTTGTTATCAGAAATGGAATTTAGGTTTTTTAGAGTTGTACATGTGAATATAAATTCTGTTATTTTATTGATTATTTTATTAGGAGAACACTGGAGATGAGTTGGATCCCTTCTTGTGCTTACTCTATGTAGGCTGTAGCTGTCAAGTGTGTCAAATTAGTATGTATAAGTAAAAGCTGGTTCTTTCCTACATCTATGTGGAGTAATTGATAGTACTAATTAATTGCATATGTGTGTAGAGGCTGCCACGGAGTTTGCGATTTCCCTCATTCAAGCTTTGGTGATTAACAATTCAAAAGTCATATCAGAACTACACCATCTTGTTGATGCACTGGCGAATGTTTGTTGTAATCATTATGCTTCAAACATTTTTTTATATATCAATATGTTAATGACTTATATAACTGCAGCTTGCTGCAAGGTCTGGATCTCCAGATTCGCTAGAACAGCTGGTTGAGATTGCAGTTCTAACTCTCTTCTATTATGATTTTAGAGAGACTACTGCTCTTGTGATTGTACTTCTCCTTTCCTCTGCTAGCAGTTCTTAGCAAAGTGGACGCAACTCGTGCTCACCCCAAATAGTATTCTTTATGAATTCGAAAGTGGACGCAGCTCGTGCTCTTGTGATTAAGTTGATATGCATTTTTGGCGTTTCTTACAAGGTATTTAACCTTAAGTTGGTTGAAACTCAAGTAACCACGGACATTCATTCTTTCAGCCTAAATGATAATTAAACATACAAATTGCTTCCAGTTTTTCTTCTTTTCTTTTTGGTTGCTCATAGTAACATAAGTAGGAAGCATTAAAGTAAGGACCTAATAATGAAGGGCACAATAACCTTGAACAGGTAAAACATTTCTCCATTAATATCAAATGAACAGTTCGGCATTCTTCAACTACAACAAGAGAAATTATAGCAAGATAGTAAAATCTGTTTCTATGGTATATAGTAGTTGTGTACCTATTTTTGCTGGTGCATGAGTTGCTGATATTTTTTTGGGTTTTCAGTCTACCTCTGTTACATAGATTATTAAAGATATGTATATACCTGCACCTGCCAGTATATCTGAGTAATCTGACAACGCATTAGAGTCCATGTATCGTAGCGGTCAACATATCCTAGTGCCATTTTCCTTTTGGCTTTTTGTCATAAATTAGTTGACACTTGACAGAGTTTAGGTCCTTTAGTTGCACTAGTGACGAGACGCATCCAATAACGGGATAGAAGCCTTACCCCTGTCCTGTAGAGATACTAGGTAATACTAATTCATGCATGAATATCCAAATTAACTTAATGCGTTCTTCTGTGTAGTTAAAAATTCCAGCCGATCGGAGTTGGATGTACCGTAGGGTACCCAGTGATGGGAGGGGATTAGTCTCAGCTTATTGTCTTGGGGTTTTAGATTTCTTGAACAAAGCACTAGAACATACGGATGATCAGAATGGGAAGATGTGATGCCCGTGTGTCAAGTGTAAAAATCTGATCTGGAAGAAAGTCGACGCGATTAAATTTGACTTATTTTCTCGTGGATTTGTGGGTGGGTACTTCGTATGGACTCATCACGGGGAATCAGAAGTGATTGAAAATATTGTGGAACAACCAATTCCACAGGCTTCATACGTCGAACACTATGATCCAGTTGAGAAGTTGGTCGATGCTTATGGCCCTACTACTATTGACTGGGATGAATATGAACCTTCTTCAAGTAGTGCGAAGCAAGTGCCAAATGATACAGTTGCTGCCTTTTACAAGTTGCTATCTAAATCCGGGGTCGCGTTGTATCCGGGAAATGCTACAGACACATTAAGCTTTCAAAGATGTAAGCTCTTACACTTCAAGAATGAGCACGATCAGTAGTGAGAGAGGTTTCAACGATTTGCTCGCTATAATTGGGATGCTTCTTACCCAAGGATCATACTCTTCCTGCGAATTATTACGAAGTGAAGAAGATGGTCAAGGGGTTAAATATGGGGTATCAGAAAATTGATGCTTATGAGCAAGATTGCATGTTATACTATAGGGAGGACAGAGATAAGGGACAGTGTGATATATGCAGCTTATCGCGCTACAAGGTTACAAAACGTGGGGGGAAGGAGAAACATGTTCCCAGGAAAATCTTACGGTACTTTCCACTTGCCCCGAGACTTTAACGACAATTCATGTTGTCTCATACGGCTCAACATATGAGTTGGCATCGAACAAGGGATGTCGTTCCTGGTCAGCTGACTCACCCAGCGGATGGAGATAAATGGAAGAGATTTGATGTAAATTATCTTGAGTTTGCGGAAGAAGTTAGGAATGTTAGGCTTGTCATGGCTACTGATGGCTTTTGCCCTTTTAATAATTTTAGCCAGTCGTACTCAGTTTGGCCAGTCATTATGGTCGCCTATAATCTTCCATCGGCAATGTGCATGATCCGTATTTGTTTTGGACTTTACTCATTCCGGGGGATAAAAGTCCTATAAAAGAACTTAATGTGTACCTTCGACCGTTAGTGGATGAACTAAATATGTTGTTGGAGATAGGGGTTCAGACGTATGATAAATTGATATGCGAGAATTTTGTCTTAAAGGCTGCCCTGTTATGGACTATCACTGACTTTCCGGCTCTTGGGATGGTTAGTGGTTGGTCAACTCACTGGGAAGTCATTCCGTCCAAAGGTGTATGGGGGATGTGCAAGGCAACCAATGAAGCATGGGCGGAAATGTAGTTTCTTTGGAACTGCTCGTAGATTCTTGTCTCTTGATCACAATTACAGAAAGATGTCTGCACAGTTCAACAAAAAGATAGATTCTTGTCTCTTGGGCTGGTTGAATCAACTTGATTTTCCTTTGCCGGGGAAGGAACACAGTAAATTGAGAGCAGCCAGGTATGGGAAGACTCATAATTGGACACACTTGCCTATATGGTTTGAAAGGTCAGATTGGGGCACACTTTCGCCTTCATCATTGTATAGATGTCATGCATACCGAAAAGAATGTTTAAGAGAACTTGTTTTACACCGTGTTAGATGCGAGTGGTAAAACTAAAGACAATGACAATTCTCGAAAAGATTTGGAAGCATTGAACATTAGGCCAGAATTGTGGCTTCGCCCTAACACTATGAAGCTTAAAGCTCCATTTTGTCTTACTAAGCAACAAGTTGAAGACGTCTGTAAGTGGGTTAGTGGGTTGAAGCTCCCAGATGGATATGCGTCGAACATAACACATTGTTGTAAGGTTGAGCAATTGAAAATATCTGGATTCAAGAGTCACGACTGTCATGTATTCATGCAGAAGTTGATTCCAATTGCATTTCGTGAGATGTTACCCAGAAAAGTTATGGATGCATTGAATCAATCACAAATTTCTTTTCGAGATATTTGCTCAAACACAATGATGTCGAAAGCGATGGAGAAGAATATTGTGCTTACCATGTGCAAGCTTGAAATGATCTTCCTCCGTGATTTTTTTTGACTCGATGGAACATCTGCCTATTCATCTGCCATATGAACTCAAACTTGGAGGACCGGTGCAATATCAGTGGATGTATCCTTTTGAGAGGTAATATATAAACTGCTATATATTGCTCTATCCTTCTCATATTAATAATACTTCACTAAGTCTGCATATTATTTATCGTAGGTATATGCGCCGATTAAAACAAAAGGTCAAGAACAAAGCTCGTGTAGAGGGTTCTATTGCTGAACGATATACAGAGGAAGAGCTTGTCAACTTCTGCTCATTGTATTTTTACGATGTTGTCTCAATGAAGCACAACCTTTTAGGAAGGAATGAGGTTGTTGGTCCAATGAGTTAGCTGTATTCACATATCCGGCTAAACCATTTAGTCCTGAGACTCTGACTTAAGCGACAAATAGTTGAAGATTGTATCTACATACGTGCTTCTAAATATGCCTGAAGTATCATCATACATCACGTAAGTCTAAGCTTATTTGCTCCAGTTAGTACAATTTACAAGTGTAGTCATCTCTATATATGTTAAAGACATTTTAGTAATATCGCAGTTCATTCGAAGAGGAAGCGTATGCTTCTAACCCAACTTTGACTGCAACAGACTTGGAAACATTCACTAATGCTAATTTCCAACAATGGTTTAAGATAAGGGTTGAAGCGGAGAGTATTTCTGAGCATTTTATAGATGTCATCCAAGGACCTTACAAAGTTGTTAGTTCTTTTCCTGGTTGCATCGTGAATGGGTATAGATTTAGAGTCGATGACTTGCATGAACTCACATCAGTCAATTATGGGGCTGTGGTGTTAGGAAGCTGCTATCAACATTCTGAGTCCAATTACTATGGTCGTTTACAGGATGTAGTTGTGCTCAATTATCACGGTGCCAAAAAGGTAGTTACATTTAAGTGTAGCTGGTTTGATACTAAAAAGGGGGTTAAAGTTGATCGTAATAGAATCACAACCGTGGATATCAAGTCGGTGTTAAATTCTCGATGACGGTATGCGTGTTAGCAAGTCAAGTGACTCAAGTGTATTACGCCCCCAATGTTGTAAATACTCGAAGCCCCTGGTACACAGTAGTCACTACTAAAACACGCTCATTTAATGCTGATAACATGTTTGGTATGGATGAGGCGTTGCAAGAAGATGTGAACAACCCATTGGCCGTAGTGTTTTATGCTGAAGATGTTGTGAGTACTGATGTCATTGACGTACCTAACAATGAGGATGTCGAGGCCGCCATACACATGAATGATTATGTAGTCGTTGAGGATGATAACGATGACGAAACTGATCTCGAAACTGAGGATGAGGAAGATACCGAATTCGAGAATGATATATACGTTGATTCTGATGGGTTTGATGACGTGCGTAATTGAAAATGAGCTTTCATATTAGTCCTTACCACATATTGTTAAACCTTACATATTCATAATCTACCAATTTTGTTATTGCAGTAGGATATTCATGGCTAGACATAGTGGTGGAGGTCGCCGAGGTGGTGGGCGATCGGTACTGGAGACGGTAGCCACGATGGAGGCTCTTCTTCAGGTGTGAGTAAGTTATGTTAACTAGGATTTAAATATATCTCAAGCTTTATTAATTACAATGATTATTGAAGTACTATGTTAAATACAATTATTACAGATGCACCTCATCAATGACACCGAGGGACGAACCTCGGTATCTTTGGTCATCTGTTTGCAGTACCTACTTTACAAAGACTTCGTGGATGTCATTTCCCAAATGAAGTGTTAATATTTTTGGTACTATTTCTATCAGTTATTGCAAAACATAATTCACATAACACATATTGTTATAATTTTTCTGTAGTATACTAGACCCGGTGGCTAAGCACACCTTACATGCGATTTGTTTGACGCATCTCCCAAGAGGGTGCATGCGGTTCAAGATAGATGCGCGACGATGCCACTTTTATGCGCACTGCTTGCATGGAGTTCCACGTAAGTTAAGCATATTATCACCACATAGTTGTATTGGTCAGTTCGTCAAATGTTCTTAATTTTAAATAATCTTTTGTTATAGGTTTATTATGGATTTGACCCGAGCATCTCTCAGTCAGCTGGCGATGCTGTGATTGAGCATCCGTGTCAGATAGGTTCCATACCGATCCGGTCTTTCAGCGTCAGCAGTTGCCTTCTAATTCTCGTCTTCACCAGATTGCTCAGGATATTATAGCAGGGGCCTCTGCAGAGAGTACAGTATTACAACGGGAGCAGTTCGACGCTTGGAGCGCCAAGATGCTCTAGATGGTGATTACCCTCTTGGAGGAGACTTTTCGTCTGCCCCCACCTACTCAGGTATTCTTATTGTTTATGTTTTTCAATTAAGGCTAGTTTGTTAATTCTCACATATCTATATATATATGGACTAATGATTTATATTTTTTATTCTATCAACAGGGTGGCGATAGCGACTCAGTGTCATGGATGATGAGCGCAGAGCACGAGTCTAACATTCATATACATGTGAGCAAATATTGTTCACCTCCTCCTTAGATGATGATCATACTTTTACCGGGTTTATAGTTCATTTGTATATATTCATGTTATTGTAGACCTTTTTGTATATATTGTATTGTCTAATTAAGGCTCAGCATAACTATTGTAAATTATATTGTTTAACATTTATGGAACATACGCACTGAATATTTGTAATTGGTTAGCTTATAATACATTTTGGTGGATATTTGAATGTGAATGATAATGAATTGAAGATTAAGTTTTAGTGCTACGTTGCATATTAGGTTGTGAGATACAGGTTTATATTACTGTGTATTGGGTTGTGACAGGTTACAGGTACATTAATGGGTTTAAACACCTGGAAACTGAACTTTTAAAATCTGTATTTAAAAAAAAGGATAGTTAATTCCGACGGAATAAGGTAGTTGCGACGAAATTTCCCTCGGAAGTAAAAAATAAGTAATTTTTAATAAATGCCGAAATATCCTAATTTCAGACGTTATCTTCGACGCAACTTTTCCGTCGTAAATACTCTATCTCCGACGCAAATTCCGTCGAATTTAATAATTAGCAAATTTTAATGAATGATGGGTTATTCTATTTTTCAGTTGGACATAAGTTAAGTCCGAGGGAATGTATCCGTCGAACATATTAACTCTTATATTCTATGAAACTTTTCGTCCTATATATTCGGTCGAAGATAGTTAAGGTTCGACATACATCCGTTGGAGATACGTTCGTCGAAGATATGTAATTTTCGACAGAAATTTTGACGGATCTTATTTTCGACGCGATTATTTACGACCGAATATCTGACGGTTATTTCCGTCGGGAATAATGTAATTTCGACCGAATAGGAGTAATGCCGACGGAATAATCTGTCGGACTTAAGCTTTTTTCTTGTAGTGAGAAGCTTTAGGCCTTGTTGTTGATATGATATGCCAAAAGAAGATGGCTGGCCAGGCTCTTATACTTGCTGGACCTCCTGGTTCTGGCAAGACAGTACTTGCTCTCGGTGTATCTGTTAGGTTTGTAATATTCAAGAACGCAATCAAATTGCAAAAATAATGCGGAAACGTGAAAAATCAGAGTTTAAATTTTACAAACCATATGCCCGGATCACCCTTTATGCACAATTATTAATTAAACGAAAAGATAAAGAATAAAATCATACCCTTGAAGATCGAGCTTCCTCATGTACAAGTTCACCTCCAAATCCTTTCTCGTTCAACTTGAATTCACCGGGTGTGGTTCCTTCCTTTGATCAACGTTAGCCACCCAAGTGTTTGGCCTCTAGAGGTGATCCACCAAGGAAAAAGAATTTTCAAGAAGAAGGGGTATTGGCTCAAACCCTAGTTTTTCCTATCTGTATAGAAAAAGGGCGTACTCTCCAACAATTGGAATGACATATTTTCTTAATATCTAATATAAGACCCCTCTTATAAAGATATTATGTCACCCTATTTAAAACAAGGTATTATTTAATTAAACTCTTTTAATTATATGGGCTCCCTAATCTTATTAGGGATAATTAATTAAACTCCTTTAATTAATTTTTCCTCCTAATCTTATTAGGAATAAATGAGAGTACTTATATTAAATTAATTCCTAAACTCTTTTAGAAATTAAAATAATAATAATTGTAATAATATTAATAAGACTCCTCTTATTAATTTATATTTAATATTTTAAAATATTAAATAATAAATATTAAGCTATTTAATTTATTCTATCACCATAGATTAAAATAAATATACTTAACATATTATTACGATTATGCCATTAACTTCTTAAATAATTATTCTTCCTTTTATGGTGTGACCCTTTAGGTTCTCCATATTAAACCTAGGTTGTGAATAAATCAATTAGAATAATTCTAATCTTATTTAAATAAATAAATTAAATAATTAATTTATTTAAATAAATAATATTTATTCTACAATAGGGATAAGCCTCCCCCAATGATCAACGACTTTCCGTATAATATAGATTTCAACATTAATCATAAAAGAACCTTTGAGTAAATAGTTACCGTACAATTCAATCCTTCCACCATACAATGTCCCAATTAAATATAAGACATGGAATTACTGTCAAGTCTTATTTTATTTAATTATATGTATTTCGATCCTTAAATGCACAACTCCAAATATTGCAAATTAGAAACTCCTTTCTAATTTCATTCTGCCTTGGCCAAGAACTACTAGGTTGTCATTTATCGAATCACATAGAACATTTCTCTTCTTTTATTATAAGTGGTAGATTCTTTATTGATCATACATTATCTCCATGTACAACTTATTATACCCAAGCATACCCTTTGATATACCCTAAGGGTCTTAAAGAATAAGTAAAAGTATAACTCATTATACATAAGATACTATGATGATCTCAAGTCCAAGGATCACTTGTACTACTATCACTACAGGAATTCCTATTGACAGACAAGTAAAACTCCATTAGGTATTCCTTAGCGAGCCACGCTCGAAGGAACTTATTCTCTAATAAGCACCTACATACTTGCTTTTAGTGTCTCCACACAAATGATCATGAGATCAATCATCCTCATCCAATGATCAAGAACGATGTACCAATCTATCCTGGATTCACTAATCCCCAATTTAGTAATCCAATGATTGGGAACTATTTTAGTTTTAAGCTTTCTAAGAATTTAGATCTCATTAGAATGATCATCATCATTATTCTAAAAGCATTGCTTAAAACTATGGGTTTATCACATATTATAAAACAATATCATGTAGATAATTAAAAGCCTTTAATAAATTAATACTTTTATTAATAAATGAATAAGATTGTTACAAAGTATATGCTTTATCATCAAACATGATTGGCTTGTGTGCATACTACTTTCAATCTCCCACTTGCACTAAAGCCAATCGTCATGGTATCTCATACTCTTCTTCTCTAAGTGACGATTATCCTGCTGTTGGATAAGCTTTAGTTAATGGATATGTAATGTTGTTCATGAGAGTCCACTATCTCTATAGTGATTTCCCATCTTTCAATGATTCTAATAATCAAATGAAAGTGCCACAACACATGTTTAGATCCAAGATGAGACTTAGGAACTATTCCTAGTTCTGTAATGAACCTTTAATCCAAACAATCAACTTGCAACTTCATTTATAGCTATATACTTTGTCTTTATCACTAAACCAGTAACTCTTTGCTGTTTGGAACCTTTCCAATTCACTGCACCACTGTTCAAGATAAAGCTTTACCTTAAAGTGGATTTTTCTGTCATCTTGGTCTGTCTGAAAAACTTGAGTCTGTTAAGCCCTCTAGTTTTAATTTAGACCCACCATGAATATGATCACATCCTTAGTGCCGGTTAAGCACTTTAAGATGTTTTTCACTTACTCATAGTGAACTTCTCCATAATATGACTGATCAACATTAGGTCTTGTACATTTCATTGCATACATGATTGTCACTCATGCGACCTCTCTTTTCAGGAGTCTGTGGGGACTATTAAGAGAGATACACTCCATAACTCATCGACATGAGACATCTCTTGGAGTTTGCCATGCTAAACGACTTTAGCATCAAATGAATATATCGCCTCGGGTTAAGTCGAGCATCCTCTTAAATCTATCTATATAGATTTATATCCCCAATTAAGATACTCTTCCAAATCATTCATGGAGGAATGTTTAGACAACTTTATCTTTACTGATTGTAGCATTGGTATGTCATTCCTTATCCGTAGTATATCAATATATAGTACTAGGAATGTCACGATGCTCCCACTGACCCTTTTGTACACACTAGGTTCATTCTTATTTTTGATAAAATCAAACTCTTTTGATTGCCTCATCAAAACGAATGTTCCATATTTGAGAAACTTGCTTCAATCCATTTCTCTGAGTGTCTACAACACTTACCTCATCGTATGTAACTGGATCATCATCTTCTATGATGTGTACCTCATCATCATCATCTATGATGTGTACCTCATCATCATCATCTATGATGAATCATACCTCCTAAGTATCTTCGGTACTATTCCAGATTTACGATTCGGTTGTAGTACAATAGGTCTATCTATAGGTTCCTCATATTTGACTTATAGTGTTTTGTGGTTCTTGAACTCTTCAAGATCTATTATCCTCCCACTAGCCCCTTCAATAATAAACACATTTATCTTAGAAGGCAGCGTGTTTCGCAACAAACACATTTTGCTAAGTAGAATTATAGAACATATACCCTAAACTTACTTTAGGATATCCCACAAATTGTACTTGTCAAATCTTGTCCCAAGCTTATCCTTTGAAACCTTTTCACATAAGTTGGACAACCCCTTATCTTAACATACTTAAGATTAGGAATCCTCCCTGTCCATAACTTTTATGGAGTCTTGGGGCTGGATTTTGAGGTTACCTTTTCGTAGATATGCAGCCATTTCTAGGACATGATCCTAGAAGGATACTGGAATGTCGGTAAAATCATTTTGGACCGCACCATGTCCAACAAAGTACGATTTTTCATTCAGATACATCAATCAATTATTGCGTATCAGGATGTGTCCATTATGAGAAAACCATTTGAGATGATCTAGAAACTTATTGTACAAGTATTTATTCCTTGATCTAATCAAAGAATCTTAATACATTGTCAATTTGTTTCACTTCTGAATTATTTGAACCTTTCAAATAATTCACACTTGTATTTTAGCAAATACACGCATTCAACTCTTTGAATGATCATCTCCTTTTCTTATACTAATTTGTTCAATATGCAAAATTATTTTCATGTAAGTCAAGTATACAAAATTTATTAAGTAATATTCAGCTTCTATACAAAATATTATTATTATAAATAGAACAACAATTGTTCTTAATTATAATACCAAAGATTTCATTGTCCAACAATAAAATGGAAATAATATTTTTACAAGAACTAGAATACAATAACAACTTATCGACTTAATAGATTTTCCCGTAGTACATTGCTAAACTATAAGTTTCTATGGCTAATGCAAAGAACCTTTGCTTCATTTTCCACACATATGATTACTTATATTTGTTTAGCTTTCTACTTCGCTTGGTCCCTTCATAAATCTATATTTATGATAACCAAAGTCGGTATCCAATACCCAAGTAGAACCTCGACTTAAAGAAAATTTATTTCAATCATGAACAAAATCAGATTGTGAACCGAAACTTCACTAAGCTTCTTTGGTTAGCCTCTCGCAAGATGCTTCTCAGCTTTCTTTCCAAAGGTCCAGTGCTTATTGCGATTGGAAGCAAGCTCCTTTGCCATTCGTGACGCTTTTGTTCTTATTATCCTTTGTTTATGCCTTTCTATTTACCTTCTTTGAATCGTTCTTCTTTTCGTAAGATCTTTTGGCCCCTACCAAGAAGACTTGATCTTTCTTGGTTGAAAAGTGACTCTCAACATTTTTCAATTTGTTAAGCAAATCAATGAGGGCGATATCTAGCTTGTTCATATGAAAAATTCACAACAATTGTGAAAGGAGTCCGGAATGAGTGCAAGATCAAATCTTGGCTCAACTCTCCATCCATGACAAAACTCGTTGTCCTAATTGATCAATCAAATTGATAATGTTAAGGACTTTTATCCGCATCAGTAGTGTCATCGGTCATTCTAGATCGGAAGAGCTCCTTAGATATCCGATATCTATCGGTCCCCACTTAATTCACCATCAACTACTTGATGTGCGGGAATATAGTAGAAGCATCCATAGTTTCATGCCGACGTCAAGCTCGTTACTTTCATAGATGCGAGCATGATGCATTGAGCCAATCATGCATCATCTTGCCACTTTTTAAAAGTAGCAATCTCTTCCTCGGAGGCATTGTTCGCAACCATTGCGAGGATAGGCGACATTAAGGACATAAGATAGCTTTTCACCATGAGAACTATTTTCAAATTCCTTAACCAATCCGCTTTAATTTGGCCCCGTTAATTTAGCATCTAATATGCTTCGCAGTTGATAGTAATTTTAAACATTGTAAAATTCTCGTAAATGAATTTGTAATTAACAACATTTTAACATACATTCTTTTATTAATTACCAAAATAAATTAGGTCTTGTTTTAAATTGGTATCTCCCACTATTTTCTTCAAACTATATTACCTCACTTATATAGTTCGGCAAAATCTAATTAAAGATTTGCTAGTGAGAATAAGGATCCCATTTCAAATGTATATATACCTTGTGGTGACACAACAAACTATATATAAATAAATAGTTAGACAACTTTTGTCAATTACATCAACTATGCAACTCCTTTTCTTTTGCCTCTTAGATTATTTTGATCAAGTGGTGGCACATCCGAATCAAAATTATCCAAGTTAAGTCCGACCTAGCACTCCATATATTCAAAAAAGAAAAATATCATCCTTGTGGTGACACAACAAAACAATATTGTTCAATTTTCTTTATAAGCATCAAATGTGATAAATTAACATCTTAAATACTTAATACTTGCCTTGTGGTGACACAACAAACTCATATTAAATATTTAATACTCTATTAATTTTATCATGCTAGAAGGCGATGTTCGATATTCCAAATATCTTTGAACGCTTAGGACTTAATATAAAAAAAATTTGAGGGGTTTGTTATTAATTTGTCTCATCTTGTTTAGCGCACATGCACATATATATATAAAATACACGTCATATTAATGAACATGTGAAGCATGTTTGCATAATATATAATATATATAGTATAAGCATGCACATATAGAATACTATATTCTACCCGAATTGATTATGGACTTTTATTCTAGTTTGGTTCACTAGAGCCACCAAGTGAACCAAAAGGTCAAACCCTAGGGGTGCAAGAAATAATATTTAAATATAACTATTACATTTAAACCCTGCTCCATTACAAACGGGTCTTCAAGCTCCTTGCTCCTTGATCTCCAATTTTTCAAAATTAATTCTAACTATTCCTATTACAAAACTATTTAAAATAAATAGAAACCTTGATCGCAGCCATCGAGGGAAGTACATAGGAGGAGATAGAATTTACATTAAGAAAAATTAGAGAAGACGAGGTACGCAGAATTCCCATTTAATAAAACCCATACATTCATGCATCCAACTAAAATAAAATCCAATCACATCGGTCAATAATCCATAATCAATCTCATTTATTATCATACACATCATCATATGCATCAATAAATAACATTCATCATATGAATAATAAACATTTAATATATATTGATATCATTTAATGGGCAAATTTAGTTAGTATAAAATCTAATTTTGAATCAAAATAAACTCCTTTATTTTAATCCAAATTTAAATCAAAATAAAACTATTTTATTTTAATTTATCTAATTTTTGAATAAAATAAACTATTTTATTTTGATCAAAATCTTTAATCAAAATAAACTCTTTTATTTTAATTAATTATGGAATCCAATTCCATGTAAAAAAAACTTTATTAAAGGAAACACGAATTCACTTTCCTATTCACAAATAAACTCTTTTATTTTGAATAATATGAAATCTTATTTCATATCTAAATAAAACTCCTTTATTTAAGGAAATACTGGATTCTCTTTCCTATTCACAAATAAACTCCTTTATTTTGAATAATATGAAATCTTATTTCATATTTAAATAAACTCCTTTATTTAAGAAACACGGATTTTCTTTTCCTATTCACAAATAAACTCCTTTATTTTGAATAATATGAAATCTTATTTCATATTTAAATAAACTCCTTTATTTAAGGAAAGATCAATTTCAACTTCAATTAGTTATCATGGAATCCAATTCCAACTCTAATTAGTTAGCATGAAATTCTAATTTTAAAATTAAAATAAACTTTTTATTTTAAAATTAAAATAAACTTTTTATTTTAAGATTAAAATAAAAATTTATTTTAATTATAAAATTATTAAGAATTAATATATATATATATATATATATATATTAAATGCCACGTTTATAATATATATAATTATAATATATAATTACGTAATATATATCCTATAACTTTTGATTCATGAAGCACCTTGATCGCTTGAAATCCGTGCAAGTCCCTTACCGAAGTAATCATATAATTGACTACCCACGGAAAAAAAATTAAAGAAGAGGACACAGCGAAACAGTAATAAATAAAAAAAAAGGTTCGCCATTTTTTTTTTTATTTTATACAACAAAATTATGCCCAATTAAATTGTTCTAAACACATATCAATATAATATTAAATTAAAACAATTAATAATTCGCATAAAGGTTTGGCTCTGATGCCACTGTTAGATTTGTAATATTCAAGAACGCAATCAAATTGCAAAAATAATGCGGAAACGTGGAAAATCAGAGTTTAAATTTTACAAACCATATGCCCGAATCACCCTTTATGCACAATTATTAATTAAACGAACAGATAAAGAATAAAATCACACCCTTGAAGATCGAGCTTCCTCATGTACAAGTTCACCTCCAAATCCTTTCTCGTTCAACTTGAATTCACCGGGTGTGGTTCCTTCCTTTGATCAACGTTAGCCACCCAAGTGTTTGGCCTCTAGAGGTGATCCACCAAGGAAAAAGAATTTTCAAGAAGAAGGGGTATTGGCTCAAACCCTAGTTTTTCCTATCTGTATAGAAAAAGGGCGTACTCTCCAACAATTGGAATGACGTATTTTCTTAATATCTAATATAAGACCCCTCTTATAAAGATATTATGTCACCCTATTTAAAATAAGGTATTATTTAATTAAACTCTTTTAATTAAATGGGCTCTCTAATCTTATTAGGGATAATTAATTAAACTCCTTTAATTAATTTTCCCTCCTAATCTTATTAGGAATAAATGAGAGCACTTATATTAAATTAATTCCTAAACTCTTTTAGAAATTAAAATAATAATAATTGTAATAATATTAATAAGACTCCTCTTATTAATTTATATTTAATATTTCTAAAATATTAAATAATAAATATTAAGCTATTTAATTTATTCTATCACCATAGATTAAAATAAATATACTTAACATATTATTAGGATTATGCCATTAACTTCTTAAATAATTATTCTTCCTTTTATGGTGTGACCCTTTAGGTTCTCCATATTAAACCTATTTGTGAATAAATCAATTAGAATAATTCTAATCTTATTTAAATAAATAAATTAAACAATTAATTTATTTAAATAAATAATATTTATTCTACAATAGGATAAGCCTCCTAATGATCAACGACTTTCCGGATAATATAGATTTCAACATTAATCATAAAAGAACCTTTGAGTAAATAGTTACCGTATAATTCAATCCTTCCACCATACAATGTCCCAATTAAATATAAGACATGGAATTACCGTCAAAGTCTTATTTTATTTAATTATATGTATTTTCGATCCTTAAATGCACAACTCAAATAATGCAAATTAGAAACTCCTTTCTAATTTCATTCTACTTAACCCAAGGACTATTGGGTTGTCATTTATCGAATCACATAGACATTTCTCTTCTTTTATTAGAAGTGGTAGATTCTTTATTGATCATACATTATCTCCATGTATAACTTATTATACCCAAGCATACCCTTTGATATACCCTAAGGGTCTTAAGGAATAAGTAAAAGTATAACTCATCATACACAAGATACTATGATGATCTCAAGTCCAAGGATCACTTGTACTACTATCATTACAGGAATTCCTATTGACAGGCAAGTAAAACTCCATTAGGTATTCCTTAGCGAGCCACGCTCAAAGTGAACTTATTCTCTAATAAGCACCTACATACTTGCTTTAGTGTCTCCACACAAATGATCATGAGATCAATCATCCTCATCCAATGAGCAAGCAACGTATGTACCAATCTATCCGGATTCACTAATCCCCAATTTAGTAATCCAATGATTGGGAACTATTTTAGTTTTAAGCTTTCTAAGAATTTAGATCTCATTAGAATGATCATCATCATTATTCTAAAAGCATTGCTTAAAACTATGGGTTTATCACATATTATAAAACAGCATCATGTAGATAATTAAAAGCCTTTAATAAATTAATACTTTTATTAATAAATGAATAAGATTGTTACAAAGTATATGCTTTATCATCAAACATGATTGGCTTGTGTGCATACTACTTTCAGTATCCCAGGAGTTTGGCTTTAGTATTAATTGCATTAGTAGCAGTTTCTTGTAACCATTCTATCAGTTGCTTATATAATGAAGTTTACTAATGTCTTAAGTATAGCTGTTGGGCTGCCAAATTTCAAAATGTCCCATTCAAATACTGATAACTCTAATTGCATGCACATTTTTTGCTTTAATGATCCAATCACTTCCATGGTGATTAGTATTTTATTCATCTTTGTCTAGGCGACTCTTTATTGGATTATTATTGCAATACTTCTTGCATGTGCAATTTTAAGGTTTGTCATCCCCTGAGCAGCAAGCATTCAGTAATTGGCATTTGGGTCAACTAACATAGATTACCTTATGCACAGGAAAACTAAATATGTAGCTATTAAGCTAATATAGCAGAAAAATACTCTTATCAACTACAACTAACTAAGTTTTTAACTGTATGCAGACATATGATGGCATGATTGTTGGCGAACATTTACGAGATACGGATCTTGATGTAATGTGAACTTTCTTTTCCTCTCGTATAATTATCATGGTTTCTCTAGGTGACTTGGTGTTTTATTTGTCTATCATAGATTAATCCAGTGCGGAATTAGGAACTCACCAATATAAGGGATACGAACAAGGATGAAAATGTGAAGCTATCTCCTCCTCGCCTAGCTAAAAGGTTTATTTTGTGGATGTAATCAAATTCACAATTCAATATAGTAGTAATTTATATTGAAAAGTGAATTTGAGATGTATATATGGATTGTTTGGTATATATTTTGTGGATGTAGTAATTTGAAACTGTAAACGATTGATATTATTGGGATGTATTTTGAATGATTGATACATTTTGGCTTTAAATTTAAATGAAAATTTAGACTTTTTAGCTATATATCATGGCATTAGCAGATTGCAGGTGCATTGGTAATATAGGTGAACCACGACTTTTTTTTCTTTTTTTTATCTACAACATTTTAAAAATGTTGTACATTTGTATAAACTACAACATTTTAATCCAGAAAATGTTGTGGAATCATACCTTCTACAACATTTTCAAGCATCAACTAATTTATGAAAAACAAATCTACAACGTTTTTTTCTTAAAAAACGTTGTATAATGTGTCTAACTACAACGTTTTAAAAATGTTATGTAAGGGTGTTAAATAGATGACACCCTTAACCACAACATTTTTCTGATTGAAACCACAATGTTTTTTTTGCGTTATCTATTTACTGTTTTGTAGTAGTGAATCAACACGAACTTATTCATCATTAATATTATAACTCACAATATTTAACAACCAGATCATTCCCAGGAAAGAGGGGGCTTTCCGATAAGGATTTTTCCCTATTGGCGCGCAATTAGGTTACCAAACCTCTCCTCGATAGAACTTTCTAGACATCGTCAATATTGCAAATAATAATAAGAATAACTTTATCGTCTCAATTATTGATTTAATAATATAAACAAATATTGATATTGTGACAATAATTGAATCAATAATATGAGAGATATTATGCATCAATTATTGTAGCAATAATTGAGTATAACTGAGTGACTTCTCACGTAAGCATAAATAATCAATACCGTGTGCTACTATACAAACACACGTATTACTGTACTTTTACCGGGTATTTCAATAGTTTAATGGTAAAACTTTCGTCGTTATTTTTATAAAAAGATAATTCTATTATTTTCTAACTACGACAATACTTCCGTTGTGGGGTCCACCAATGATTGTGACGTCGTACGAATATTCCCTGACCAATCGAATATTATATAACCACTTGCTTACTTTGCAAAATTTTTAAATATTACCCACAACTATAACATTATATCAAATCCACATCATAATATTCAAAAATATATTTCGAGATAAATTAATCTTTATTCATAAAAGTTGGGGTCTTACAACCTCCCCTTCTTATGAAATTTCATCCTCGAAATTAGGGTGCGTACCTGGTATGTCGAAGAGGTGAGGATACCTTGACTTCATTTCAGATTCTAACTCTCAGGTATTTCCTCAACATTGTGGTTTCTGCACAAAACTTTGACTTAATGTATAACTTTGAAGAGTAGAATATGATCCTTCTTATCTATGATTTTAACAAGTACCTCTTCATACATTAAATCTTTCGCTATCTTGTCCGGTTCTATTTCAATAATGTGGTTCGGGTCTTTCACATATTTACGTAACATAGATATGTGAAGATAGTTATGAACACGAGACATACTTGGCGATAAGGCGAGTCTATAAGCCACAGTTCCTACTCGATCGAGGATTATAAATGGGCCAATGAATCGAGGATTGAGCTTTCCTCCCTTTTCAAATCTCGTAACTCCTTTCCATGGAGCAACACGTAACAACACATGATCTCTAATGTTGAATTACATGTCTTTTCGATGAAGATCGGCATAACTTTTTTGTCGATCTTGTGAGATTTTTATACGTTGTCGGATCGTTTGAATATTTTTCGTAGTCATACGTACCAACTCCAGTCCCAACAACGTTGCTTCACCCACCTCATCCCAGCATACTGGAGAACGACACTTTCTTCCATACAACACCTCAAATGGAGCCATGTCAATACTTGCTTGATAACTGTTGCTGTAGGAAAACTCCACCAATGGTAAGAACTTGTCCCAACTTCCTTTGAAGTCAAGGACACGGAGTCTTAATAAATCTTTAAGAGTTTGAATAGTCCTCTCCGATTGCCCGTCCTTTTGAGGATGATATGTCGAACGAAATTGTAATTCCGTACCCATAGCTTTTTGCAAACTAACCCAAAATCTTGAAGTGAATCTTGGGTCTCGATCAGAAACTATAGATACTGGCATACCATGAAATCTTACAGTCTCGTTTATGTACATACGAGCAAGACTTTCAAGTGTATAAGTTTTTCGTATCGGTAAGAAATGAGCAGACTTGGTCAATCTATCAACAGTGACCCAAATCGCGTTTATGTCTTGAGAAACCTTGGGAAGACCAGTAACAAAATCCATGGTAATGTGCTCCCACTTCCATTCTAGAATTTCAAGTGGCTGCAATAGACCTTTTGGCATTTGATGCTCCGCCTTGACTCGTTGACAAGTTAGACACCTTGAGATAAACCCCGTTATCTCTCTCTTCATATTGCTCCACCAAAATGTATGTTGAAGATCACGATACATTTTGGTACTCCCATAACGGATTGCAAATGGTGTGTTGTGCGCCTCCATTGTGATTTTATACTTCTAGTCAGAATCGTTAGGAACACAAAGTCTGGAGTTGAGTCGAAGTATTCCTTCTTCATCGATTCGTGTTTCCGAAATAGCACCTTCTTGCACTTTCTTCCTCATACGCATTAACTCCAGGTTTGTAGCTTGAGCAGCTTTAACTTTATCGATTAAAGTCGGTTCTACTCGTATATTCTCCATGATCACATGGGTCCCTGGAGTCTTTAACTATATCTCCATCCTTTGTAAGTCATACAAAATGGGCTTTTGCGTTGACAATATCGCACTCGTACCCACATATGATCTTCTACTCAATGTGTCAGCTACTTCGTTTGCTTTTCCAGGATGGTATTGAATGGTATGATCGTAGTCTTTCAATAACTCAAGCCAACGTCGTTGCCGTATGTTGATTTCCTTTTGAGTGATGAAATATTTGAGGCTTTTATGATCCGTATAGATCTCCATCTTCTCTCCATACAGGTAATGCCTCCAAATCTTAAGCGCAAAAATGATAGCTACCAACTCTAGATCATGAGTAGGATATTTCCTCTCATATTCTTTGAGTTGTCGTGAGGCATAGGCTATGATTTTCCCATGTTGCATGAAAACACATCATAACCCTTTGCCTGAAGCATCGTTGTATATGACAAATCCCTCTGAACCAGCTGGTATTGTCAAAACAGGTGCTAAAATGAGTCTCCTCTTAAGTTCTTGAAAACTCTTCTCACATTCCTCGCTCCAACCGAATTTTGTATCTTTTCGAGTCAGCTGAGTTAATGGAGTAGTGATTCGAGAAAAACCTTCTACGAATCTCCGATAATAACCAGCTAAGCCGAGAAAGCTACGATCTTTCGGCCATCGACTTAGGTTTGCTCCACGCTTTTAATTGCTTCAATCTTTGCCGGGTCAACAGATATTTCCTGATTTGATATCACGTGCCCAAGGAATGCTACTTCCTCAAGCTAGAACTCACATTTTTCAAATTTGCCTATAACTTGTTTTCACGAAGTTTTTGGAGTATCAAACTCAAGTGTTGCTCATGATCTTCATGACTTTTGGAGTAAATGAGGATGTCATCAATAAAGACGACCACAAAGTGATCCAAATATTCTTTAAATACTTGGTTCATCATATCCATGAAGTCAGCAGGAGCATTAGTCAATCCAAAAGACATGACTAGGAATTCGTAATGCCCGTACCGAGTTCTGAAAGCTGTCTTTGGAATGTCATCCGTTTTAATCTTTAACTGGTGATATCTGGAATGAAGATCGATCTTTGAAAAGAATGTAGCTCCTTGAAATTGGTCAAACAGGTCATCAATGCGAGGCAACGGGTATGTATTTTTGATGATGACATGATTCAACTCCCGATAATCAATACAAAGTCGCATACTCACATCTTTCTTCTTCACAAATAGAATAGGAGCACCCCAAGGAGACGTACTGGGACGAATGAAGCTGATATCTAACAATTCTTGTAGTTGGGTTTTTAACTCCTGAAGTTCAATAGGATCCATTCGATATGGAGCTTTGGAAATGGGGTTTGTACAGAATTCAAGGTTGATACAAAATTTAATTTCACGCTCTTGGGGTAGGCCAGGAAGTTCTTCAGGAAATACGTCAGGAAATTTCTTAACAATAGAAATATCATTCAAATTTGACGTATTTTTATTTAAATCTGTGACATGGGCTAAGAAAGTTTGACGTCCATTTTTCAATAAACGAATAGCTTTATGGCTTGATATGACAATGATTGACTTTAGTGGTTTGGTTGCTTGAATTCACATAATAGGTTGGTTAAGAATATGAAAGCTAACAACCTTACAAAAAAATCGATTTTAGCATGATGAATAGTTAACCAATCAATCCCTAAAATCACATCAAATGCAAGTATTTTCAAAGAGATAAGATCGACAGGTAACACGCGGTTACCGATTTAAATCAAACAAGACTTATAAACAGTGGATGTAATGAAGGTTTCTCCCAACGGAGTTTCAACAGATAAGTCAAAGTCTAATTTTTTTGGAGTTAAATTTAAACGTTGACCGCAAGTAAGAGAAATAAAAGAATGGGTAGAATCGGTATCAAATAAGGTATATACTTCGCTAAAGTTTATTATTAGCTTACCCGTGATCACCTCGTTCGGATTCCTCGCTTTTTGGGAGGTTACGACAAACACTCTCCCTTGAACTTCCAGTTTTGTCTTGTCTGGGACGACCTTTGATGCCTCCATCCTAGCTGGACTTGACTTTGGTGCACGATAAAATTGGGCTAGATGACCTTCTCTTCCACAATTGTAACATGCCTTGGATTGCTGCGTACAGTTTGGACTTATGTGTCCCTCCCCTCTGCATTTGTAACATACAACCGGCAGTCGTTCACCTTCCTTAACAACAGGTGTTGGTGCTGATGTCTTTCCATCATTATTGAATTTCCTCTTCTTGAAATTTCCACTTCTATTATCTTGTCCATGATTTCCACCGAAGTGGTTACCATTTCTGGCATGTTGATTCCCTCCACGTTTGTTGTCACCGCTTCGATGACTACTACCACTGGTATTATAATTTTGTCAACTGCTCTCTCTTGGTTGGGTTGACTTGTTATCGTGCTCCAATAACTGAGCCCTATTTACAACATCTGAATACAAACACAGTTTGTGAGAAATTAGGTATTGACATATCTCGGGTTTCAAACCTTGTAGAAACATTCGCGTCATTCTCTCCTCATTGTCAACCAAGTGGGACGCAAACCGGGACAACTCGGAAAACTTAGCTTTGTACTGCGACACGATCATATTGTTTTGCTCCAACTTGATGAACTCCACCTCTTTCATGTGATGAATACTTCAGGGAAAGTACTTGTCGTTGAACAGTTCTTGGAACTTCTCCCAAGACATCTTCAGTGCGGTAGGTTGAGTACGCTTTACAGATTCCCACCAGTAATCTTCCTCTCCTCGCAACATGAAGGTGGCAAAGGGAACCTTTTGCTCCTCGGAGCATCGCAAGACATCAAATATCTTGGTGATCTGCTTTATCCACGCCTCCGCCTTAAGTGGTTTTGGCTCTCCCAAAAACTCCGATGGTCCCAGCTCCTTGAACTGCTTAGCGGTGATCATCCGAGAGTTGCCAGTGTTTCCACCTGCATTTTGAATAGGAGTCGTTATCGCCTGATGTTGCATGAATTGCATAAAGCCTCTGAACATCACATCGTTCATCGTTTGATCGGTGTTATTATTTACCTGAGGATTATTGTCTTCCTGTTGCATATTATCCTGGGTATTGATTGTTGGTGACTCAAAGGTCTTATGTAATTCATTGCTGATCTCAAAATTTTCATATGTCATTTTCAAACACAGCCACAAAACAAGGGTTAATTGGCATGTCACATATTATCCCTATACACTGACAGACCAATTAAATACCAAATAAACTTAGGTAGGTCATACTAGCGAAGGAATTCCCTGTGTCTCCCCTCCTAGTTCCTGTCTCACATCTCAGTCAGGGATCATATCCCTAAGCTTTGATACCAACTGTGACACCCCCAAAATAGGTATACATCACCCATTCTGAGTCACCAAATACATGGTACATAAATCAAATACAAACTTCTTTTATACAATATGACAACAACGTAGCTTAGAGTTTTTACACGAATATTGTCTCTTAGACAGTATTCAAACTCAAATGAAGTCCTCATTACATTTATTATCACACTATTTCATAAAATAGTGAGGACTACTATAGCCACCATCTCGGGCATCATCACTCTGCTCCCCGACTAGTCTCTTGCTCGTTCTCATTTCTGAAGAGAACAATGAAAGCGAAGGGTGAGCTCAACTAGCCCAGTAAGAAATATTATAACTAAGATAATGCAGAATAAATTATCGTTAGCCTTCAACAGTGTTAAACTGATAAAATACAATAAACATCAAGTTTAACTGCAGTGGAACAAGCAATCCATTAGAAGAGTCAAGTAGAGCATGATATCTACTATCTTTTATGATTTAAAAAGGGTTTTCATCAACTAAATCGCTGAGACTCAGCTTAATAAATAAACCACATCATCGAATCATCCCTTCACCACGACCAAGGATATTCATGTAATCATCAATGATCATTATTATACCGAATAATACATGGTCATAATCATACCAACAACTGTCCATCAATACATTATAGGCCAATGAGGACTTTTACCACATCATTTGTAACATTACGGGTCATGATTATACCGAATGATCCTTGGTTATAATTATACCAATTAACAGTCCATCTATGCACATAAGCCAAATATGACTTTCATCACAATATAAGCATGAGGTTGATGACAATGATATAAGAATTCAATTAAAAGAAACAATGGATAAATTTTCAAAGATTTATAATTTAATTTATCTAGAATTCAATAATGTCCAAATTGTCAACATGATACTTCTTTCTGGAGTAAAATTCAAGAATAATATTTGTATCAAAAAATGATTTGGACAACATAGAAATCAATGTTTTTCATGAATAATTCCCCGGGTGAATAGTACCCGAGTGAATAGTATCCCGTGAATATTACTTCGAGAATAGTACCCTATGAATAGTAATTTGTGAATAGTACTTTGTAAATAGTACCCATGAATATTACCCCGTGAATAATACCGTATAAATGAATTCTACTCATGGATAGTACTCTGGCATGAAAATCTTAAAATTTAACAAGAATGTGCAGAAAATATCATTGTGAAACAATATTAGATGAAGCGCAAATTTTAAGGATATTCTACTAATTTCAAAGAGTATAGAAGCAATATACTTTAACAAAATGAGAGTATAATAAGGAATATGAGACAAAATAATATTACTCACATACTACAGAGTATGGAAGAAAAGATCATTCCTTATGAATACTGAAAAAAAATATCTCTTACCTCCGAAGAAGGCTGGATACTGGAATAGCGAGGTAACAGACTTCTCTTCTTCTTTCTCACTATAACTTCTCTATTTATAATTTCTCTTATGAGTCTTAGTGAATTGGTGAGAATGAAAGAAGAACGAGCTTCTATTTATAAGAAAACATAGTTTCGATAATTGCACATTTTGGGGCTCAAAATATTACAGTATAATACCTTCATCTTTTCCTTCATTTTTAATGTAGAGCAAGTATTATCAATCTTGCACCACCTCCCCTAATAGTACATACATGTGAATCAATAGTACACGCATGTGAACAAATAGTTATAAGCATGTTAATTAATAGCAATTAATTGCTCATTTATCTGATTAATTACCCAATTGGTTAATATAACCTCCAGACATCAATTATTATCGAAATAAATGTTGATTTCCACTAACACTAATAATCCCAACACAATGAAACTATCAATTTCATCTTTAATCAAAACGAACTTATTCATCATTAATATTATAACTCACAATATTTAACAACCAGATCATTCCCAGGAAAGAGGGGGCTTTCCGATAAGGATTTCTCCCTATTGGCGCGCAATTAGGTGACCAACCCTCTCCTTGACAGAACTTTCTAGACATCGTCAATATTGCAAATAATAATATGAATAACTTTGTTGTCTCAATTATTGATTTAATAATATAAAAAAATATTGATATTGTGACAATAATTGAATCAATAATATGAGAGATATTATACAACAATTACTGTAGCAAAAATTGTGTATAACTGAGTGACTTCTCACGTAAGTATCAATAATCAATCTGGTATTGCTACTATGCAAACATAGACATTCTTTTTTTACCATTTGGGTAGTTCAACGGTTTAATGGTAAACCTTTCGCCGTTATTTTTATAAAATGATAATTATGTCATTTTCTAACTACGACAATACTTCCGTTGTGGGGTCCACCAATGATTGTGCCGTCATACGAATATTCCCTGTTAAAATGAATATTACCCGACTAATCGAATATTATATAACCACTTGCTTACTTTGCAAAATTTGTAAATATTACCCACAACTATAACATTATATTAAATCCACACCATAATATTCAAAAATATTTTCGAGAAAAATTAATCTTTATTCATAAAAGTTGGGGTCTTACAGTAACTCCTAGCGGATTAAAAGGTATGTCTGTTTTACCAAAGGACGTCGCAGGAGAAAACAGAGCGGCGCGGGGTGTGCCAAAATTGGCCTAGGAACAGTGTTGGGCGCGCCGGTCGGCGGGGGGAGAGTTAATTTGGGTGTTTTTGTGACACCCCCAAATCCCGGTACTTCATTCCCATAGGGTTTGGTGTTCACTTTATAAAAACATTCACATCTAACTCCCCAATCATAATATAATTGACTAATAAACCTTCCCATTAAGGTATTACATTAATAAAATCTTCCAGGTTGTCTAACCTTTAAATACAATCATTCAAATGCGGAATTTAAATAACATCATTACAATAATTTAAGTAAAGTCTGATAATAACATATCAACATAATTACAAGTCTTTAATACTTGTTCATCTTTCCATTTCCCTTTCCCATACTGGTGCTAGGTACATCGACCTTCTCAACTTTAGCTGTAAGGTTATATAAGCAAGAGTGAGCAAACAAAGCTCACTTGAAATAATAATGAATAAAATCTTCACAACAATTGCCAAATAATAGGCTCAATAGAACTGAACAATATGTTCTATCAACATTCTGAAATATATAACAGAGGGTTCGAAGACCACGAACCATGTCCATAGTTTTAAGTAATGTTTCAACTTAAACTTTAAGAGTCCTAAGACTATAGGGACTCCTCGTACTTAGGGGGATCAGCCCTTCGTACAATGTATTGTGCACAAACATTTCAACGCTAAGCGTAAATTATTCCCTAATAAAAGGGTTATTCATCTCAGTATTTAGAATACAAGTCCTCACCAAAGTAAGTTTGGTTTGGATACATTTCAAGGTAATTTGGAATTCAACGGTCATCAACTAAGGATTAGTTGAATAAAAAGTTAATAACGTTATGCTATGGAATAATCATAACTGAATCGACATTGTAAATTAAGGTCATGCTTTAGGAATAATCAAATAGCATAAGTATTGAATAATATCACATACCTTGCTTGAATAATATTAAGCTAAGGTTAAAAATCTTATTTGAAATTAGTATGGAGCATGCATAATAAATAGTAATAAACTTGCTCAATGTAACAATAGGTTTAGAGAACTTGCTCAATCATAAGAATAAACTTGCACAATGTAATAATAGAACTAATTCAACAAAAAGTGTAGAATTAGAAAACTTGCTTAACTATAAACAAGTTAGAACAACTCAACAATGATTAGAAGTCAAACTTGCTTGATTAACGTTATAATTAGAGCTTGCTCGAATAAAGATTTAGAATAAAAGAATTTGCTTTAATGTAAGTAACTTGCTCAATGTAAAGAGGTAAGGTTTAGAAACTTGCCTCAAGTGTAAGCTATAATATTAAAACTCACGTTCACCAACATATTTTAGTGGAATCACAATATCTATTAGACATGTTAACATCCACTTACAAAATAACACCATTTCTAGCTAAACTTGTTAATTTAGTACAAATCTTATGCTACTATATAAATATCAAAAATTCCAAGTGTTAACCTTCACAACACTTATTTATTAATTCGTGCACATTAATTTCTAACATATCGCATTCATTGTGTACACTAAGTCATAACATAACGCGTTCGTAACTTACTAATCATTTTTACAACTTTGAATTCATCAATGACATATCACGGTTCTATTTTAACCTCCATATTACATGTTTATTACATTAACACATCATTAGACCAAGTTATAACGGTATTCAAAATCTACATCAAGAATAAGCCCTTTGTCTCGGAGATGAGGTATGGCGCAATGCGCCATACACAAGCTTCAGGACCAGAGTGTAAACTAACTTCGTTTTGGCGGCCTTGGCACATACCGTGTGCGTAACAAAACCGAAACGTGATGAATAAATATCCATTTTAGCCCAACTAACATGAATTTCACCCACAAAATAGTGAAACTGACATATACAATTGGTATAGAACTATCACAAATATGATTGCTAACATATTCAACCACTTAGAACAATTTAACAACAACTTTAACTAATTTAAATCCTCAAATTCCATATTTTCATAAAAACTCCATTTTTGAGTTCCTTCACAAAAATTCACACTGTAATCTCAGTTCTACACCAAATCACTCCGTTTAAACTACGTTCTCTTCGTTTCTTAATGGACTAGCATAATCAAAACTCAATTTACAGTTTAATATACAAATTGACCACTAAAATTGGTACTTTTACAAGCTATATGAAAAATATAAACACTGTCATTACTTTTCCTACTTTTAAAAGAAATTAGCATACGAATTCTTGTTTAAACACAAACTCTAATCATCACAACCACATACAATCACAAGTAATCAGTTGTATAGCAAGAATTCGAAAAATTGCATTCACAGAGTTTGAAGCTGCATACTGTAAAACTCATATATACACACACACACATATATATATATATAATATAATATCAAGGTTAAAGAAAATACTTTCAAATTGCTTGATAATTCTTGCTAAAACTACTGAAATTGCTTTGGAAATTCTTAGGTTTTCTCTCAATCTCTCCCTCTATCCTCTCTCAAGTTCTCTTCAGCTTTTCTTCTTAGGCCAAATAACAATTCACGTAAAACTAATACACATTTAAATGTAAAGATAAAAACTGATAACCTTAATACATCTAGTTATTAGAATATCAATTACCAATATAACGCTTGGGTTATAAATATATTATATTTATTATTTAATTTAATTTATTTGTTTTATTTATATTATCTAAAAATTCAAAAACTAAAAATCTAAAAGCCATAAGGCTTTGTTTGGCAAAAAGTCTTAAAAATAAAAATTTAATATCTTTAAGCCTTGTTTGGGTTAAATCAAGTTGTAAGGCCCCAATTTTTTATAAATAAGGATTTAATTTTCTCTAATTATTATTTTGAAATAGTTAGGGGTTGATTTGATTAATGTGGTTAGTTATGGGTAAAATGTGCAAATATTTTTTAAATAAGTGGTTATAAAATTGTTGTCGGGGAATATTCGTTTGGTCGTGAAATATTCTTGCTGTCGGAGAATATTCGTACGACGACGCAGCCTAGTGTGGGCCCCATAACGGAAAGCGATTGGATGAAGAAAACGACAAGTATAAATTTTTATAAATAACGGTGTAGTTATTCACAATTAACACCATTGAATAATACTTAAAATTTGTAAAGAAATCTGATGTCTGGCGGTGTTGCATAGTAGCTACGGTATTGCACCAATTATTGATTCTTACGTAAGAAGGCATTACTCAATAATTGTTACGAAATTCTTCGCTTCAATATTTTATTTTATTGATTCAATAATTGCTACGTTGATATTTTATATTATTGTTGTTTTAATAATTGTCACTACACGATATTTTTCATTATCGGATCAATAATTCATATTATTTGAATAATATTATTAGATAGCATTATTGGCAATGTCTAGAAAGTTACATACAGGAGACGTTTGGTCACCTAATTGCGGCGTGATGAGGAGAAATCCTTATTGAAAGCCCCCTCTTTCTCACAAGAACGACACTCGGGTTGTCGATGATTGTGATTCTATAATATTATTTGTGAATAATTAATTATTAATTTATATGATAAGGAAAATATTCATTTTATGTGGATATAGATGGAGAAAATTTTTAATGTGACAATTGTTGAAAATTGATATTTTATCTTTTATGATAAAATAATTCATTTAAATATATTATTATGTTATAATAATATAATAATGGTGATATTTTACAATGAATGTGTGATATATGAATACATGAGGAGGAAGAGTAATTTTTTTTACAAAAAAATATTAGCACATGTTGTGTGTTGATGGACCCCATTTTTGATTGAAATTTGATTATAGCCTGTAAAATCGTCCGTATGTGGATTTCGGTCAATTTCTATTTGGAATTTGGAAAAACTTAAACTTACAAAGTTGTAGAGAATTGAATTCCCTATGGAAGGACATAAGATTCGAATTTTTTCGATAGAGGGGCTATTTATTATGAATTATTGAAGTTCCGGAATAATTGATTTTTGAAGTTTTAAATATTTTTTTAATAAAAACATTTTTGTTATGATTGGTGGGCCCCACTTGTTGTTAAATATCCTGAAATCAGAATTTCCAAGTTTGCGTATGATTTATATAAATATATTAATATTTTATTAAATTTTCTATTTTGGTGTTCTAAGCATTTTCCTATAAATAGGGTGCTTAGGTTAGAATTGAAAATCACACCAGAAACTGAAGTTTTCTCTCTCTATATTATCCAGCGTATTTTTATAAGTATTTAGATACTTTGAGTGTTGCTATATCTGATTGCAAGTTCCTTGAAAGACTATATCCAAATATTCCAAATCGTAAATCTTGTCTTTTTTGAGAGGTAAGGGATGTTATTTTTTTTAAATGATATTATTTCTTTCAATATCATTATCTTTGAAATATTGGTAAGATTTTTCTTGTGAAATTCTTATCTTTTCATGTCGGGGTTACTATTCATGAGTTATTATTCACGAGTTACTATTCACAAGTTACTATTCATGAGTTACTATTCACGAGTTACTATTCACGAGTGCTATTCACGAAGCATGATGATTTTTTTTTTCTTGTGGAATTTCTACCTTTTAGTGTTGGAGTTACTATTCACGTATACGACACTATTCACGAATACGACACTATTCACAGAAAAATTAAATTTTCTTTTCTGTGTCAAGATTGTCTGTTATGGTTCCTATCTTTGATTGGATCTATGTTTTGATCTTCATTTTTGAATTTTGCTCCACAATATTTTATTATGGAGTTTTTTGAACATGGAAAAATCGAAGTACGAATCCTTACTATTTGTTCTTTTGTCTCACTTGATTCGTTTTCTTTAAAATATATTTTTTATCATCCCCAGTCCTAAATGATTATATTACTGAATATATTTGGCTTGTAGTGCAAAGATGAATGATTTCTTGATGAATATCTTTAGCCCGTAGCGCAAAGATGAACAGGTTTTGAGATGAACATGACCGACTGATTAATATATTTGGCCTGTAGTGCAAAGATGACTATTTGATTTAAGATGTATATCGATTGATGTTACATGGATAAAATATCGATGATGGACTTTTAAATTCATAGATGATAGTAGATTTCATTCTCTACTTAACTCTTCTAATGAATTGTTGTTTCCGCTGCAGTTGTTGATCTAAAACTTGTTGTCAATTGTATTCTATAAGATTTTTCCCTATTGAAGACTAAGGATAATTTGTTATACATTATCTTAGTCATAATATTCTTTACTGGGCTAGTTGAGCTCACCCTTTTCCTTTTTGTTCTATTTTTCTTCTCAGGAGATGATAATATAGCGGAAACTAGTCGGGGTGTGGAGTAATGGTTCAAGACTATTATTTTAGTAGTCCTCACTATTTTATAAAATAGTGTATCAATAATTGTAATGAGGACTTATTTGAGTGTGGATATTGTCTAGAAGACAATATTTGTATTTAAACTCATGATTTATGTGTTGTCGTATTTTGCACGACAATTGTATTAATGAAGTTGTAGTTGTTTACATGTACCATGTATTTGGCGACTCGAAATGGGTGATGTATACCTATTTTGGGGCGTCACGGTTAATATCGAGCTTAGGGATATGATCTCTGGAGGAGATCGGGGAATAGAACTAGGAGGGGAGAGACGAGTAAATCCTTCGCTAGTTTGTCCTACCTAAGCTTATTTGTTATTTAATTGGTCGGTCAGAATATAGGGATAATATGTGACATGTCAATTAACCATTGTTTTGTGACACTAAAATGACATCTGAAGATGTTGAGATAAGAAATGGAGCACATGAGACCGTTGAGTCACCACTGATCAATACCCGGGATAAGGAAGGCAATTACCCTCCTGTAAACAATAACACCAACCAAATGACGAACGATGGTATGTTTAGGAACTTTCTAGAATTCATGCAAAACCAAACGAGAGAGGCTACTGTTCAAAATACAGGTGGAAACACTGGCAACTCATGAATGGTCACCGCTAAGCAGTTCAAGGAGTTAGGACCGCCAGAGTTTTTGGAAAAGCCAGAACCACTTACGACAGAGACGTGGATAAAGTATATCACTAAGATATTTGATGTCTTGGGATGCTCAGAGGAGCAAAAGGTTCCTTTCGCCACCTTCATGTTGCGAGGAGAGGCATATTATTGGTGGGAATCCGTAAAGCGTACTCAGCTTGCCGCACTGAAGATGTCTTAGGAGAAGTTCCAAGAATTGTTCAACGACAAGTACTTTCCCGAAAGAATTCATCACATGAAGGAGGTAGAGTTCATCAAGTTGGAGGAAAACAATATGAACGTGTCGCAGTACGAAGCTTTGTTTTCCGAGTTGTCCCGATTTGAATCCCATTTGGTTGATAATGAGGAGAGAATGACGCGAATGTTTTTGCGAGGTTTGAAACCCAAAATACTTCAATACCTCATTTCTCACAAACTTTGTTTATATTCAGATGTTGTGAATAGGGCTCAGTTATTTGAGCGCGATAATGAGTCAGCTCAACTGAAGAATAATGACCAACAATTTGGATGATAATCGTACCGATGTACAACGGCCATCTAACAATGATAACCATCGTAGAGGAAATTATCATGCGAAATGGTAACCACTTGATGGTAATCATGGCCAAGATAATAGGAAAGGTGAGTCAAGTGGAAATTTCAAAAGGAAAGATTCAACAATGACGGGAAGACGCGTCGCACCAACACCAAAGAACGAATTCTAGGGAGGAGAAAAGACCGCCAGTTAGATGCTTTCTGAGATCTAAGAGGGACACATAAGTCCAAACTGTTCACAACCTTCCAAGGTATGTTTTAGTTGTGGAAAAGACGGCCATATAGCTCGAGATTGTCCTGTAGTGAAACCAAGTCCAACAGGGATGGTGACTCCAAAGGTTGTCCCGGACAAGTCAAAGTCAGCAGTTCTTGGAAGAGCATTTTTCGTGACTTCTCAAAAAGCGAGTAACCCAAACAACGTTAGCACGGGTTAGTTAATTATAAATTCTTGCCAAGTTTATACCTTATTAGATACCGGTTCTACCCATTCTTTTATCTCCCCTATTTGTGCTCAACGTTTGAACTTAACTACTGAGAAATTAGACTTTGACTTATTTGTTGAAACTCCGTTAGGAGAAACTTTTGTTACATCCGCTGTTTATAAATTTTTCTTGATTCACATTGGTACCCTCACCCTACCTGTTGATCTTATATCTTTAAAAATTCTTGTATTTGATGTGATCTTTGTTAGGTTTGTAATATTCATGAACGCAATCAAATTGCATAAATAAGCGGAAGCGTGTAAAAATCAGAGTTTAAAAATTTTACAAACCATATACCCGGATCACCCTTTATGCACAATTATTAATTAAACGAAAAAGATGAATAAGAAACATACCCTTGAAGATCCGAGTTTCCTCAGGTACAAGTTCACCTCCAATCCTTTTCGCGTTCAACTTGAATCCACCGGGTTTGGTTCCTTCCTTTGATCAACGTTAGCCACCCAAGTGTTTGGCCTCTAGAGGTGATCCACCAAGGAAGAATAAGAATTCAAGAAAATGGGTATTTGGCTCAAACCCTAGTTTTCTATCTCTATAGAAAGGGCGTACTCTCCCAACTATTGGAATTACGTATGTTGTAAAAGTCAACAACTCCCTTACACCCATAATAAGACTCCTCTTATTTATAGATGTGGGCAACCCTCCTTAACAATTAAGGAATTGGATTTTATTTTAATTAATTAAAATTCTTTAATTAATTAAGCTCCCTTATCTTATTAGGGAAAATTAATTAAACTCTTTTAATTAATTTAACCTCCTAATCCTATTAGGAATAAATGAGAGTACTTATATTAAATTAATTCCTAAACTCTTTTAGAAATTAAAATAATAATAATTGTAATAATAATAATAAGACTCCTCTTATTAATTTTATATTTATTATTTCTAAAATATTAAATAATAAATATTAAGCTATTTAATTTATTCTATCACCATAGATTAAATTAAATATACTTAACATATTATTACGATTATGCCATTAACTTCTTAAATAATTATTCTTCCTTTTATGGTGTGACCCTTTAGGTTCTCCATATTAAACCTATTGTGAATAAATCAATTAGAACAATTCTAATCTTATTTAAATAAATAAATTAAACAATTAATTTATTTAAATAAATAATATTTTTTCTACTGATAGGGATAAGCCTCCTAGCGATCAACGACTTTCCGGATAATATAGATTTCAACATTAATCATAAAAGAACCTTTGAGTAAATAGTTCTGCGTCTGATTCAATCCTTCCACCATACTGATGTCCCAATTAAATATAAGACATGGAATTCTTGTCAAGTCTTATTTTATTTAATTATATGTATTTCGACTCTTAAATGCATGACTCAAATAATGCAAATTAGAAATTCCTTTCTAATTTCATTACTGCATTAACCAAGGACTCTTTGGGTTGTCATTTATCGAATCACATAGGATATTTCTCTTCTTTTATAGAAGTGGTAGATTCTTTATTGATTATACATTATCTCCATGTACAACTTATTATACCCAAGCATACCCTTTGATATACCCTAAGGGTCTTAAGGAATAAGTCAAAGTATAACTCATCATACACACGAATCTATGATGATCTCAAGTCCAAGGATCACTTGTACTACTATCACTACTGAGAATTCCTATTGACGAGCAAGTAAAACTCCATTAGGTATTCCTTAGCGAGCCACGTTCGATGAACTTATTCTCTAATAAGCACCTACATACTTGCTTTAGTGTCTCCACACAAATGATCATGAGATCAATCATCCTCATCTAATGAAGCAAGCAACGTATGTACCAATCTATCCGGATTCACTAATCTCCAATTTAGTAATCCAATGATTGGGAACTATTTTAGTTTTAAGCTTTCTAAGAATTTAGATCTCATTAGAATGATCATCATCATTATTCTAAAAGCATTGCTTAAAACTATGGGTTTATCACATATTATAAAACAGCATCATGTAGATAATTAAAAGCCTTTAATAAATTAATACTTTTTATTAATAAATGAATAAGATTGTTACAAAGTATATGCTTTATCATCAAACATGATTGGCTTGTGTGCATACTACTTTCAATCTCCCACTTGCACTAAAGCCAATCGTCATGGTATCTCATACTCTTCTTCTCTAAGTGGCGATTATCCTGCATTGGATAAGCTTTAGTTAATGGATATGTAATGTTGTTCATGAGAGTCCACTATCTCTATAGTGATTTCCCATCTTTCAATGATTCTAATAATCAAATAAAAGTGCCACAACACATGTTTAGATCCAAGATGAGACTTAGGAACTATTCCTAGTTCTGTAATGAACTTTTCATCCAAACAATCAACTTGTAGCTTCATTTATAGCTATATACTTTGTCTTTATCACTAAACCCGGCAACTCTTTCTTTGTTTTGGAACCTTTCAATTCAACTTTGCACCACTTTTTGAAGATAACGCTTTACCTTAAAGTGGATTTTTACGTCATCTTGAGTGCATCTGAAAAACTTGAGTCATTAAGCCCTCTAGTTTTAATTTAGACCCACCATGAATATGATCACATCCTTAGTGCCGGTTAAGCACTTTAAGATGTTTTTCAGCGACTCATAGTGAACTTCTCCATAATATGACCGATCAACATCGGTCTCTCGTACATTTCATTGCATACATGATTGTCACTCATGCGATCTCTCTTTTTTGAGAGTCTGTGGGGACTATTAAGAGAGATACACTCCATAGCTCATCCACATGAGACATCTCTTGGAGTTTGCCATGCTAAACGACTTTAGCATCAAATGAATATCGTTCCTTGGGTTAAGTCGAGCATCCTCTTAAATCTATCTATATAGATTTATATCCCCAATTAAGATACTCTTCCAAATCATTCATGGAGGAATGTTTGAACAACTTTATCTTTCTTGATTGTAGCATTGGTATGTCATTCCTTATCCGTAGTATATCAACATATAGTACTAGGAATGTCACGATGCTCCCACTTGACCCTTTTGTACACACTAGGTTCATTCTTATTTTGATAAAATCAAACTCTTTTGATTGCCTCATCAAAGCGAATGTTCCATATTTGAGAAACTTGCTTGATCCATTTCTCTCGAGTGTCTCACAACACTTACCTCATCGTATGTAATCTGGATCATCATCTTCTATGATGTGTACCTCATCATCATCATCTATGATGAATCTATACCTCCAGGTATCTTGATACTATTCGATTTACGATTGAGGTTGTGGTATAATAGGTCTATCTACTGAGTTCCTCTTATTTGACTTATAGTATTTTGTGGTTCTTGAACTCTTCAAGATCTATTATCCTCCCACTAGCCCCTTTTAATGATAAACACCTTTATCTTAGAAGGCGCGTGTTTTCGTAACAAACACCTTTTGCTAAGTAGAATTATAGAACATATACCCTAAACTTACTTTAGGATGTCCCACAAATCATACATGTCAAATCTTGTCCCAAGCTTATCTTTTGAAACCTTTTCACATAAGTTGGACAACACCTTATCTTAACATACTTAAGATTAGGAATCCTCCACATCCATAACTTTTATGGAGTCTTGGGGGCTGGATTTTGAGGTTACCTTTTTCGTAGATATGCAACCATTTCTAGGACATGATCCTAGAATGATCTTTGAAATGTCGGTAAAATCATTTTGGACGCAGTACCATGTTCAACAAGGTATGATTTTTCCTTTCGGATACATCAATCAATTATTACGTATCATGAGGTGTCCATTATGAGAAAAACCATTTGAGATGATCTAGAAACTTATTGCACAAGTATTTATTCCTTGATCTAATCAAAGAATCTTAATACTTTGCCAATTTGTTTCACTTAAATTCTTTGAACCTTTCAAATAATTCACACTTGTATTCAACAAATACATACATTCAACTCTTTGAATGATCATCTCCTTTTCTTATACTAGTTTGTTCAATTTACAAAATAATTTTTCACGTAAGTCAGTATATACAAAATCCATTAAGTAATCTTTTCGATTCTATCTGAAACATTATTATTATAAATAGAACAACAATTGTTCTTAATTATAATACCAAAAATTTTATTGTCCAACAATAAAATGGAAATAATGTTTCTAACAAGAATTGGAATACAATAACAACTTATTGACTTAATAGATTTGCTCGTAAGCGCGTGCTAAAAACTATAAGTTTCTATAGCTAATGCAACAACCTTTGCTTCATTTTCCACATATAGGATTACTTATCTTTGTTTAACTTTCTACTTACCTTGGTCCTTCATAAATCTATATTTATGATAACCAAAGTCGGTATCCAATACCCAAGTAGAACCTTGACTTAAAGAAAAATTATTTTAAATCATGAACAAATTTGTATTTGTAACCAAAACTTAATTAAGCTTCTTTGGTTAGCCTCTGCGCAAGTGCTTCTCGCAGTTTCTTTCGATGTCCATGCTTATTGCGGTGGAAGCAAACTCCTTTGCTATCCGTGTCGATTTTGTTCTTATTATCCTTTGTTTTTTTGCCTTTCTATATACCTTTTTTGAATCGTTCTTCTTTTGAAGATCCTTTGGCCCCTACCGATAAGACATGGTCTTTCTTTGGTTGGAAAGTGACTCTCATCATTTTTCAACATGTTAAGCAAATCAACGAAGCTGATATCTAGCTTGTTTATATGAAAAATTCACAACAATTGTGAAAGGAGTCCGGGAGTGAGTGCAAGATCAAATCTTGGCTCAACTCTCCATCCATGACTAAACAAGTTGTTCTAATTGATCAATCAAATTGATTATGTTAAGAACTTTTTGTCTGTACTATAGTGCCATTGGCCATTCTAGATCGGAAGAGCTCCTTAGATATCGATATGTATCGGTCCTACTTTCCTCACCATCAACTACTTGATGTGCGGGAATATAGTAGGAGCATCCATAGTTTCATCTTGTGGCTGAAGCTCGTTACTCGTGGATGCGAGCATGATGCGTTGAGCCAATCATGCATCATCTTGCCACTTTCTAAAAGTAGCAATCTCTTCCTCGAGGCATTATGCGCAACCATTGCGAGGATAGGCGTATTAAGGACATAAGATAGTTTTTCACTACTATGAGAACTATTCTCAAATTCCTTAACCAATCCGTTTAATTTGGTGCAGTTAATTTAGCATCTAATATGCTTCGCAGATGATAGTAATTTTAGACATTGTAAAATTTACGTAAATGAATTTGTAATTAACAACATTTTAACATACATTCTTTTATTAATTACCAAAATAATTTAGGTCTTGTTTTAAATTGGTATCTCCCACTATTTTCTTCAAACTATATTACCCTCACTTATATAGTTCGGCAAAAATCTAATTAAAGATTTGCTAGTGAGAATAAGGATCCCATTTCAAATGTATATAGCCTTGTGGTGACACAACAAACTATATATAAATAAATAGGTAGACAACTTTTGTCGATTACATCAACTATGCAACTCCTTTTCTTTTGCCTCTTAGATTATTTTGATCAAGTGGTGGCACATCCGAATCAAAATTATCCAAGTTAAGTCCGACCCTAGCACTCCATATATTCAAAAAGAAAAATATCATCCTTGTGGTGACCTGACAAAACAATATTGTTCAATTTTCTTTATAAGCATCAAATGTGATAAATTAACATCTTAAATACTTAATACTTGCCTTGTGGTGACACAACAAACTCATATTAAATATTTAATACTCTATTAATTTTATCATGCTAGAAAGGCGATGTTCGATATTCCAAATATCTTTGAGCGCTTAGGACTTAATATAAAAAAAATTTGAGGGTTTGTTATTAATTTGTCTCATCTTGTTGTTTAATACACATGCATATATATATATAAAATACACGTCGTATTAATGAACATGTGAAGCATGTTTGCATAATATATAATATATATAGTATAAGCATGCACATATAGAATACTATATTCTACTCGAATTGATTATGGACTTTTATTCTAGTTTGGTTCACTAGAGCCACCAAGTGAACCAAAATTCAAACCCCAGGAGTGCAAAATAATATTTAAATATAACTATTACATTTAAACCCGGGCTCCATTACAAACGAGTCTTCAAGCGCTCCTTGTTCCTTGATCTCCAATTCTTCAAAATTAATTTTAACTATTCCTATTACAAAACTAATTAAAAATAAATAGGAACCTTGATCAGCAGTCAAGGAGAAGTACATAGGAGAGAGATAGAATTTACATTAAGAAAAATTAGAGAAGGCGAGGTACATGAGACCCCATTTAATAAAACCCATACATTCATGCATCCAACTAAAATAAAATCCAATCACATTGTCAATAGTCCATAATCAATCCCATTTATTATCATACACATCATCATATGCATCAATAAATAACATTCATCTTATGAATAATAAACATTTAATATATATATTGATATCATTTAATGGGCAAATTTAGTTAGTATAAAATCTAATTTTGAATCAAAATAAATTCCTTTATTTTAATCCAAATTTAAATCAAAATAAAACTATTTTATTTTAATTTATCCAATTTTGAATAAAATAAACTATTTTATTTTAATCAAAACTTTTAATCAAAATAAACTCCTTTATTTTAATTAATTATGGAATCCAATTCCATGTAAAAAAAAATAAACTCCTTTATTAAAGGAAACACGTTCTTTTTCCTATTCACAAATAAACTCCTTTATTTTGAATAATATGAAATCTTATTCCATATCTAAATAAACTCCTTTATTTAAGGAAACATGATTCTTTTTCCTATTCACAAATAAACTCCTTTATTTTGAATAATATAAAATCTTATTTCATATCTAAATAAACTCCTTTATTTAAGGAAACATATAATCTAATTTCAACTCCAATTAGTTATCATGGAATCCAATTCTAACTCTAATTAGTTAGCATGAAATTTAATTTTAAAATTAAAATAAACTTTATATTTTAATATTAAAATAAACCTTTTATTTTAAGATTAAAATAAACTTTTTATTTTAATTATAAAATAAGTAAGAATAATATATATATATATATATATATATATATATAATCGTATATATAATAATATATATATATTAATCTTGAATATATATATATAGCCACGTTCATTTTTACTGAAGCTTTCTTACTACGGTTAAACTCACTTGTAAACTTTTAAAATCACACAGTAACTTTATATATATATTACGGTAATATATAATATATATTATATATATAATAACCGTAGTAACCTTTTGCTTTTTTTTTATAGCACGTGTACCTTTTTTTTTTTTTTAATAAATTTTATACAATAAAATTATGCCCAAAAAAATTGTTCTAAACACATATCAATATACATATCAAATTAAAACAATTAATAATTCGCATAAAGGTTTGGCTCTGATGCCACTGTTAGGTTTGTAATATTCATGAACGCAATCAAATTGCATAAATAAGCGGAAGCGTGTAAAAATCAGAGTTTAAAAATTTTACAAACCATATATCCGGATCACCCTTTATGCACAATTATTAATTAAGCGAAAAAGATGAATAAGAAACATACCCTTGAAGATCAGAGCTTCCTCGGTACAAGTTCACCTCCAATCCTTTTCGCGTTCAACTTGAATCCACGGGTTTGGTTCCTTCCTTTGATCAACGTTAGCCACCCAAGTGTTTGGCCTCTAGAGGTGATCCACCAGGAAGAATAAATTCAAGAAAATGGGTATTTGGCTCAAACCCTAGTTTTCTAACTCTCTATAGAAAAGGCGTACTCTCCCAACTATTGGAATTACGTTATGTTGTAAAAAGTCAACAACTCCACACACCCATAATAAGACTCCTCTTATTTATAGATGTGGGCAACCCTCCTTAACAATTAAGGAATTGGGTTTTATTTTAATTAATTAAAATCCTTTAATTAATTAAGCTCCCTTATCTTATTAGGGAAAATTAATTAAACTCTTTTAATTAATTTAACCTCCTAATCTATTAGGAATAAATGAGAGTACTTATATTAAATTAATTCCTAAACTCTTTTAGAAATTAAAATAATAATAATTGTAATAATAATAATAAGACTCCTCTTATTAATTTTATATTTATTATTTCTAAAATATTAAATAATAAATATTAAGCTATTTAATTTATTCTATCACAATAGATTAAATTAAATATACTTAACATATATTATTACGATTATGCCATTAACTTCTTAAATAATTATTCTTCCTTTTATGGTGTGACCCTTTAGGTTCTCCATATTAAACCGGTTGTGAATAAATCAATTAGAACAATTCTAATCTTATTTAAATAAGTAAATTAAACAATTAATTTATTTAAATAAATAATATTTATTCTACAATAGGGATAAGCCTCCCTAGCGATCAACGACTTTCCAGATAATATAGATTTCAACATTAATCATAAAAGAACCTTTGAGTAAATAGTTACTGTGACAATTCAATCCTTCCACCATCTGATGTCCCAATTAAATATAAGACATGGAATTCTTTGTCAAGTCTTATTTTATTTAATTATATGTATTTCGACTCTTAAATGCACAACTCAAACAATGCAAATTAGAAACTCCTTTCTAATTTCATTACGCTTTAACCAAGGACTCTTTGGTTGTCATTTATCGAATCACATAGGACATTTCTCTTCTTTTAATAAAGTGGTAGATTCTTTATTGATCATACATTATCTCCATGTACAACTTATTATACCCAAGCATACCCTTTGATATACCTAAGGGTCTTAAGGAATAAGTCAAAGTATAACTCATCATACACAAGATACTATGATGATCTCAAGTCCAAGGATCACTTATACTACTATCACTCTGAGAATTCCTATTGACGAGCAAGTAAAACTCCATTAGGTATTCCTTAGCGAGCCACGTTCGATGAACTTATTCTCTAATAAGCACCTACATACTTGCTTTAGTGTCTCCACACAAATGATCATGAGATCAATCATCCTCATCCAATGAGCAAGCAACGTATGTACCAATCTATCCGGATTCACTAATCCCCAATTTAGTAATCCAATGATTGGGAACTATTTTAGTTTTAAGATTTCTAAGAATTTAGATCTCATTAGAATGATCATCATCATTATTCTAAAAGCATTGCTTAAAACTATGGGTTTATCACATATTATAAAACAGCATCATGTAGATAATTAAAAGCCTTTAATAAATTAATACTTTTTATTAATAAATGAATAAGATTGTTACAAAGTATATGCTTTATCATCAAACATGATTGGCTTGTGTGCATACTACTTTCAATCTAGGGATTGATTGGTTAACCACTTATCATGCTAAAATTTATTGTTTTCGTAAGGTTGTTAGTTTTCATATTCCTAACCAACCTGTTATGTGAATTCAAGCAACCAAACCACTAAAGTCAATCACTGTCATATCAAGCCATAAAGCCATTTGTTTATTAAAAAATGAATGTCAAGCTTTCTTACCTATGTCATGGACTTGAATACGTCATATTTGAATAATATTTTGTTGTTAGTGAATTTCCTGACGTATTTCCTGAAGAACTTCCTGGCCTAACCCAGAGCGTGATATTGAATTTTGTATCGACTTTGAACCCGATACAAAACTCATTTCTAAAATCTCATATCGAATGGCTCCTATTGAACTTCTAGAGTTAAAAACCTAACTACAGGAGTTGGTACCTTAGCCTCTATCTGGTGACTTCCTTTGTGGAATGCACTGAAACCAGACTCTCTATAGGGGACGTCATATTCGTGCGGTGGTAAACTGATAGATGCCATTGTGATGTGCTATCCAATATTGTTATATAAGTCACAGTTGAGAGCAACCTAAGTCAGTAATCGAAATAAGTAGCTTTCTAGGCTTAGCTGGTTACTATCGGAGATTCGTGGAAGGATTTTCTTGAATCGATACTCTATTAACTCAGCTGACTCAAAAAGATACAAAATTCGAATGGAGCGAGGAATGTGAGAAGAGCTTCCAAGAACTCAACATGCGGCAACGACATTAGCTCGAGCTGTTGAAAGATTACGACCATACCATTCAATACCATCTTGGAAAAAATGAACGTGGTAGCTGACGCGTTGAGTAAAAGATTGTACGCATTTACGAGTGCGATATTGTTAACACAAAGACCCATTTCGTACGACTTACAGAACATGGAGATAGTGTTAAAGATTCTAAGAACCTGCGTGAAGATAACGAATATACGATTAGAATCTACTTTAATCGATAAATTTAAAGCTACTCAAGCCACAGACCTGGAGTTGATGAATATGAAGAAGAAGATGCAAGAAGTCGTTATTCCAAAAGCGCGAATCGGCGATGTGAGGAAAGCTCAAACCTTCAATTTATTAGTCCATTTGAGATTCTCGATCAAGTAGGAACTGTGGCCTATAGACATATTTTACCGCCAAGTATGACGCGTGTTCATAACGTTTTTCGCGTATCGATGTTACATAAATATGTGGACGACCCAACCACATTATTGAGTTAGAACCAGACGAGATATCAGAAGATTTAATGTACGAGGAGGTACCCATCAAGATCTTGGATAGGAAGGAGCATGTCCTACGTATGTCAATTTCGAGGACGAAATTTCATAAGGATGAGAGGTTGTAAGGCCCCAATTTTTTATAAATAAAGATTTAATTTTCTCTAATTATTATTTTGAAATAGTAAGGGGTTGATTTGATTAATGTGGTTAGTTAAGGGTAAAATGCGCAAATATTTTTTAAATAAGCAAGTGGTTATAAATTATTGTCGTGGAATATTCGTTTGGTCGTGGAATATTCTTGTTGTCGGGGAATATTCGTACGACGACGCGGCCTTGTGTGGGCCCCATAACGGAAAGCGATTGGATGAAGAAAACGACAAGTATGAGTTTTTATAAATAACGTCGTAGTTGTTACCGTTAAAACTGTTGGAATACCCGGTGGTTAAAGCACAATAATACGCGGTGTTGCACAGTAGCACACGGTATTGCACCAATTATTGATTCTTACGTAAGAAGGCACTGCTCAATAAATGTTACAGTAATTACTGGTTAATATTTTATTTTATTGATTCAATAATTGCTACGTTGATATTTTATATTATTGTTGTTTCAATAATTGTCACTACACAATATTTTTCATTATCAGATCAATAATTCATATTATTTGAATAATATTATTAGATAGCATTATTGGCAATGTCTAGAAAGTTCTGTCTAAGGAGAGGTTTGGTCACCTAATTGCGCGCCAGTAAGGAGAAATCCTTATTGGAAAGCCCCCTCTTCACTGGAATAGCACGGTTGTCGATGATTGTAATTACGTAATATTATTTCTGAATAATTAATTATTGATTTATATGATAAGGAAAATATTCATTTTATGTGGATATAGATGGAGAAAATTTTTAATGTGACAATTGTTGAAAATTGATATTTTATCTTTTATGATAAAAATAATTCATTTAAATATATTATTATGTTATAATAATATAATAATGGTGATATTTTACAATGAATGTGTGATATATGAATACATGAGGAGGAAGAGTATTTTTTTTACAAACAAATGTTTAGCACATGTTTTGTGTATTGATGGACCCCATTTTTGACTGAAATTTGATTATAGCCTTTAAAATCGTCCGTATATGGATATCAGTCAATTTCTGTTTGGAATTTGGAAAAACTTAAACTTACAAAGTTTTAGAGAATTGAATTTCCTATAGAAGGGCATAAGATTCGATTTTTTCTGATAAAATGACTATTTATTATGAATTATTGAAGTTCCGGAATAATTGATTTTTGAAGTTTTAATTTTTTTTTTAATAAAAACATTTTTGTTATGATTGGTGGTGTAAGACCCCAACTTTTATAAATAAAGATGAATTTTCTATAAATAATATTTTTGAATATTAAGGAGTAAGTTTGATATAATGTTATAGTTGTGGGTAATATTTATAAATTTTGCAAAGTAATCAAGTTGTTATAAAATATTTGTTTGGTCGGGGAATATTCTTTTTTGTCGGGGAATATTAAATGACGACGGCAAAATCATTAATGGACCCCACAACGGAGTATTATCGTAGTTAGAAAACGAAAAAATTATCTTTCTATAAAAATAACTTGGCGGAGGTATTACCGTTAAAAAGCCGTTGAACTACCCTTAGTAAAAAAAATGCGATGTCTGGCGTGGTTGCATAGTAGCACCACGGTATTGATTATTGATGCTTACGTGAGAAGTCACTCAACTATACTCAATTATTGCTACGATGAATTGTGTTGCATCATATCTCTTATATTATTGATTCAATTATTGTCACAGTATCATTTGTATAATATGTTATATTATTAAATTAATAATTGAGACGACAAGTTATAAATGATTAATAATTGTTGAAAGATTAAATATGTGTTGATTAAAATTAAAATGATTTGTGGTAATATTTATTCAATCCTTGATGTATATAAAGAGTCTATTATGAGACGTTTGTTGTAAGTTTGGTTATTTTTTGGGAGGCCCATATGTCATCATCTAAGAGTCTCTTCGCCAATAATAATTACCTTCATCAATAGTAATTACCTTCGTCAATAGTAATTACCTTTACTAGACGTCAAACCACTTGTCGTTTCATATAATAGGCTTCGAACCAATTGTCGTTTCACATTATAGTAGTTAAACCACTTAGTGTTTCACATTACAGGCGTCAAACAACTTTTCTTTTCACATCACCAGTCGTCAAGCCGCTTGCCTTTTCACATTGCAAGTGCTAAGCTAGAAATCTTCTATAAATAGAGGCATAGTTCTTCATTATTTTTCACGAATTCATTCAAGCTATAGAGAGAGAAAGTATAGAGAGAATAAGAGAGAAAGAAGAAGAGTATTCTATTACTACACTGCTGCAGTATTCAATCTCCTACTAATGTAAGGGGTGTTATTTCTTTTGTATTCATGAAGAGAACTTATGTTATTCCATTATTTATTATTCATTGGAATAACTTTTGTATCTGTGAGGTACCCTATACTTGGTGAAATTCTTACATTATTCTATTCTTTATTATTACATTGGAACATCCTGTTTGTGCTTTTACTGGCGTGACTCGGTTCCGATCTTTATTATTACATTGGAACATCCCATCATGCGTTTTTACGCATGACCGGTTCCAGTCTTTATTATTACTCGTAGAATATCATGTCTATGCGTTTTATGCTTGGGACTGGTTCCATTCTTTATTATTACATTGAATATCACATGCATGCGTTTTTACGTGGGACCAGTTCCGTTATTTATTATTACATTGGAATAACTTAACTTGTGTGCGGTCTATCGCATGCATGGTGATTTCTTTTGTTATTCCATTCTTTATTATACTCAGTTGGTTAAAACATTGACTTCTATACTCCATGAAATTAGTGGAATATCCTTGATATTTGCGCTTCATCCAGTATCTTTTCATGGAAATATTCTTCTGAGTATTCTTGAATTTTACTCTACAAAGCTGTATCATGTTGACAGTTTGGACGTTATTGGTTCCTGGATAAATTAATTCTTGAACTTGTTTTATTGAATTCTTATATCATTGTTAATCATCCTCATGTTTATATTTTATTGAAAGTCATTTGTGGCCTGTAGTGCATAGATGGACTTGGTATGATTATGACCAGGGATTATTCGGTGTAATCATGACCGTAATGTTACAAATGATGTGGTAAAAGTTATCATTGGCCCGTAGTGCATTGATGGACAGTTGTTGGCATGATCATGACCATTAATGAATACACGAATGTCCTTGGCTGTAGTTCATGGATAATTTGTGGTCGTGATACTAAAGAATATCCTTGGCCATAGTGCAGGGGTGATTCGATGATGTTGATTATTTATTAAGCTGAGTCTCAGCAATAAAAGTCATGAAAAACTTTTTAAATCATAGAAGATAGTAGATTTTATTCTCTACTTGACTCTTCTAATGGATTGCTTGTTCCCCTGCAGTTAAACTTGATATTTATTATATTTTATCAGTTTAACACTGTTGAAGGCTAATGATAATTTATTCTTCATTATCTTAGTCATAATATTTCTTACTGGGCTAGGTGAGCTCAACCTTTCTTTCACTGTTCTCTTCAGGAAATGAGAATATAGCTGGGACGAGTCGGGTAACGGAGTGATGGACCAGATGATAGTATTAGTAGTTCTCACTATTCTGTTAAATAGTGTGACAATAATTATAATGAGGACTCCTTTTGAGTTTGTATACTCTCTAGTAGACAATATTTGTATTCAAACTCACAGTTTATGTTTTGTCGTATTGTACACGACAATTGTATTATTAAGTTGTATTTGAATTCTGTACGATGTATCTGGCGACTCAAGATGGGTGATGTATACCTAATTTTGGGGGCGTCACAATTGGTATCAAAGCTTAGGGAGATGATCCCTGGCTAAGATGTGAGAATAGTACTAGGAGGGGAGAGACGGAGAATTCCTTCGCTAGTATGACCTACCTAAGTTTATGTGGTATTTAGTTGGTCGGTCAGAATTTAGGGATAATATGTTACATGTCAATTAACCTTTATTTTGTGGCAGTATCTGAAAATGACATTTGAGAATGTTGAGAATAGCAATGGAGCACAGGCGACCGTTGATTCACCACATATCAATAATTAGGATAATGTGCATCAGGAAGGCGAAAATCCTCATGAAAACAACAACACTGACCAAATGATGAATGATCAAATGTTCAGGGGCTTTATGCAATTCATGCAACAGCAGGCGAGAGCGGCTCCTGTCCAAAATGCAGGTGGAAACACTGGAAACTCTCGGTGATTCTGCTCAACAGATTCAAGAAGCCGGGACCACCGGGAGTTTAAGGAGAGCCAAACCACTTATGGTGGAAGCATGGATAAAGCGGATCACCAAGATATTTGATGTCTTGGGATGCTCAGAGAGCAAAGGTTCCTTTCACGCCTTTATGTTGCAGCGGAGAGCGCAGATTCTTGGTTGGAATCGGTAAAATGTACTCAACTGTCAGATCAAGATGTCTTGGGAGAAGTTCGAAGAGTCATTCAACGACAAATACTTTCCCGAAAGTATTTGTCACATGAAGGAGGTGGAGTTTATCAAGTTGGAACAAAACAATATGACCGTGTCGCAATACGAGGCTAAATTTGCGGAGTTATCCCGTTTTGCGTCCCACTTGGTGGATAATGAAGAGAGAATGACACGGATGTTTTTAAGAGGTTTGAAGCCGGAGATACGTCAACATCTTATTTCTCATAAATTGTGTTTATATTCAGATGTTGTAAATAGGGCTCAGTTAGTGGAGCGCGATAACGAGTCAACGCAACTAAAAGAGAGCGAAGAAGCAAAATGATAATACCAAATGAGAGCGATCATCAAGCGGGGACAACAAGCGTGGAGGGAATCAACGAGGCCGTAAATGGTAACCACTTGGTGGTAATCGGGGCCAAAAACAATAAGAATGGACATTTCAAGAAGAGGAGATTCAACAATGATGGAAAGACGTCAAAGACCAAAGACCGTTGTTAAGGAAGGAGAAAGACCACCTATTATATGCTTCAAATGCGGAGGGGAGGGACACATCAGTCCAAATTGCGCGATGCCATCTAAAGCATTTTATAATTGTGGAAGAGAAGGTCACTTAGTCCGATTTTATCGTTCACCGAAGACAAATTCAGCTAGGATGGAGGCACCAAAAGCCGTCCCAGAAAAGTCAAAGCCGGTAGTGCAAGGGAGAGCGTTTGTTGTGACCTCCCAGAAAGCAAGGAACCCGAATGAGGTCATCACGAGTAAGTTTATCATAAACTCTAACGAAGTCTATACTTTATTTGATACCGGTTCTACCCATTCTTTTAATTTTCCTACTTGCGCTCATCGATTAAATTTGACTCCGGAGAAATTATACTTTGACTTATCTGTGGAAACTCCGTTGGGAGAAACCTTCATTACATCCACTGTTTATAAGTCTTGTTTGGTTCAAATCGGTACCCTCATATTACCTGTTGATCTTATTTTATTGAAAATACTTGCATTTGACGTGATTCTAGGGATTGATTGGTTAACTACTTATCATGCAAAAATTGATTGTTTCCGTAAGGTTGTTAGCTTTCATATTCCTAATCAACCTATTATGCGAATTCAAGCGACCAAACCATTAAAATCAATCACGGTCATCTCAAGCCATAAAGATATTCGTTTATTGAAAAACGGATGTCAAGCTTTCTTAGCTCATGTCACAGATTTAAACAAAAATACGTCAGTTTTGAACGATATTTCTATTGTTAATAAATTTCCTAACGTATTCCCGAAGAACTTCCTCGCCTACGCATACGATCGTGAAATTGAATTTTGTATCGACCTTGAACCCAAAGAGATAAAACCCATTTCCAAAGCCCCATATCGAATGGCTCTATTGAACTTCGAGGAGTTAAAGACCCAACTGCGAGAATTGTTAGACATTGGCTTTATTCGTCCTAGTACTTCTCCTTGGGGCTCTCTGCTTACATTTATGAAGAAGAAAAATGGGAGTAGTATCGACTTTGTATTGATTATCGGGAGTTGAATCATGTCACCATCAAAAATAGGTATCCATTGTCACGTATTGATGACCTGTTTGACCAGTTGCAAGGAGCCAAATTCTTTTTAAAGATTGATCTTCGTTTCGGATATCAGCAATTGAAGATTAGAACCGATAACATTCCAAAGACGGCTTTTAGAACTCGGTACGGGCATTATGAATTCCTAGTCATGTCCTTTAGATTGACTAATGCTCCTGCTGCCTTCATGGATATGATGAACCGAGTATTCAAGGAATATTTGGATCACTTTGTGGTCGTCTTTATTGATGACATCCTTATTTATTCCAAAAGCCGTGAAGATCATGAGCAACACTTGAGGCTGACACTCCAAAAGCTTCGTGAATACAAGCTTTATTCCAAGTTGAAGAAATGCGAATTCTGGCTTGAGGAAGTAGCATTCCTTGGGAACGTAGTATCAAGTCATGGAATATCTGTTGACCCAGCAAAGATTGAAGCAATTCAAATCTGGGAGCAACCTAAATCAGTGATCGAAGTACGTAGCTTTCTCGGCTTAGCTGATTAATATCGGAGATTCGTAGAAAGATTTTCTCGAATTGCTACTCCATTAACTCAGCTGACTCAGAAAGATACAAAGTTCGGTTGGAGCGAAGAATGTGAGAAGAGTTTTCAAGAACTCAAGAGAAGACTCATTTCAAAGACTGCTACGACAATACCATCCGGCTCGGAGGATTTGTCATCTACAAATGATGCTTCTTGGCAAAGGGTTGGGATGTGTTCTCATGCAACATGGGAAAGTCATAGCCTATGCCTCAAGACAACTCAAAGAATATGAGAGGAATTATCCTACTCATGATCTAGAGTTGGCAGCTGTTGTCTTTGCACTTAAAATTTGGAGGCATTACTTGTATGGGGAGAAGGTGGAGATCTTTACAAATCATAAAAGCCTTAAATATTTCTTTACTCAAAAGGAACTCAACATGCGACAACAACGTTGGCTTGAACTATTGAAAGATTATGATCATACCATCCAATACCATCCTGGAAAAGCGAACGTGGTAGCTGACGCATTGAGTAGAAGATCATATGCAAGTACGAGTGCGATATTGTCAACGCAAAGGCCCATTTTGTGTGACTTGTAAAGGATGGAGATAGAGTTAAAGACTCCAGGGACCCATATGATGATGGCAAATATACGAGTAGAACCGACTTTAATCGATAAAGTTAAAGCTGCAAAAGTTACAGACCTGGAGCTGATGCGTATGAGGAAGAAAGTGCAAGAAGGTGATATGCCGGAAGCAAGAATCGATGAAGAAGGAATACTTTGAGTCAACTCCAGACTTTTTGTTCCTAACGACCCTGATTTAAAGTTAAAAATCATGATGGAGACGCACAACACACCGTTTGCAATCCATCCTGGGAGTACCAAAATGTATCATGATATTCGTCATACATTTTGGTGGAGCAATATGAAGAGAGAGATAGCTTTGTTTATCTCAAGGTGTCCAACTTGTCAACGAGTTAAAGCGGAGCATCAAGTACCAAAAGGTCCATTGCAACCACTTTAAATTCCAGAATGGAAGTGGGAGCACATTACCATGGATTTCGTTACCGGTCTTCCTAAGGTTTCTCAAGGCATAGATGCGATTTGGGTCATTGTTGATAGATTGACCAAGTCTGCTCATTTCTTACCGATACAAGAAACTTATACACTTGAACGTCTTGCTCAGATATATACATAAACGAGATTGTAAGATCACATGGTATCTGCCGTATCCATAGTTTCTGATCGAGACCCAAGATTCACTTCATGATTTTGGGTTAGTTTGCAAAAAGCTATGGGCACAGACTTACGATTTAGCTCGGCATATCATCCTCAGACGGACGGATAGTTGGAGAGGACTATTCAAACTCTTAAAGATCTATTAAGACTCTGTGTCCTTGATTTCAAGGGAAGTTGGGACAAGTTCTTACCATTGGTGGAGTTTTCATACAACAACAGTTATCAAGCAAGTATTGGCATGGCTCCATTCGAAGCGTTGTATGGAAGAAAGTCTCGTTCTTCAGTATGTTGGGATGAGGTGGGTGAAGTAATGTTGTTGGGATCGAAGTTGGTACGTATGACTACGGAAAAGATTCAAACGATCCGACAACGTATAAAAACCTCACAAGATCGACAAAAGAGTTATGCTGATCTTCATCGAAAGGACGTGGAATTCGATATAGGAGATCATGTGTTGTTGCGTGTTGCTCCATGGAAAGAAGTTACGAGATTTGTAAAGAGAGGAAAATTCAATCCTCGATTCATCAGCCCATTTTTAATCCTCGATCGAGTAGGAATTGTGGCCTATAGACTCGCTTTACCGCCAAGTATGTCTCATGTTCATAACGTTTTTCACATATCCATGTTACGTAAATATGTGAAAGACCCGAACCACATTATTGAGTTAGAACCAGACGAAATAGCGGAAGATTTGACGTATGAAGAGGTTCCTGTTCAAATCTTGGATAAGAAGGAACATATTCTACGCACCAAGGTTATACCTCAAGTCAAAGTTTTGTGGAGAAACCATGATGTTGAGGAAATGACTTGGGAGTTAGAATCTGAAATGAAATCAAGGTATCCTTACCTCTTCGACATACCAGGTACGTACCCTAATTTCGAGGGCGAAATTTCATAAGAAGGGGAGGTTGTAAGACCTCAACTTTTATAAATAAAGATGAATTTTCTATAAATATTGTTTTTGAATATTATGGAGTAAATTTGATATAATGTTATAGTTGTGGGTAATATTTATAAATTTTTCAAAGTAAGCAAGTTGTTATAAAATATTCGTTTGGTTGGGGAATATTCTTTTTGTCGGGGAATATTCGTACGACGGCACAATCATTGGTGGACCCCACAATAGAAGTATTGTCGTAGTTAGAAAATGACAAAATTATCTTTCTATAAAAATAACGGCGGAGGTGTTACCGTTAAAACTGTTAAACTACCCGGTAGTAAAAGTACAGTAATACACATGGTTGTATAGTAGCACACGGTATTGATTATTAATGTTTACGTGAGAAGTCACTCAGCTATACTCAATTATTGCTACAGTAATTGCTGCATCATATCTCTTATATTATTGATTCAATTATTGTCACAGTATCATCTGTATAATATGTTATATTATTAAATCAATAATTGAGACGATAAGTTATAAATGATTAATAATTGTTGAAAGGTTAAATATGTGTTGATTAAAAATAAAATGATTTGTGGTAATATTTATTCAATCCTTGATGTATATAAAGAGTCTATTATGAGACGTTTGTTGTAAGTTTGGTTATTTTATGGGGGGCCTATATGTCATCATCTAAGAGTCTCTTCATCAATAATAATTACCTTCGTCAATAGTCATTACCTTCGTCAATAGTAATTACCTTTACTAGACGTCAAACCACTTGCCGTTTCATATTATAGGTGTCAAACCAATTGTCGTTTCACATTACAGGCGTCAAACCACTTGGTGTTTCACATTACAGGCGTCAAACCACTTTTCTTTTCATATCACCAGTCGTCAAGCCACTTGCCTTTTCACATTGCAAGTGCTAAGCTAGAAATCTTCTATAAATAGAGGCCTAGTTCTTCATTATTTTTCACGAATTCATTCAAGCTATAGAGAGAGAAAGTATAGAGAGAATAAGAGAAAAAGAAGAAGAGTATTTTGTTACTACACTACTGCAGTATTCAATCTCCTACTAATGTAAGGGGTGTTATTTCTTTTGTATTCATGAAGAGAACTTATGTTATTCCATTATTTATTATTACATTTGAATAACTTTTGTATCATGAGCTACCCTATACTTGGTGAAATTCTTCTATTATTCTATTCTTTATTATTACATTTGGAACATCCTCGTCTGCGTTTTTACGCATGACATGGTTCCAGTCTTTATTATTCTGTTGGAACATCCTGTCTATGCTTTATGCATGACCTGGTTCTAGTCTTTATTATTCTATTGGAATATCCTGTTTGTGTGTTTTTATCTTTGGACTGGTTCCATGCTTTATTATTACATTGGAATATCACATGCATGCGTTTCTGTGGGACACAGTTCCGTTATTTATTATTCTGTTGGAATAACTTTTTGTCATGCGGTCTATTGCATGCATGGTGATTTCTTTTGTTATTCCATTCTTTATTATACTCGATTGGTTAAAACTTTGACTTATACTCCATGAAATTAGTGAAATATCCTTGATATTTGCGCTTCATCCAGTATCTTTTCATGGAAATATTCTTCTGAGCATTCTTGAATTTTACTCTACAAAGCAGTATCATGTTGACAGTTTGGACGTTATTGATTCATGGATAAATTAATTCTTGAACTTTTTTTTATTGAATTCTTATATCATTGTCATCATCCTCATGTTTATATTTTATTGAAAGATATCTGTGGCCTGTAGTGCATAGATGGACTTGGTATGATTATGACCAAGGATTATTCGGTGTAATCATGACCGTAGTGTTACAAATGATGTTGTAAAAGTTATCATTAGCCCGTAGTGCATTGATGGACAGTTGTTGGCATGATCATGACCATTAATGAATACACGAATGTTCTTGGCTGTAGTGCATGGATAATTTGTGGTCGTGATACTAAAGAATATCCTTGGCCATAGTGCATGGGTGATTCGATGATGTGGATTATTTATTAAGCTGAGTCTCAGCGATAAAAGTCATGAAAAACCTTTTAAATTATAGAAGATAGTAGATTTTATTCTCTACTTGACTCTTCTAATGGATTGCTTGTTCCGCTGCAGTTAAACTTGATGTTTATTATATTTTATCGCTTTAACACTTTGTTGAAGGCTAATGATAATTTATTCTGCATTATCTTAGTCATAATATTTCTTACTGGGCTAGTTGAGCTCACCCTTTCTTTCACTGTTCTCTTCAGGAAATGAGAATATAGCTGGAACGAGTCGGGTAACGGAGTGATGGCCCAGATGATATTATTAGTAGTCCTCACTATTCTGTTAAATAGTGTGACAATAATTGTAATGAGGACTCCTTTTGAGTTTGTATACTCTCTAGTAGACAATATTTGTATTCAAACTCACATTTTATGTTTTGTCGTGTTGTACACAATAATTGTATTATTAAGTTGTATTTGAATTCTGTATGATGTATCTGGCGACTCAAGATGGGTGATGTATACCTAATTTTGGGGGCGTCACAATCTTGATAACACATAGAATAGAATTTTATTATTATTTAATTTAATAAAAATCATTTTACAATAATATCCGAATTTCTCAGTCGTTACATTATTCCCCCCTTATAAAGATTCTGTCCCCAGAATCTTGTCTTACGTTTAATCAAATAGATGGGGAAATTTTTTCTTCATCTTTTCTTCTAATTCCCACGTTGCTTCCTCAGCATCGTGGTTCTTCCATACTACCTTTACTGACGATATTATCTTGTTCCTCAGAACTTGTTCCTTTCTATCAATGATCTGCATTGGCGATTCTTTATATGTTAAGTCTTTCTCGATATGAATTGGCTCATACTCTATTACATGTTTATAGTCCGACTTATATGGATGTAATACAGATACGTGAAACACGTTATGTATTCGTTCTAGGTCTGGAGGTAATGCTATCACATAAGCTACCTCTCCCACCTGTTTTAATACTTCAAAAGGTCCTATAAACCTTGGACTTAACTTTCCTTTCTTTCCAAAGTGTATCTTTCCTTTCCAGGGAGATACCTTCAGAAACACATATGAACCCACTTCAAACTCTTGACTTAGTCTATGTGAGTCTCAGCATACTTCTTCATACATCACGAAATGATGAGACGCATCCATATTAACTTTACCACATCCGCTGTCTGTTGCACCAATTCTGGTCCTAGCATCCAGCGTTCTCCCACCTCATCCCAACACAATGGTGTTCTGCATTTCCTTCCATACAAAGCTTCGTACGGCGGCATGCCTATGCTTGCATGATAACTGTTGTTATACGCAAACTCTACTAGTGGTAGGTGATCATCCCAACTACCCTTAAAATCCATGACGCACGACCTCAACATGTCTTTAAATGTCTGAATTGTTCTCTCACTCTGCCCATCGGTTTGTGGATGATAGGCTATGCTTAACCTCAGCTGTGTTCCCAACTGTTCTTGCAAACTCCTCCAAAAGTTTGATGTGAATCGCGGATCACGATCTGACACAATCAATACCAGTACTCCATGTTTGGAAATGATTTCCTTAACATAAAGTTTAGCTAACTGGTCTAAGTTATACTTGACCCTAATTGGCAAAAAGTGAGCCGACTTCGTCAACCGGTCCACTATTACCCAAATAGAATCGTACCCTTTATTCGTCGTCGGAAGTCCCACCGTGAAGTCCATCGTGATATGCTCCCACTTCTATTCTGGGATCTCCAATGACTGTAATAAGCCACTGGGTCGTTGATGTTCGGCCTTAACTTTTTGACAAGGTAAGCACCTACTCACATACTCTGCTATTTCTCTCTTCATGTTTGGCCACCAAAAACTCTGTCGAAGGTCTCTTCATGTTAGTATGATCAAAGTTGCAAAAATGATTAGTAAGTGAAAAACGCGTTATGTGGTAATTTAGTATACATAATGAAAGTTAGACAAGTGTTGCGATGTAAAACACTTAGAGTTTCTGAAATGTGAATGGTAATGAATATGTTATGATATGTTAACATGTCTAATAGGTATTATGGTTCTAAAATTATGTGTAGGTGATCGTGAGTTTAATTTTATAGCTTACGCTCAAGGCAAGTTTTCTAACTCTAGACTTTCGTTGAGCTAGTTCATTTATTACATTGAGCAAGTTCTAACTCTACACTTTCGTTGAGTTGGTTCTATTATTACATTGTGTAGATTCATTCTTTTGATTGAGAAAGCTTCTAAACCTATTTAGTACATTGAGCATGTTTTAATTCTAAATTATTGGAATTCTAATCATTGTTGACCTACTCTAACTTGTTTATAGTTATACAAGTTTCTTTAGTTTAATCTTTTACAATGAATGTTCTTGAACCTTATTTCCTTGTGTTGAATGGTTCAATCATTTTGTATATTTATTACATGTGGAGTAAGCATTGTTTCTAGCTTGCTATCAATTAATGCATGTTCGGTAAATAAAATTCTAATTTGACAAGCTTATAGACCTAGCTTATTATTGTTCAGGCCAAGGTTTACCATTTCTTTATTTGATCAATACTTATGCTCTCTAGTTATTTCAAGCATGAGTCTAGAATATAGTTAGTTCACCTATGATTCTCAAATGTTCTAAGTTATGTTGTTATTAAACAACTATTGTGTTGTCAAGCATTGTTGATTCAACTAGTTCCCTAGTTGATGATTGTTAAACTTTAAATTACCCTTGAAAGCTTATCCAAACCAAACTTTCTTTGGTGCGGACTTGTACTCTAAATACTGAGATGAACAACCCTATGTTTAGGGGTTTACGCTTAACGTTGAAATGGTTGTGAACAATACATTGTACGAAGGATTGATCCCCCTAAGTACGTGGAGTCCTTATAGTCATATGACTGTTAAAGTTGAAAGATTACTTATAACTGTGGACATGATTCATGGTCATTTGACCCTCAGTAGTATATTTAAGAATGTTAATAGAACATATCATTCAGTTCTATTGAGTCTATGAGTTGGTAAGTATTAAAATATTAATAGAACATATTATTCAGTTCTATTGAGCATATTATTTGGCAAATGTTCTAAAGATATTTATTCTTATCTCAAGTGAGCTTTGTTTTCTCACTCTTGCATATTTATACATTATTGCAGCTATGGTTGAGAAGGTAGATAAACCTACAACTAGCAAGGAAAGGGAAAAATGTACAAGTGATGAAGACTTGTAATTTTGTTTTATCGTTATGATGATAGACTTTTAATAATAATGTGATGTAATAATTTAATTTCCGCACTTGAATGATTGTATTAAAGGTTAGAGAACCTGGGAGATAATGTTTTTATTAGAGCAATGTTGTACGGGCAGGTTTTTATTATTCAATTTATTATGATTGGGTAGTTAGATATGAATGTTTTAATTACGTGAACACCAAATCTTGAGGTAGTGAAGTATCGGGATTTGGGGGTGTCATAGTCATCATTTTGTACCACGGTCATTCCTCCTTTTTTTGTCACCCATTGAACCGAACTAACCCACTTACTGTCAGAAATTGGGTAGATGATACTCACGTCCAACCATTTCAGGATTACTTTCTTCACTTCTTCTTTTAATGATTGGGTTAAGCCGTCTCTGTTGCTCCACTGTCGGCTTTGTATCGTCTTCCATCAGAATTTTGTGCATGCAAAAGGATGGGTTGATTCCCTTGATATACGGAATTGTCCATCCTATGGCTGATTTATGTTCTCTAAGCACTCTCAACAACTTTTCTTCCTGCAATTCGTTAAGTGCAGCAGAAATAATAACATGTAAGGAATTAGAATTGCCTAAATATGCATACCTGAGGTGTTTAGAGAGTGGCTTAAGTTCAAGAGTAGGTGGCTCCTTCAATGAAGGTTTCATCCTTGTTATGGCTTTTTCCTCCATGTGCAATGGTTCAAAGGGTGCTTTAAATCTACTAACTCATGGCAGGGAGTCTAGCATCTACAAGTAATCCATAAATTCTGGATCATCTAAATCTTCATCTCCCAATAATGTTGTTTCTAATGGATCATTAGCCAAACTTTTAACCATGTCTTCGCTGCTTATCTGATCAATGACATCCATCCTGAAATACTCCTCTTCATCCGTGGGGAATTGCATGGCCTTGAAAACATTGAACTTTACTTCTTGATCTTGGACCCTCGTCGTTAGTTCTCCTTTTTGTACGTTGATGAGCGTCCTACCCGTAGCCAAGAAAGGTCTCCCTAGGATAATTGGGATGTTCTTATCTTCCTCAAAATCCAAAATTATAAAATCCGTGGGGAATATAAATTTGTCAACCTTGACCAAAATGTCCTCCACAATGCCTCTAAACGCGATGACCCTTCTCTCGCCAACTGCAATGAGATGTTCGTAGGCTTTGGAGCTGGCAAACCCAATTCTGTATAAACTTATAACGGCATAAGGTTTACACTTGCCCCCAAATCACATAAACACTTGTTGAACGCCATGTTCCCAATTGTGCACGGAATTGTGAAACTCCCGGATCTTTCAACTTTGGTGGCAACTTTCATTTGTAAAACCGCACTACACTCCTCCTCCGTAATGCCACTATTTCAAATCTTCCAACTTCTTTTTCCTGGACAAAATCCCTTTCATGAATTTCGCATAACTTGGCATCTGCTCTAGGGCTTCTGCAAAAGGGATGTTAATATGAAGTTTCTTAAATACTTCCAAAAATTTCGCAAATTGCTTATCTAATTTCTGCTTTTGGACTCTCTGCTAAAACGGCAGTGGAGGATAAACAACCGATTTGTCATCTAACTTTGTTTGTTCAACTTGCTTTTCCTCACCCTATTTTTCGTCAACCACTTTGTTCTCATCAACTTTGGCATCCATTCTAACTGAATTTTTTGCACTTTTCCCATCTAAATATTTTCCACTTCTCAAAGTGATTGCCTGACACTGTTCATGATTTCATTTCGGATTTCATATGGTGTCACTTGGTAGAGTCCCTTGCGATCTATTGTTCAATACTAATGTGTAACGCCCCCATTTCTATACTCCCATGGTATCTGATATGGTGCTTACTAAGAATCAATATAATGTATTTAAATCTATACACCCATGGTATCTGATTATAAGCTTATATTAAATTAAGGAACTATCAGATATAATTCTCATAAATCCAAAATTCACAGTATCCCATAACATATGATAATTCTTAGGAGAACTATTACTGTGTTTGGATACCCTCACTTGGATGTATGAACTATGTCTGTGAATAGAATCTATCTATCAAAAATCAAGAATATCAGTAATAACATGAATAGTCCATATTACTAATATCCTCACCTAGATAAATAGTTCCCAAGGATCTCAACTAGATTCAAATAATTCTAAATTTATATCTATATATATAAGAAAACACGGTTGCAGAAATAAAAGATGTTATATGTATATATATATATATATATATATAAATATTAAGGTTCGAGTACATGATTCTCATAACAAGTTTCTTATTACAAAGTATTCAACTAGACAAGAATATAATCTAATCTAAGTAGGGACGCTTCCATTTATCTACTCCAGATGTTCCAGGGTTACCATCTAAAACTGCAAAGGGAATAATTTGCAAGGGTGAGCTATAACATGCTTAGCAAGTTTTGTATTTATAACAATATATGATTTGAAGAAATACAACAATTCAAATTCCGACTGATAGTTGTTACCATTTCACTATAGATTTATATTTCTGTTAGTCACACAGACTTAAAAATTTTATTTAGATATGAGATAGGGGATCAGCCCATTCAACATCTTAGGAGTATGCATCTCATCCTACCAGTGCTCAACCCAAATTAGTGTCAATATATTATCAACTGAATGATCCCATAAAGGATACCCAACTTCAGAATAGGATGTCTTACCAAACAATTTGGTTTGACACAACAATTTAAGCTTAACAATTAATATGAATAAACAATTCATTTCTTAGTTATGCTAAATCTATAGCAATAACCTTTCAACAAGAGGTAATTCAATTGTAGGTGTAGTATATTATATCAACAGCATATCAAGATAAAAATCTTGTTCAATGAATAAACAAGGTTGAGAAATTTTGCATAAGTAAGTTAAAGTTTAAGAAAAACTTGCCTGAGCGTAGATCAGTCAAGTTATGCTACTCAATTCGTTTAATAAATACCTACGATGTTCACATATATAAATCTAACACTTTAGTATTGGTAACAATACTCAAATATAGTATTTATATAAGATCGGGTTAGATTCGATAAGGTTTTGGTGTTAAATGTATTTACCGAATACTAAATAAGTTGATATATGAACTAAATTTTAATTATTAAATTTATTATATTTTTAGATAATTTATATATCCATTATAATAATTTTTAGAAGTTTTAAAGTATTTTTAAAATATTTATTTCTCCTTTAAATGATTTTTAAATCATTTATTTCTTTTTAGATAATTAATATTTACTTTAAATTTTACAAAAACATTATTTATTATTTTAAATAATTTATAATCATTTATTATTATTTTATATCATTAATATTATTTTCAATAAATATTTAGTATTTATAAGTAATTATTACAATTACTTTATTATTAAGTTAATTATTAATAATATCCAAATAAAATAAAATATTTATCGAATTTATGTAAAAATATCAAAAATTAATTATATTTATTTAATATAATTTTTAAAACTGTTTTTGTATTTATTTATTAATTATTTCTAATTTTTATAATTTATTTTTTGAAAAATCAATTTATATCTGTCGCTAAAGCTCTTCAATGACAGAAAGTGTCGATGTAGGTGTTCTTGAGTTTCTAGGCAACCGTTTGGTCATGCTAGAGGGACTAGTTTGATCGTGGTTTATCTAACTATTGTTTTTGTTTTTGGGCTCAATCAAGTATTTGTGTTATAGTACTCTTACAGTAGTACATCAAGAATCAAATCTCAGGCTTTAACCTACATATAACAGGAAGTTATAGAGGCTCAAAGTCACCGCCGAGTCGTTTTGAGTTTTGGGCAACCTGCAATGGTGGTCCCGGCCTTCAAATCAGCGGTTTCAGTGGCTTCAATATCTTTGATTCTGTGTATTGGATGTGTGTTGTGTTTGTTGTAACATTTAGTATATATGTCAGGGTACATATATATATATATATATATATATATCACAAACTTAAACAAATCGTAATTCTAAGGTCTCTATTTAGTCTGGTCAAAGTACATCTGGAAGATGTTCTTCGTGTTCTTCAGTTTTCTGGGCAACCCAGAAAACTTGGTCAAGTTCGGTCAACAGATTTTGACCATTAATTCCAGTAATCCTATGAGTTTTTTATGCAACTTAAGATCATAGATATATAGTACATATATCAGAGTTTTAATATAAAACAAAACATTACAAAAACAACAAACAGAAAGCGATCAAAAAGGTTGGTCAAAGTAGCCAGTACAACTGTTCTTGAGTTTTCTGGGTAACCCAAAAAACTAAAATCCGTGAACGGTCAACGTACTTTGACCCATCATAACTTGCAATCTATGGTTCTAATGAACTTGTTTTCTTTTCCAGATTAAAGACCTGCTAACAGGCTACAAGTAACATACAATTAACAGACCTAAACATAAACACACTTGAATCTACAAGCCCTGACATTCGGCTGTCAGACTTGGTTTTTCAAAATTTCCAAATTTCTAAAAGCACTTAATTTAGACATCTAGATGTTATGAAAACGTGTTCTACAAATCTAACATACTAATACATATTTCCAAACATCTAAACAACAATAATAACAAAGGATCAAAGAGCTAATTATGAATTAGGGTTTACGCCTTTTCTAGGTTAATTTTCGATTTTAGCTACTGAATTTGATGCTGCTATCACCCAGGCTTAATTTGGTATGTTTATAAGAGTGTATAAGCTTAGAGATTTTGAAGGTTTGGCCAGAGGTTGTGTTGCTATTTATATATAGACTTTAGCAAATTAGGTTTTTTGGTCTTTTTCACCTACTTGCCTCTCTAAATATCTGATGTTAAGTTACTTGTGCTGCTTAGGGTTTGTTATCAGCTCATGTTCAGTCTTGGGACTTGGTTTGGTGACTCCTAACCTACTTGTGAGCTAGTTAGATTAGTTTAGTAGCTTAATTTTGCCCTAATCCTCACTAATCTTGATTAGGGTTTTGTTTTTAATGATTAGGATTGTTAAATGATGTTTATTAGTACCTAATTGAAGTTTACTAACCTTGATTAGGTGTTGAGATAATCTAATTAGGGTTAAATTTATAAATTAGGGTTAGGGTTTTGCTAATTAGGGTTAGGGTTTGTTAATCTAGGGTTGATAACCTAGATTTATCACTAATCCTAATAAGCACGACAAAGCGTTTTGTCAGTGTAAGCACGACAAAGCAACTTGTCAAAACAAATATATCGAAAAGTCCGTTTTTAAAAGAAAATTTTTAAGCACGACGTTTTTCGGACGAAATTTTATTTGATCGAATTTGTTAAACAGAGTATATATTAACACATAATACATTCAGTATGGAGAAATTTTATTGATATAACGGGATTTTACATAACGGAATTTTTTTTTAGGGTTTTGGGTTTTTACATTCACCCCCACTAATAAGAATTTCGTCCTCAAAATTAAAGTACAAGTTAAGTAAATAATTGAGGATAATTCTCTTGCATTTTATCTTCGAGCTCCCATATAGCCTCTTCAATGTTCTGATTTCTCCAGATCACTTTAACCGATGCTATTACTTTATTTCTCAAGACTTGTTCTTTACGGTCGACGATCTGCACAGGTTCTTCTACATAAGAAAGATCTTCTATTTGAATTTGCTCATAATTTATAATGTGTTTATAATTAGGTTTGTATGGTCATAATACGGACACATGAAACACATTATGGATATGATTCAACTCAGGAGGTAGTGCTATTTCATAAGCAACTTCACCAATCTTTCTCAAAATTTCAAAAGGTCCAATGAATCTCGGACTTAGTTTTCCTTTCTTGCCAAAACATATTTTGCCTTTCCAAGGAGTTACCTTTAAGAATACGTGGCTTCCTACGTTAAAGTTTCGTTGTTGACGATGTGGATCAGCGTATTTTCTTTTTCGATCTTGAGATGCTTGCAATCATTAACATATAATTCTGATGGTTTCTGTAGTTTGTTGAATTATTTCTGGTCCTAGCATTTGTCTTTCCCCGACTTCATCCCAACATAAAGGTGTTCTACACTTCCTTCCATATAAGGCCTCATAGGGTGGCATACCTATGCTAGCATGATAACTATTGTTATAGGCAAATTCGACTAAAGGTAACTGATCTTCCCAACTTCTTTTGAAGTCTATGATACATGTTCTCAACATATCCTCTAATGTTTGTATGGTTCTCTCACTTTGTCCATCTGTCTGAGGATGATAAGTTGTACTCAATCTTAATTGTGTTCCTAAATATTTCTGAAGGCTTTTCCAAAAATTTGAAGTAAAACGTGGTTCTCGATCTGATACTATGGAAACAGCCACACCATGTCTAGAGATAATTTCATTAATGTACAACTTAGCAAGGTGATCTAAGTTATTAGTAATTCTAATAGGTAAAAAGTGAGTTGATTTAGTTAAATGGTCAACTATTACCCAAATGGCATTATGGCCTTTTTGTGTAGCTGGAAGGCCAATAACAAAGTCCATGGTTATATGTTCCCAATTCCACTCAGGAATTGGTAAGGGTTGAAATAAACCACTTGGCTTTTGATGCTCAGCCTTAACCCTTTGACACGTGAGACACTTGCTTACCTATTCGGCTATTTCTCTTTTCATATTTGACCACCAAAAGTGACGACTTAAATCCTTGTACCTTTGACTTCGATGCAGTCAGAAGGTTTATACGTTTTTTATGATAATCAATCATCGCGCTATGATTAACTAACTAATCCATTCCTAAAATTACATCAAATTCTCCCAACTTAATTGGTATAAGATCTACCATAAAATTATGTCCTTTTATTACCACATTACAATTTTTGTATATGGTTTCAACCGGAATCCTATCTTTGTTAGCAATTTCTACACAAAATGGTTTACTTAACTTTTCACAAGGTATATTTAAGCTTTTAGAAAAACTTTTAGACACGAAAGAACAAGTAGCTCCAGAATCAAATAACACATATGCATTTAAAGTGTGAATAGGGATGATACCTGTGAGACCCCAGATTTTAAGAATAAATATATAATTTTCTCGAAATATATTTTTGAATATTATGGTGTGGATTTGATATAATGTTATAGTTGTGGGTAATATTTATAAATTTTACAAAGTATGCAAGTTATTGTATAATATTCGATTGGTCGGGGAATATTCGTTTTAACAGGGAATATTGTACGATGGCACAATCATTGGTGGACTCCACAACGGAAGTATTGTCGTAGTTAGAAAACGATAAAATTATCTTTCTATAAAAATAACTTACGAGGTGTTATTCTTAAAAAGCTGTTGAACTACCCGGTAGTAAAGAAAAGAATATCTGGCGTGGTTGCATAGTAGCACACGGTATTGATTATTGATGCTTACCAGTTATACTCAATTATTGCTACAGTAATTGCTGCATCATATCTATCATATTATTGATTCAATTATTGTTATAGTATCATCTGCATAATATTTTATATTATTAAATCAATAATTGATACTGCAAAGTTATTCATATTATTATTTTCAATATTGGCAATGTCTAGAAGTTCTGTTAAGGAGAGGTTTAGTCACCTAATTGCGCACCAATAAGGAGAAATCCTTATCGGAAAGCCCCCTCTTTCCTGGGAACGACCAGGTTGTTAAATATTGTGAATTATAATATTAATGATGAATAAGTTCGGAGAGCCCCCTCTTTCCATTTTGTTAGAATTATTTGTGTTAGTGGAAATTGACATTTGTTTCGATAATAATTGATGTCTGGAGGTTATATTGTTCAATCGGGTATTCGGGGCACTTTTCGTGTCGGAGTACTATTCACGAGTTAATATTCATGAGTTACTATTCATGAGTTACTATTCACGAGTTACTATTCACGAGTTACTATTCACGAGTTACTATTCACAAGTTACTATTCACGAGTTACTATTCACGGGGTACTATTCACTCGTAAGATATATTTCTTTTCGGTCCAAATCATTTTTGGGTACAATATTATTCCATGAGGGGATGTGCTAATTTTTCAGACCGTTGGTTGAAGATATAATAGTAAATCAATATGGACCGCTGGTGGAAAGTTATAATAGTGTATCAATATGGATCGTTGGTTTAAAATTTTAATAGTAAATCAGTATGGACCTTTGCTTTAAGTTTTAATAGTAAACCAATATGGACCGTCCGTTTAAAAGTAAATCAATCTGGACCGTTCATGAATTAGTTACTATTCAGTCCATTTTCCTATAAATAGAAGCTCATTCCTTCATTATTTCTTATAAATTCACTGAAACTCTAGAGAGAGAAACTATAGAGAGAAAGAGGAAAAGTATTTTGTTACTTCACTTTTCCAATATCCAGTTTCTTCTAAGGTAGGGAATATTATTTGTTGTACTCGTAAGGGATATTATTTCTTTTGTATTCATGAAGAGAACTTCTGTTATTCCATTATTTATTATTCTGTTGGAATAACCTGTATACGCGGGATACCCTATACTTGGTAAAATTCTTCTGTTATTCCATTCTTATTATTCTGTTGGAATAACCTGTTTATGCGAAGTACCGCATACATGGTGAAATTCTTCTAATATTCCGTTCTTTATTATTTTATCTAATATCGTATACATCTTACGTTCTTAACTCGGTTCCATTATTTATTATTCTGTTTAATATCCGTACGTGCGCTTACGCCGCACTGGTTCCATTATTTATTATTCTATTTAATATCATATATGCATTTACTGTGGGACTGGTTCCATTATTTATTATTCTATTGGGAATAACTTTGGCGGTGCGATCTATCGCATCGCGCGGGTGAATCCTTCATTATTCCATTCTTTATTATTCTCATTGGAATAACATGTCTATGTGAATTACCACATGCATGGTGAATGATCCTGTGTATTCATTCCTTATTAAATTATGAAAATGATCTGTATACGTGGATTACCGCATGGCGGGTGAAAATCCATTTGCAGTTTCATATATTATATTATACTCAGTTGGTTAAAGCTTTAACTTCTATACTCCATGAAATTAGTGAAATATCCTTGATATTTGCGCTTCATCCAGTATCTTTTAATGGAAATATTCTTCTGAGCATTCTTGAATTTTACTACACAAAGCAGTGTCATGTTGACAATTTGGACGTTATTGAGTTCAGGATAAATTAACTTATAAATCTTTAAAATTTATTCTTGAACCTGTTTTATTGAATTGTCATCATCCTCATGCTTATATTATGTTGAAAGTCATCTTTGGCTTACTTGCATAGATGGACTTGGTATGATTATGACCAGGGATTATTCGGTATAATCATGACCGTAATGTGACGAATGATGTGGTAAAAGTCCTCATTAGCCTGTAGTTCATTGGTGGACAGTTGTTGGTATGATTATGACCAGGGATTATTCAGTATAGTCATGACCATTGATGATTACATGAATATCCTTGGCCGTGGAGCAGGGATGATTCGATTTTATTTATTAAAAGTCTCAAATGATAAAGTTGATGAAAACTTTTTAAATCATAGAAGATAGTAGATTTTATACCTTACTTGACTCTTCTAATGGATTGCTTGATCAGTTGCAGTTAAACTTGTTGTCTATTATATTCTATCAGTTTAACATTATTGAAGGCTAATGATAATTTATTCTGCATTATCTTAGTCATAATATTCCTTACTGGGCTAGTTGAGCTCAACCTTTCTTTCACTGTTCTCTTCAGGAAATAAGAACGTAGCTGGGACTAGTCGGGGAGCAGAGTGATGGTCCTAGATGGTGCATTATGTTAGAGTTTATGCCCTAGAGGCCAATTACTTGATATAATTTCTTAACATTTTGATATTATATTTGATTAAATAAATGAATGATTTTATTATAGTTTTATTTACTGCGTTATATAAATGTTAACATAATAAAATTCCTTAGAATAGTGATACAATTTATATAGTTTCAAGTATGTGACTTGAACATGAGATTATATAATTACAATTAGTATCATTGCTCTTAAATGTCCCTAGTTGAGTACCATTGTTGATAGGACAACAATGATGCATTGAGACTAGTATGTAGATTGACTGATGACCAAATCTCATTGGTCATAAATATATGAGATATTAAGTCAATGCATAGGTATGTGTTAGAGAACTATGTACTTGACAGACCCACCATGAGAATTCTATGTGGAGCATCGAAGTGTCATTAGCGATTCTCATAGTGACAATGATGTAATGGTCCTCCGACCTGAAATCACTATATTTCTACACGAGAATTTATGTACTTTGATATCATCAAATGTCACCTTGAATAGGGTGGACTATAAAGGTGATTATTGGGTACATCATGAATCGTGTGAGGAATATGAGTAATCTAGATGAAATTTAACCATCCTATATATTAAGGGTGATATCCATAGGCCTCTTGATTGAGTAGGACTACGAAATGCATGGCCATGCTCAAATATTGATTTGTTTCATATAGTCTACTCATTGATCAAGAAAACTCATATTAAATTATGAAGAGTATGACACATTCCATGACTCGAGTTTAATCTAGGATATTAAGGTTAAAAGGATTAAATTACATTGAAACATTGGTCACGAAAAGGTTGCATCGAATCATCGATCTTATTATTACTTGGGTAGCAATGATGCATTACTAGATGCCGCTCACTGTTTATAATTTTATAATATGATTTTAAATTATTGCCAACGTAATAATAACCTATAGGGTCACACACAAAGAACGTTATTAAAAGGGAATTAATTTAAATTGTAAGGATTTAAATATATCAATATGATTACTAGTATTTAAATCACGAATTTAAATTAAAAGGATGCTTTGTATACGTATATATATTAATTAAGTAAGACTTAATTAAGATATAATATATATATATAAATTCGGATTTTATTTTAATTAGATTAGGGTTTTTGATTAATTCTGATTTATTGCTATATATATGATATATCAGCGTCTTTGGAAAGTTAATCAAAACAAAAACCCTAGCCGTTCTTAGAGAGAGACTAGAGAAAACAGTTTTGTAAATCCTCATCCTTGGTGGCTAGTACCGCGATTCCTTCTTCTGCAGATCGTAGGATGATTCGTGGAGCGTTCGTGTGGATACCGTAGAGACGCAGTTCGTTCGAATTATGTTGGAGATTCGACTGCATCGTTTAATCGCTTTCTTAATCGGTATAATTTTTAACCACTGAATTAACTATTTTTCGCATGGATCCTGTTTAGGGTTTTGAATTTGGTTTAAATTGTTCTATTTCCGTTGTGCGTTTCTGTGTCAAAACCCTACACATTAGTAGTCCTCATTATTCTGTGAAATAGTGTGATAATAAATGTAATGAGGACCCCATTGAGTTTGTATATTGTCTAGATGACAATATTTGTATTAAAACTCACAGCATATGTTTAGTCGTATTTTACACGACTGTTGTATAATTAAGTTGTATTTGAATTATGTACCATGTATCCGGCGACCCAAGATGGGTGATGTATACTTGTTTTGGGGGCGTCACAGTTGGTATCAAAGCTTAGGGATATGATCCCAGGTGAGACGATGAGATAAGAACTAGGAGGGAGAGAGACGGGAATTCTTTCCTAGTATGACCTACCTAAGTTTATTTGGTATTTAACTGGTCGGTCAGAGTATAGGGATAATATGTGATATATTAATTAACCCTTGTTTTGTGGCAGTATTAGAAAATGGCATCCGAAAATGTTGAGATAAGCAATGAAGCACATGAGATCGGGGAGACACCTCTAATCACCAACCAGGATAATGTGATGTCAACCGAAGAAGGGATTAGAGATATCCATGTGGTGAGTAAAGAATTGATAGTTGCACCCGAGATAGTCGCAGAGGTAGTAGCTGAGATTGAGGAAGAAGAGGAAGAAGATGAACCTGAGGAGAATTTATTAGAAGAACTTTATGATCAAAATGTATAATTGCAAAATCGTATTTATGAGTTAGAAGAGCAGGTTAAAGAACGAGAGGCGGTCGTGGAGCAAAGAGATGTAATAATTAAAAATTGTGTTACCCGATGTGCGATACTTGAACAGAAGCACTCTTTGTCAGAGTATAAGATATTAGATCTAGAATCTAATAATGTTATGATCAAAGTTCTGATGAAAGAAGAAATAACTAAACGAATGAGAATAGAGGATGCATGGGTAAAAGCCGCACGACGCGTTGATATTGTAGAAAAAGATGTTCGATCCAATAAATCCAAAATAGATGAAATAGATCAGCCGGACCACCGCCAGGGGGGGAGACCCCCCCTTGGACCCCCCCGTCGTTGCGCACGATGGTCGTGACCCCAATATGTTATATATAGTTTTCTTTAATTACATATAAATTGTTATGTGCTTATTGTGATATGCATGGTGCACGGTTATGGCCTTTTGACCCATAGGTTAGTGGTTTTTGGTTTTGAAATACTGCTTGAATGTCGTGCCTTTCTATAAATTCTAATGTAATATTCTCTTCTCATCGAAATCCCCTCGAATGTAACTCGAGGTTTCTTTATGTCATGTAATAATTTGTAATCGATGAAGATGACAAGATGGAGAACACGATGGAAAGATGATGATGGAGAGGAGGCACATGCATGATGAAGATCCAAGGAAGCTATTTATTTTAAGATCTTTTACCACCTTAGATTGACCTTCAATCTTTCATTAGCTTGAAAAGATTGACAGTGGATTGGGTCATAACTGTGACACATTTAATTTCACACTTTATTTATGCTTGTATGTGATATGATATGATGAATAATGTGCATGCTTAATAAGATTAAAATTGGTGAGATCTAAATTAATTTATAAAATCCCTCAATAAAATATTAAGTCTAAATCAGATGCCTTCCAATGAATAACAATCATCAAGACCTTGATCAATAGATGTAGGTTTGCCAAAGCAAAGTACCATATTTATCTAGGTAAGATGCGATAGGATAATTGAGATATCCAAACTGTTAAAATCATTGGGCCCGACTTAACTAAGTTATCTCAATAGGATTGTGGACTTAGAGGCATAGAGTTTGGTTGGTACCATTAGATGGACTAGAAACAAATGTTGTTTACCAAATTATCCAAGAATTATATATGATATAATTGACAAAAGGGTTGTCTACCTAAATAATTGTATTTTAAGAGATTAGCTAAAGCTAACTTAAGTTATAATGAAATATGGATCTTGGTTCACTAGAAAGATTTAATAGAAAATACTTTCCGAATTAATGGTGAGGGCTATTAATTTGAATAAAATAGTGGGAGGTATATTTTGAATGTACTATTATCAATTACATAATATCAACTCTGCAATTTGACTTATTATTTTTGCACTAATAAGTTGTAGATATCAATGGCAAACAACAATAACACAAATAGTCTTTCATTACGATCAGTCCTTGAAAAGGACATGCTGAGTTGAATTAATTTTCTTGACTGGCATAGGAACTTGAGGATTGTCCTCAAACAAGAGCGCAAGCTATATATCCTTGATGGGCCCATTCCTGCAACACCAGCTGTCACTGCACCACATACGGAGCATAATGCTTACAGGAAGCATCAAGATGATGCTCTGGACGTGAGTTGTGTCATGCTAGCAACCATGAACGCTGAGCTTCAGAAGCAACATGAGTTGATGGATGCTTATGAGATGATCGAGCATCTCAAGAAATTGTTTGAAGGGCATGCTCTACAGGAGAGGTATGATACAAGCAAGGCGTTATATCACTGCAAAATGGGTGAACGTGATCCAGTTGGTCCACATGTGCTAAAAATGATTGGGTATATTGAGTACCTTGATAGGTTGGGTTTTCCAATCACTCTGGAAGCCCAAACTGATCTTGTTTTGTAATCTTTAAACAGCAGCTACTCTCAATTTGTTATGAACTATCTTATGAATGAAATTGAGAAACCCCTTACTGAGTTGTTGAGCATGTTAAGAATTGCCGAGAACAACATGAAAAAGGTAGGATCCGCTCCCATAATGATGGTGCAAAAGGGGAATGCTAAGGGAAATTGGTAAGGCAAGAAGAAGATAGGATCTAAATCTTTTACTAAACCCAATTCCAAAACCAAACAGGCTTTAAAACCTAAAGGTGGGGTGGCTAAAGAAGGTGAATGTCACTTCTGTGGAAAACCTGGACACTGGAAAAGGAATTGTTATGCTTATTTGGAAGAAGTGAAGAAAATGAAAGGAAGTACGACTTCTGATTCAGGTATATATGCTATAGAAGTCAACTTGTCTACTTCTACATCATGGGTATTGGATACTGGATGTGGTTCTCACATTTGTGTTAATGTGCAGGGACTCAGAAGGAGTAGGACTTTAAGCGAAAGGAGAGGTTGACCTACGAGTTGGGAATGGAGCAAAAGTTCTTTGCCTTGGCCGTAGGAACTTATCATTTTATCTTTGCCCACTGGGCTAGTTTTAGAATTAGAAGATTGTTATTTTGTGTCTGCTATAAGCAAAAACATTATTTCTGTTTCTTGTTTGGACAAGAAAGGTTTTTCATTTATAATAAAGAACAATCGTTGTTTGTTTTACTTAAATGATATTTATTATGGTGTTGCACAATTTTTTAACGGTCTCTATATTCTTGAATTAGAAATGCCTATCTATAACATAAATACAAAACGATTTAAATCAAATGATTCAAATCTGACATATCTCTGGCACTGTCGTTTAGGGCATATAAATGGGAAACACATATTCAAACTCCATAAAGATGGGTTCTTGGATTCATTTGATTTTGAATCATATGAGAAATGCGAGTCTTGTTTATTAGGCAAGATGACTAAAGCCCCTTTCACTGGACACAGTGAACGGGCTAGCAATGTATTGGGACTTATACATAGTGATGTATGTGGACCCATGAGTTCGTTAGCAAGAGGTAGGTTTTATTACTTCATTACATTTACTGACGACTTTAGTAGATATGGATATGTGTATCTTATGAGACACAAATACGAATCCTTTGAAAAGTTCAAGGAATTCAAGAATGAAGTTCAAAACCAATTTGGAAAAAGCATAAAAGCCCTTCGATCCGATCGAGGAGGTGAATACTTAAGCCAAGACTTTGATGACCTTCTAAAGGAGTGTTGTATTATATCACAGCTCACTCCACCTGGAACACCACAATGGAATGGTACATCTGAGAGGAGGAATCGAACCTTGTTGGACATGGTACGATTAATGATGAGTCATGCAGATCTTCTAATAAGCTTCTGGGGTCATGCCCTAGAGACAGCTGCATTCACACTTAACCGTGTTCCTACAAAGATGGTTCAGAAGACACCATATTAGATGTGGACTGGGAAACGTCCTAGTATGTCGTTCATGAAGATTTGGGGTTGCGAGGCATTCGTAAAACGTCTGGATTCTGACAAGCTTGGACCCAAATCTGACAAATGTAATTTTGTGTTATACCCAAAGGAAACAAAAGGGTATTATTTCTACAAACCTTCTAAGAACAAAGTGGTTGTTGCTCGAACTGGTATTTTTCTAGAAAGAGAATTTGTCTCTAAAGGAAACAGTGGGAGGAAAGTAGAACTCGAAGAAATTCGAGAACCACAAAATATCATTGAACCTGAGTTGGAACGTGAGCAGGAACCACAACATATTGTGGAAAGTGAACCTGCTCAAATTACACAAGGCAGTCGTAGATCTGGTAGGACATGCCAAGAGCCTGAGAGATATTGTGGATATCTTGTGACTCAAAACGGCGATTTGATGCTCATAGATCAAGATGAGCATGCTTCCTACCAAGAAGCTATGAATGGACCAGATTCTGAGAAATGGCTTGAAGTCATGAAATCTGAGATGGACTCCATGTATACTAACCAAGTATGGACTCTAGTGGATCCACCCGAAGGGGTAAAACCAATCGGGTGCAAGTGGGTTTTCAAGAATAAAATCGACATGGATGGTAATGTACAAGCCTATAAAGGCTGGCTGGTAGCAAAAGCTTTCAAACAAATTCAAGGTGTTGACTATGATGAAACCTTCTCTCCAGTGGCAATGGTTAAATCCATCAGGATCTTACTTGCTATTGCAGCTTTTTATGATTCTGAAATCGGCGGATGGATGCCAAAACTGCTTTCCTTAACGGAAATCTCCTTGAGGATGTGTATATGACACAACCTGAGGGTTTTGTCACTCCAAAGGATGCTGGAAAGGTATGTAAGCTGCAGCGATCCATTTATGGATTGAAGAAAGCCTCTCGGAGTTGGAATCTTAGATTTGATGAAGCGATCGAAAGAATTTGGCTTTATTAAAATGAAGATGAACCTTGTGTATATAAGAAGGTTAGTGGGAGTCACATTGTATTCCTTGTATTATATGTTGATGACATATTAATTATTGGGAATGACATTCCTTCCTTACAAAATTTGTAAAAACATGGTTAGGAAAATGTTTCTCCATGAAAGATTTGGGCGATGCTGCCTACATTTTAGGTATCAGGATCTATAGAGATAGATCGAGAAAAATGCTCGACCTAAGTCAAAGTACATATATTGATAAAGTGTTGAAACGGTTCAGCATGCAAGAGAGGCGAAAAGAGGAAACTTACCCGTGACTCATGGTGTAAAGATCTCTAAGGCCCAATGTCCTAAATCACAAGATGATGAGGAGTATATGAGAAAGATCCCTTATGCTTCGACAATTGGATCTATCATGTATGCAATGATATGTACTTTCGTCCGGATGTGTTTCGTATGCTTTGAGCATGACAAGCGAGATACTCGGTCCAATCCAGTGAAGGTCATTTGACGTGATCGAGAATATCTTCAAGTACCTAAAAAGGACTAAGGATTCATTCTTGGTATATGGAGGTGAAGACGAACTGGCGATAAAGGTTACACGATGTTAGTTTCGGATCGACAATGATGACTATAAGTCTCTGTCAGGTTTTGTGTTTTACCTTAATGGTGGTGTTGTTAACTGGAAAAGTTCGAAGAAAGAGACGATGGTGATTCTACAACAGAAGGTTGGTATATTCTTTGCTTCTAGTGCAGCCAAAGAGGCTGTATGGATTAAAAAGTTCATCACTGAACTTGGTGTTGTTCCAACCATTATTGATCCGTTTGCTCTATACTATGATAATAATGGAGCCATTGCACAAGCTAAGGAACCCAGATCTCACCAACGATCCAAGCATATACTTAGGCGGCACCATCTCATCCGTGTGAAATCATTGATAGAGGAGATGTACATATAGGAAGAGTGCCACGGATGATAATGTTGCGATCCATGAAGAAGGCTTTGTCAAAGTGAGGCTACGACGGTCACACTAGTTCCATGGGTATTAGATACATGAATGATTGGCTCTAGTGCAAGTGGGAGACTGTTAGAGTTTATGCCCTAGAGGCCAATTACTTGATATAATTGCTTAACATTTTGATATTATATTTGATTAAATAAATGAATGATTTTATTATAGTTTTATTTACTGCGTTATATAAATGTTAACATAATAAAATTTCTTAGAATAGTGATACAATTTATATAGTTTCAAGTATGTGACTTGAACATGAGATTATATAATTACAATTAGTATCATTGCTCTTAAATGTCCCTAGTCGAGTACCATTGTTGATAGGACAACAATGATGCATTGAGACTAGTATGTAGATTGACTGATGACCAAATCTCATTGGTCATAAATATATGAGATATTAAGTCAATGCATAGGTATGTGTTAGAGAATGATGTATAGGACAGACCCACCATGAGAATTCTATGTGGAGCATCGAAGTGTCATTAGCGATTCTCATAGTGACAATGATGTAATGGTCCTCCGACCTGAAATCACTATATTTCTACGCGAGAATTTATGTACTTTGATATCATCAAATGTCACCTTGAATAGGGTGGACTATAAAGGTGATTATTGGGTACATCATGAATTGTGTGAGGAATATGAGTGATCTAGATGGAATTTAACCATCCTATATATTAGGGGTGATATCCATAGACCTCTTGATTGAGTAGGACTATGAAATGCATGGCCATGCTCAAATATTGATTTGTTTCATATAGTCTACTCATTGATCAAGAAAACTCATATTAAATTATGAAGAGTATGACACATTCCATGACTCGAGTTTAATCTAGGATATTAAGGTTAAAAGGATTAAATTACATTGAAACATTGGTCACGAAAAGGTTGCATCGAATCATCGATCTTATTATTACTTGGGTAGCGATGATGCATTACTAGATGTCACTCATTTTTATTATAATTTTAAAATATGATTTTAAAATTATTGCCAACGTAATAATAACCTATAGGTCACACACAAAGAACGTTATTAAAGGGAATTAATTTAAATTGTAAGGATTTAAATATATCAATATGATTGATAGTATTTAAATCACAATTTAAATTAAAAGGATGCTTTATATATGTATATATATTAATTAAGTAAGACTTAATTAAGATATAATATATATATAAATTTAGATTTTATTTTAATTAGATTAGGGTTTTTGATTAATTCCGATTTATTGCTATATATATGATATGTCAGCGTCTTAGGAAAGTTAATCAAAACAAAAACCCTAGCCGCTCTTAGAGAGACTAGAGAAAACAGTTTTGTAAATCCTCATCCTTGGTGGCTAGTACCGCGATTCCTTCTTCTGTAGATCGTAGGATGATTCGTGGAGCATTCGTGTGGATACCATAGAGACGCAGTTCGTTTGAATTGCGTTGGAGATTCGACCGCATCGTTTAATCGCTTTCTTAATCGGTATAATTTCTAACAACTGAATTAACTATTTTTCGCATGGATCCTGTTTAGGGTTTCGAAATTGGTTTAAATTATTCTATTTCCACTGTGCGTTTTTGTGTCAAAACCCTACACATTAGTAGTCCTCATTATTCTGTGAAATAGTGTGATAATAAATGTAATGAGGACCCTATTGAGTTTGTATATTGTCTAGATGACAATATTTGTATTAAAACTCACAGCATATGTTTAGTCGTATTTTACACGACTGTTGTATAATTAAGTTGTATTTTAATTTTGTACCATGTATCTGGCGACCCAAGATGGGTGATGTATACTTGTTTTGGGGGCGTCACAGTTGGTATCAAAGCTTAGGGATATGATCCCTGGCTGAGACGTGAGAGAAGAACTAGGAGGGGAGAGACGGGGAATTCTTTGTATGGGCGGAGAATTGTTCTTGGTGTAACAACCACTTAGCTTCTTATATCGGTCAGAAGCTAAGTTGACCAATTTTCTATTTGGGCAGGGAATTGTGTTTGGTTCTACAATCACTTAGCTTCTGGTAGTGATAATCTTTGGGATTGGTCGCGCTATCAAGATGTATATGATGAGAAGGTGAATCTTTTCTCATGTATATACTTGATAGGTAGAGAACGATAAGGTAGGTGCGAGTTCTTGAAACTCATACTTATGATAAGTTCGTGACTCATAATAATATGGTATGTTTTCGAACGTCTCAGCGAATGGACGCCTATGGTTTGTCTGGATGTTCTTAAACTCATATTATTGTTGAAAGTTCATGAACTCGTAATGTGTGGTAAGTTGATGGACTGTACTAAGGTAGTATAGGAATGTTTAGACTGAAAGCACATTGTTTTCAGTAGGCTTAGTAGTGAAGGTGCTAGAGAAGATTAAGTATTGTCACAGTAAGACAATGAAGGCAGATGGAGAATATGATATTCCAAGTCATCTAGCTATGCTAGATTTCAAAGTTTATTGAACTCGTGCTGATATGTACATTTTGAAAAGGAAAGGATTGGTTCAACTTTTGGAACCAACGTATTTTAAAAGAGCTATTCTTGATATGTCTATGCTAATTGCTTCGGCTAGACAGAAATAGATTTGAAAATATTCAAAATGAATTTTATATCATCTGTGCATTCGATGTAAGGGTGGTAAAACGATGGAGTTGTTAATACCATTGAACCTGGTGTTGGATGTGATCTTAGGATCAACAACCCGCTATGGTATGATGTATAATGACGAAGTCACAAACCGATTTAAGTCCTCAACGTCTCGTAAAAAAATACTTTTGATCATGACGTCATAAACCGCTTTTGATGTATTGCGAAAAGAATTTAAAGAAGTAGTCGATGTCAATTGAGTTGACTAGACGAATGTTTCACGTTGAAATCCAATTTATTGGTATGGTCTAAGCTACTTGATTCGGCTAGACAAATGGTATGTCATCGAGCTTTCTTTGAGAACTTGTGCCAAACTAAATTGTTTTGGTGCGGAATCTAATGATTTAGTCTGAGGAGAACATGGAAGAGGTAGTTACTTTCTTTGTGATTGTAAACTGACCGTTAAAGAAGGGCTTACGGTGAAATGTTGTTTAACCTAGTAAGAGTTCATGGTCGATTTGACCCCTCAGCAAAAGTATGAAAAGTTTTAAGAGGAAATTTTATATTCCTCGTAATTCCTTCTGCTTCATGATTCTTGATATGTTATGGGGGTTAGGAATGAGGGAAAGATAAGAACTCCGTTGAAGAGAAGTTGAGAAGAAAGGTAGGCTAAAATTTTGAGGACGAAATTACAGCAGAAGAAGGGTGAATGTGATGACCCGGGTAAGGGTGTGGTTTTAAGAAATTCCGAGGACGGAATTTTTATAAGTGGGGAAGAGTGTGACGACCCAAAAATTCGGGTTGTCCAGAATTTAAGTTTAAAGAATTAGTTATTAATAAAAGGAATTTTTATTAATATTATTATGTGCTATTTGTTTATTAATCGTTCTATAACCTATGATGATTATAAATCGGGAGTATTCTGGCTACGAGCTAGATTGAGCGAATAAGAATTTTCAAGATGAAAATAGAAGTTTTCCGGGAACAAAATATTTTTGGGGAAAAAGACGAAATAGGCACTATTCATCTATTTCTGCTCGGAGATTTATTTTGAAATTCCGAGAAGCTATAGATTACATTTAATTTTGAGACGTGATGGAATATTCAATAATATTTCAGTTATGGCAAAAACGAAGTTTTCGCCTACGGACTCAAAACCTAAGGGTTAGGAAAAGTGAGTTCCGAGAATTTTATGATAACGTATAATAATTAGGGTTATTATGCGTGAGAGATATGAGTATGATATGAATTATTATACGAGTATAGTACAAAGATTATTACGACATATAATACAAATATCGTACGAACAATATACAAATAGATTACGAGAATCCAAGAATACGAGAATAGAATGCATAGAATACGATTAGTCTTAATGGACTTTGAGTTCATGAACTTTGTAGAATCTAATTGGACTTGGATTATTTCAAGCCCAACGCTTTGTGAAATCAAGCCCAAGTTAGGCCCAATAAGAATTATGGTTAAGGCCCAAACCAAGAAAAGAAACCGCGGATCGAACCGATGGGTAAACGGATGGGTAATAACCAATGGGGCAACCTATGGGGTGACCCATGGGGCAAGAGGGGCAGCCACTTGGCCACCAAGTAAACTTGGTGGCTAAGTCTTGGAGGAGGTGGGAATAGTAAGGAGGTGGAGGGCGAAATGACAAAATTGCCCCTAATTGGAAAATCTATAAATAGTAAGCTCATTTCATTGTTTTGTGATTTTGAAAATCCTAGACATTTGAGAGAGAGAGAGAGAGAGAGAGAGAGAACTCGGATGGGAGGGAGAAGGAAGAGCATGAGCATGAATGATCGGATCGAAAGTGTTCGTGAAATAGAAAAGCTTGCAAATTGCCGGCTTTGTCTAGCGGAAGAAAAATAAGAAGAAGAGGTAATCTAAAACCTAGTTTCTTCTATTATTTTTCTTTAAGATGTCTATGTCAAAAACATAGCTTAGTGAGATTAAGGAATAAAAGAAGATTGGAATGATTTCATATGGTTGAAATCATAAGAAAATGAAGAAATAAGAATTAGAAATTTAGTTTATAAATTTCTTAAGGAAGTATAAGATTCGTAATGAATTAGAGCGATCTGAATGGATTATATGAATAAGTAGGTGAAATAAGTAAGGAATAATGTTCTATAACATAAAATTCCAATAAAAAGTGGAATCGTAATCCAAAATATCGATTAAAATGAAGAACGAACGAAGAACACGAAGAACACATGAAGAACACGAAGAACGTTGTTGATGGACAAATTTAAAACCATCGTAGTGTAATTGTTGTTGATGGACAAGTTTAAAACCATCGCGTATAAGTTAGATGTGTATTGTTTGGTTAGGAATGGAAGAAACATTCTTGAAGAACGGATTAAAACTTAGCTATAATGAAGTTATGGCAAAATTTTGTAAAAGATGAATGAGAATTAGAAAGTTAGTAAACGAACCCAAACGTGTAGGGCTTCATAAGAAAGTAATAGAATGTATAAAATGTGAGTCATAGACTCAAGAACGAACAAGTTTTGAGTTCGAATGATCGAATTACGGATGAACAAACGAAGAGCGTTAAAAACATAAAAATGAACAAAGGGTGAAGATCAAGCCAATCGAATGGCACGTTAATAGATTCAGAACGAAGTTCTGTCTAAGGGGTATTGAAGTACGTAAGATAAGGAAAAGAATGGATTTGGAACGACCTCGTTCCGAGTTATAACGAAGGAGTTATGAGATCAGGAAGTGAGCATCTCAAAATTTATTTAACACTTAGAGAAATTTTCTAGGGTTAGGGCTTGGCGCCGCAGCGCCAGTCATGCCTTGTAGAGTGGCGCGACAGCGCCAGACCGGGGGTCGGTTACTGCAAACTCGTGCCACGGCGCGAGAGATAACAAAGGGAGTGTCGCCGCGGCGCCAGTGTTGGGAAAAAGCCAGAGATGATCTTTTAACTACTCTGCTCTTAGGGGAAATGTAAGGGATGATAAAGAATATAATATTCAACTAATGTAACACTTAATCAAGTGATGTAAACCTTTATTAAAGGTTGAACGTATATATTAAACAAGATTAAATTACAAAGAATATAATCGCGGGTTACGTAACCTATGACGCCCCCAAAACAGGTATACAACACCCATTCTGAGTCGTCAAAATACATGGTACAGAAACAACTACAACTTTATTAATACAACATAAAAACTGTGAGTTTAAATACAAATATTGTCATCTAGACAATATCCACACTCAACTAAGTCCTCATTTCAATTATTGATACATTATTTTACAAAAATGGTGAGGACTACTAAAATAACTTCTAGAACCATCATTCCATACCCCGACTAGTACTCGCTACATTCTCGCCTCCAGAGAAGAAAAATGGAACAAAAAGGAAAAGGCTGAGCTCAACTAGCCCAGTAAAGAACATTATGACTAAGATAATATAGAACAAATTATCGTTAGTCTTCAACAGGGAAAAATCTAATAGAATACAATAGACAACAAGTTTTAAATCAATATTCATGCAATGAAATAATAATTCATTAGAAGAGTTAAGTAGAGAATGAAATCAACTATCTTCTATATATGAATATAAAAGTTCATCGTCTATCTTTTATCCCTGTAACATCAATCAATATATATCTGGAATCAAATATTCATCTTTGCACTACAGGCCAAAGATATTCATCAGTTAGTCATGTTCATCTAAACACCTGTTCATCTTTGCATTACAAGCCAAAGATATTCATCATAAAATCATTCATCTTTGCACTACGGGCCAAAGATATTCAGTTATATCATCATTTAGGACTTAGGATGATGAAAAATATTTTAAAGAACACGAATCCAGTTAAACAAAAGAACAAATATTAAGGATTCGTACTTTAAATAATCCAAGTTCAAAAATAATTCATAAATAACCAGAGTGGGGTAAAATTCAAGAATGATCAAAACATGGATACAATCAAAGCTAGTATCCATGATAGATATTTTGGACGAAAAACGAAAATTTATTTTTTCTGTGAATAGTGCCGTATACGTGAATAGTGTCGTATACATGAATAGTGACTCCGACAGTAAAAGATAGAAATTTCACAAAAAAGATCATCATGCTTTGTGAATAGTACTCGTGAATAGTAACTCATGAATAGTAACCCCGATATGAAAAAGTTCCAAATTTGATAAAAAGTTACAACCAATATTTTGGCATAATGATATTGAAGAAATAATATCATTTAAGAAGAAAATAACATCCCTTACCTAAAAAGGATAGTACTTCTGATTGTTATACTAGATATAGTGCTGAAAAGACTTGCACCGTATAGCAATACTCAAAGTACTAAAATACTCACAAGAATACGCTCAATATATCGAGAGAGAAAGAGATGTAAATCAGAAGTTTACGGTGTGATTTTCAATTCTAACCTAAGCACCCTATTTATAGGAAAATGCTTAGAACACCAAAGCAGAAAATTTAATAAATTAATAATATTTTCAAAACTTATTCATACGCACACCTTTGAATCTAATTTCAGCCACCAAAATAGTCCACCATAATGACAAAAACGTTTTTCTAAACAAAAATATTTAAAACTTCCAAAATTTAATTATTTCAGAACTTCGGAACTTCAATAATTCATAATAAATAGGCCTTTTATCAGAAAATCCGAATCTCGCGACTTTATATAGGAAATTCAATTCTCTACAACTTTGCAGAAGAAAGTTTTTCCAAATTCTAAACAGAAATTGACCGAAATCCATAAACGGGCGATTTTACAAGCTATAATCAAATTTCAGTCAAGAAATGGGCCCACAGACATGTTTAACATGTTTTAAACAACTTTTGCAACAAAAATACTCTTCCTCCTCATATACTCATATATCCCACATTCATTGTAAAAAATATCATCATTATTATATAATATAATAAAATATTATTTTATCAGAAAAGATAAAATATCAATTCTTAACAATTGTCACTTTAAAAATTTTCTCCATCTATAACCACATAAAATCAATATTTTCCTCATCATATAAATCAATAATTAATTATTCACAAATAATATTACAGAATCACAGTACTGGCAACCAGGCCATTCCTAGGAAAGTGAGAGCTTTCCAATAAGGATTTCTCCTTACTGGCGCGCAATTAGGTGACCAAACCTCTCCTTAGACAGAACTTTCTAGACATTGCCAATAATGTTTTCTAATAATATTATTAAGATAATATGAATTATTGCTTCGATAATGGAAAATAATCAGATAGTGACAATTATTGAAATAACAAGAATATAAAATATCAACGCAAAGAATTATTGAATCAATAAAATAAAATCTTTGAGCGAATAACTTACAAATAACAATTATTGAGTAGTGCCTTCTTACGTAAGAATCAATAATTGGTGCAATACCGTGTGCTACTGTGCAACAACGCGTATTACTGTGTTTTAACCACCGGGTATTCCAATAGTATTAACGGTAACAATTGCGCCGTTATTTATAAACAACTTATACTTGTCGTTTTCTTCATCTAATCGCTTTCCGTTATGGGGCCCACAAAAGATTGCGCTGTCGTACGAATATTCCCCGACAGCAAGAATATTCAACGACCAAACGAATATTCCCCGACAACAATGAATATTTTATAACCACCTGCTTATTTAAAATATTTGCGCATTTTACCCATAACTAACCACATTAATCAAATCAACCCTTACTATTTCAAAATAATAAATAGAGGAAAATAAATTTCATTTATTAATAATTTGCGGTCTTACAACCTCCCCTCCTTATGAAATTTCGTCCTCGAAATTGACGTACGTACCTGGTGTTTCAAAAAGATGAGGATACCTCACTTTCATTTTCGTTTCCAACTCCCAGGTCATTTCCTCAATAGCATGGTTTCTCGAAAAAACTTTAACTTGTGTTCTGACCTTCGTGCGTAGGACATGCTCTTTCATATCCAAGATCTGAACAGGTACCTCTTCGTACGTTAAGTCTTCGGCTATCTCGTCCGGTTCTAACTCAATAACGTGATTTGGGTCTTTCATAAATTTACGTAGCACAGATATATGAAAAACATTATGAACACGAGACATACTTGGAGGTAACGCGAGTCTATAGGCCACATTTCCTACTCGTTCAAGAATCTGAAATGGACCAATAAATCGTGGATTGAGCTTTCCTCTCTTCCCAAATCTTGTAACTCCCTTCCATGGAGCCACACGCAATAATACATGATCCTCAATACTAAATTCCACGTCATTTCGATGAAGATCCGCATAACTCTTTTGTCGATCATGTGTCGTTTGTATACGTTGTCGAATCATTTGGATCTTTTCTGTAGTCATACGTACCAACTCGGGTCCCAACAACGTTGCTTCTCCTACCTCATCCCAACATACTGGAGAGCGACACTTTCGTCCATACAATGCTTCAAATGGAGCCACACCTATACTTGTCTGATAATTGTTATTGTAGGAGAATTCCACCAATGGTAAATACTTATCCCAACTGCCTTTGAATTCTAGGACACAGAGTCTTAATAGATCTTCAAGAGTTTGAATAGTCCTCTCTGATTGTCCGTCCGTTTGAGGATGGTATGCCGAACTAAATCGTAAATCTGTCCCCATAGCTTTCTGCAAGCTAACCCAAAATCTTGAAGTGAATCTTGGATCACGATCCGAAACTATGGATACTGGCATGCCATGCAATCTTACAATCTCATTTACGTACATACTAGCAAGACGTTCAAGGGAATAAGTCTCACGTATAGGTAAGAAATGGGCTGACTTGGTTAATCTATCAACAATAACCCAAATCGCATCTATGCCTTGAGAAACCTTGGGAAGACCCGTAATGAAATCCATAGTAATGTGTTCCCACTTCCATTTCGGAATCTCAAGTGGTTGCAATGGACCCTTTGGTACTTGATGCTCCGCCTTTACACGTTGACAAGTTAAACACATCGAGATAAACTTTGCAATCTCTCTCTTCATATTGTTCCACCAAAATGTATGTCGAAGATCACGATACATTTTGGTACTTCCAGGATGGATTGCAAATGGTGTATTGTGTGCCTCCATCATGATCTTGTACTTCAAATCAGAATCATTAGGAACACAAAGTCTGGAATGGACTCGAAGTATTCCTTCTTCGTCGATTCTTGCTTCTAGAATAGCACCTTCTTATACTTTCTTCTTCACGCGCATCAGCTCCGGGTCTGTGGCTTGAGCAACTTTAACTTTATCTATTAAAGTTGGTTCTATACGTATACTTGACATCATCGCACTCGTTCCTGCATATGATCTTCTACTCAACGCGTCAGCTACCACATTCGCTTTTCCAGGATGATATTGAATAGTATGGTCGTAGTCTTTCAACAACTCGAGCCAATGTCGTTGCCGCATATTGAGTTCTTTTTGAGTGAAGAAACATTTGAGGCTTTTATGGTCTGAATATATCTCCACTTTCTCCCCATATAGATAGTCCCTCCAGATCTTTAGCGCGAAAACAACTGCTGCCAACTCTAGATCATGAGTAGGATAATTCCTCTCATATTCTTTAAGTTATCGCGAGGCATAGGCTATGACTTTCCCACGTTGCATGAGAACACACCCTAACCCTTTGCACAAGCATCATCAGATAACAAATCCATCCGAACCGGATGGTATTGTCAAAAGCAGTGCCGAAATGAGTCTCCTCTTGAGATCTTGGAAACTCTTCTCGCATTGCTCGCTCCATACGAATTTTGTATCTTTACGAGTCAGTTAAGTTAACGGAGTAGCGATTCTAGAAAATCCTTCCACAAATCTCCGATAATAACCAAATTAAGCCCAAAAAGCTACGTGCTTGGTCCACCGTCTTTGGTTGCTCCCAACTTTGTATTGCTTCAATCTTCGCCGGGTCAACAGACACTCCATGTTTTGACCCCATGTGCCCAAGGAATGCTACTTCCTCAAGCCAGAACTCGCATTTCTTCAGCTTGGCATATAGCTTGTTATCACGAAGCCTTTGCAGTACCAGCTTCAAATGGCGCTCATGATCTTCACGGCTTTTGGAATAAATGAGGATGTCATCAATAAAGACAACAACAAACTGATCCAAATATTCCTTGAATACTCGGTCCATCATATCCATGAAAGCAGCAGGAGCATTAGTCAATCCAAAAGACATGACTAGGAATTCATAATGCCCGTCATCGAGTTCGAAGCGGTCTTTGAATATCTTCGATTCTAACCTTCACCGATGATATCCGAATCGAAGATCGATCTTTGAAAAGAATTGCGCTCCTTGTAACTGGTCAAACAGGTCATCAATACGAGGTAGCGGATACCTATTCTTGATAGTGGCATGGTTCAATTCCTGATAGTCAATACAAAGTCGCATACTCCCGTCTTTCTTCTTTACAAATAAAATAGGAGCACCTCAAGGAGATGTACTAGGACGCATGAAACCGATGTCCAACAACTCCTGTAGTTGGACCTTTAACTCCTGAAGTTCAATAGGAGCCATTCGATATGGGGTTTTAGAAATGGGCTTTGTACCAAGTTCAAGGTCAATAAAGAATTCAACTTCACGTTCTAGGGGTAGACCGGGAAGTTTTTCAGGAAATACGTCAGGAAAGTCACTAACAACAGGAATATTATTCAAAGCTGACGTGTCTTTATTCAAATCCATAACATGGGCTAAGAAAGCTTGACATCCGTTTTTCAATAAACGAATAGCTATAACATGTGACAGTGATTGTTTTTAATGGTTTAGTTGCTTGAATTCGCACAACAGGTTGATTAAGAATATGAAAACTAACAACCTTACGAAAACAATCAATTTTGGCATGATGAGTAGTTAACCAATCAATCCCTAAAATCACATCAAAATCAAGTATCTTTAAAGAGATAAGGTCAACAGGTAATGTGATGGTGCCAACTTGGATCAAACAAGATTTATAAACAGTGGATGTGATGAAAGTTTCTCCTAACGGAGTTTCCACAGATAGGTCAGAGTCTAATTTCTACTGAGTCAAGTTTAAACGTTGAGCACAAGCAGGAGAGATAAATGAATGGGTAGCACTGGTATCTAATAAGGTATAAACTTTGCATGAATTTATGATTAGCTTACCCGTGATCACCTCGTTTGAGTTCCTCGCATGTTGACCAGTCACGACAAACGCTCTTCCAGGAACCGTTAACTTTGACTTTTCTCGGGATGACCTTTTGAGTCACCATCCCCATCGGACTTGGTTTCGCTTAATAAAGCAATCTCGAAGCGATATGTCCTTCCTTTCCACAGTTATAACATACCTTGAACTGTTGTGGACAGTTTGGGCTGATATGTCCCTCTTTTCCACATTTATAGCATACGACCGGTGGTTGTTCTCCTCCCTTAAAACTAGTTGTTGCTGGTGCTGACGTCTTCACAGTGTCATTGTTGAATCTCCTCTTTTTAAAATCTCCCCCGACTCGCTTCTTCTATTTTCATGGCCACGATTACCACCAGAGTGGTTACCGCTTTTGTCTGAATGTTTTCCTCCCCGCTGGTTTTCATTGCTCCGATGACTGCTGCCACTGGTATGACCCTGGTTGCGGTCCCTTGGTTGAACGTACTCGCTATCTCGCTCTAATAATTGAGCCTCACTGACAACAACATCCTAATATAAAGCAAATTTATGAGAGATAAGATATTGCCGAATCTTTGGTTTTAAACCTCTCGTAAACATCCTCGTCATTCGCTCCTCATTCTCCACCAAATGAGGTGCAAACTCGATAACTCTGCGAACTTCGCCTCGTATTGGGACACTGTCATGTTTTTTTTTTCTAGTCTAATAAACTCTACCTCCTTCATATGGCGAATACTTTCAGGAAAGTATTTTTCATTGAAAAGTTTCTGAAATGTTTCCCAAGACATGCGGAGTGCAGCAGGCTGGGTACGTTTCACAGAATCCTACTAGTAATCTGCCTCGCCACGGAACATAAAGGTGGCGAATGGAACCTTCTGTTCCTCCGTGCATCCCAAGACATCGAATATCTTGGTAATTTACTTGACCCACGTTTCCGCCATGATCGGATCCGGCTTTCCCTTAAATTCTAGTGGTCCCAACTCTTTGAACTGATTGGCCATGACAAGTCGCGTGTTGCTATCATTTCCACCCGTATTCTGTACACGAGTCTCCCTCGTCTGGTTTTGCATGAACTGCAAAAAGCTCCTAAACATCCCGTCGTTCATCGTCTGCTTAGTGGTGTTATTTACAGGAGGAATATTGCCTTCCTGTTGCACGTTCCCCTGGGTGGTGATTAAAGGTGTTTCCACGGTCTCATTAACTCCACAGTTAATATTCTCAGCTGCCATTCTTAAATACTGCCATAAAACAAGGGTTAATTAAACAAATTAACATATCACATATTAACCATATTCTTCAACTGACCAACAAATAAGCTTAGGTATGACACACTAGCGAAGGATTACTCGTCTCTCCCCTCCTAGTACTATTCCCCTATCTCCGCCAGAGACCATATCATTAAGCTCTGATACCAACTGTGACGCACCCAAAACAGGTATACAACACCCATTCCGAAGTCACAAAATACATGGTATGTAAAACAACTACAACTTTATTAATACAACATAAAAATCTGTGAGTTTAAATACAAATATTGTCATCTAGACAATATCCACACTCAACTAAGTCCTCATTTCAATTATTGATACATTATTTTACAAAAAATGGTGAGGACTACTAAAATAACTTCTAGAACCATCATTCCATACCCCACTAGTACTATTACATTCTCGCCTCCCGAGAAGAAAAATGGAACAAAAAGGAAAAAAGGTGAGCTCAACTAGCCCAAAGAAAGAACATTATGACTAAGATAATATAGAACAAATTATCGATAGTCTTCACGAGGAAAAATCTAATAGAATACAATAGACAACAAGTTTTAAATCAATATTCGCAGCGGAAATAATAATTCATTAGAAGAGTTAATTAGAGAATGAAATCTACTATCTTCTATATATGAATATAAAAGTTCATCGTCTATCTTTTATCCCTGTAACATCAATCAATATATATCTGGAATCAAATATTCATCTTTGCACTACAGGCCAAAGATATTCATCAGTTAGTCATGTTCATCTAAACACCTGTTCATCTTTGCATTACAAGCCAAAGATATTCATCATAAAATCATTCATCTTTGCACTACGGGCCAAAGATATTCAGTTATATCATCATTTAGGACTGAGGATGATGAAAAATATTTTAAAGAAAACGAATCCAGTGAAACAAAAGAACAAATATTAAGGATTTGTACTTTAAATAATCCAAGTTCAAAAATACTTCATAAATAACCAGAGTGGAGTAAAATTCAAGAATGATCAAAACATGGATACAATCAAAGCTAGTATCCATGATAGATATTTTGGACGAAAAACGAAAATTTAATTTTTCTGTGAATAGTGCCGTATACGTGAATAGTGCCATATAAATGAATAGTGACTCCGACACTAAAAGATAGAAATTTCACAAAAAAGATCATCATGTTTCGTGAATAGTACTCGTGAATAGTAACTCATGAATAGTAACCCCGACATGAAAAAGTTCCAAATTTGATAAAAAGTTACAACCAATATTTCGGCATAATGATATTGAATAAATAATATTATTTAAGAAGAAAATAACATCCCTTACCTAAAAAGGATAGTACTTACATCATTATAATCGGATATAGTCTTTGAAAGGACTTGCAGACCAGATATAGCAATACTCAAAGTACTAAAATACTCACAAGAATACGCTCAATATATCGAGAGAGAAAGAGAGAGAAATATGTAGTTTCTGGTGTGATTTTCAATTCTAACCTAAACACCCTATTTATAGGAAAATGCTTAGAACACCAAAGCAGAAAATTTAATAAATTAATAATATTTTCAAAACTTATTCATACGCACACCTTTGAATCTGATTTCAGCCACCAAAATAGTCCACCATAATGACAAAAACGTTTTTCTAAACAAAAATATTTAAAACTTCCAAAATCTAATTATTTCGGAACTCCAATAATTCATAATAAATAGCCCTTTTATCAGAAAATTCGAATCTCGCAACTTTTTATAGGAAATTCAACTCTCTACAACTTTACAGAAGAAAGTTTTTCCAAATTCCAAACAGAAATTGACTGAAATCCATAAACGGACAATTTTACAAGCTATAATCAAATTTCAGTCAAGAAATGGGCCCACAGACATATTTAACATGTTTTAAACAACTTTTGCAACAAAAATTCTCTTCCTCCTCATATACTCATATATCCCACATTCATTGTAAAAAAATATCATCATTATTATATAATATAATAAAATATTATTTTATCAGAAAAGATAAAATATCAATTCTTAACAATTGTCACTTTAAAAATTTTCTCCATCTATAACCACATAAAATCAATATTTTCCTCATCATATAAATCAATAATTAATTATTCACAAATAATATTACAAAATCACAGTACTGGCAACCAGGCCATTCCCAGGAAAGAGGGGGCTTTCCAATAAGGATTTCTCCTTACTGGCGCGCAATTAGGTGACCAAACCTCTCCTTAGACAGAACTTTCTAGACATTGCCAATAATGTTTTCTAATAATATTATTCAGATAATATGAATTATTGCTTCGATAATGGAAAATATTATATAGTGACAATTATTGAAACAACAGTAATATAAAATATCAACGCAGCAATTATTGAATCAATAAAATAAAATCTTTGAGCGATTACTACTACCGTAATAATTATTGAGTAGTGCCTTCTTACGTAAGAATCAATAATCGATTGCAATACCGCAATAGCTATCTTTAAACAACGCCAGACATCGTGTTTTTTTAACCACCGGGTATTCCAACAAGATAATCAGTAAATAACTATGCCGTTATTTATAAACAACTTATACTTGTCGTTTTCTTCATCCAATCGCTTTCCGATTCGGGGCCCATAAAAAGATCACAAGTACTCGTCTGCATTTAATATTCCCACAAAGAAGAATATTCAACGACCAAACGAATATTCCCCAACAACAATGAATATTTTATAACCACCTGCTTATTTAAAATATTTGCGCATTTTACCCATAACTAACCACATTAATCAAATCAACCCTTACTATTTTAAAATAATAAATAGAGGAAAATAAATTTCATTTATTAATAATTTGGGGTCTTACATAACCGATATTCGGGGACCGTAGTCAGGATGAACGAACGTAAGGAATTGCTATGGTTGTGATTCCTTAGACGTTGAGTGACGAGGGTAATGAATAACATTTCAATGTTATATCATGATAATGAGATATAAGTGTGAAGTGTATAGACGATGTGAACGCAACGTCGTTGCGATGGACGCTTGGTCTTAGCATACAATGATCGGTATGGCTTTGACACTAAGAATGAGTAATGAACATGGGGTTCATATAATGGATAACGAAAGTATTAAATAGTATATGAATTATCAAGAAAGCCGTAACAAACGGTAATAAGATTAATGAAAGCCGAATGTGATTCGATAAAGAATGAATCTGGAGGGATGACATTTAGTTTTCTGAAAGCCGTAAGGAATAAGAAATTGATTTAATCAAACATTATAGTTTAATAGTTCGTATAAGTTAAGAGAAGTTAGGTTGTGGTACAATCGTAACCTTTGATGGTTGACATATGGGAGCTGGGCTAAACAATTCCTTCAGAGAGTGAAGTTATATACAAATCGCAAATCGATGTAACTCAATCGTGATGGCAGTGTAGATGAGACAGGAACTTGTTTGTTGGTTGTTTGTGGGAAACCACTCAGAGTACCATATGGACTACTAGCGAGACGCGATGTATCCGAGTCCTAGAGAAGTTATAAGAATAAGATAAGAATATAAATCATCCAAGATGATGAACGCTTTTGAGTAAGACATCTCCGTATGTCATAAAGCCGTAAATTGGTAAAAGAAGTTAGTCGCGTAAACTTATATTGCAAGAACGCGAACTCTAAGAAGTAAAGTTAAGTAAACCAATGCGTAAGTTCAATATATGACTAATTGGTGTTTATGTTTTCTCTATATGTGTGATATAGGAATTGAAATGAGCAGATCAGCGTAAGTTGTAGCTGGGCGTAAGGCTTTCCTAACTTCATTCGTATTACATGAATGCTAGTTTCTTAAACTACTCAGATGTTGTACTTGAGAAGTTCTATCTATGTGCGAATGTGTGATATTTGTACAAGGTGTTAGAATGTATGAGGCCTTGAGCCACAATTTGAACACTTCGGTGTTTCTATGATATGAATTGTTCTGTGATTGAGCTGTTCAATACAAGTATCTTCTGTTTATACATGAACCGTTATTGTTAAGTATGTGTTAATGATTCTAGCCAAACAGGATGTGTATGAAAAAGGTAGAGGGATGAAAGTATTTCAAAGTTAAAATAATTGATGTTTTAAGATGATAGGAATCGAGACTATTCCTATTATTCAAGCTGCTTCATAACCTTTGTTCGGTTATAGAAGTTCTAAAGAAATGTTTTAATTCTGAAGTTGTTTGTTCAACTGTTATGACTTGCTGGGCAATTGAATGCTCACACTTGTTTTAAATGAAAAAACAATTTTCAGCGAACAAGGTTAGAAGAACTTAAGGATCCCGTAAAGATCAAGCTGACGGTATCCAGATGCAATACTATTCAGAAGGTGAATGAGCGAGAAGATCAAGTGAAGACTTGTAATGTAGAAAGATAAAACTGAACAATAGACTAGTTTAATGAACTATTATGTATCCTTGGTGGCGGATAAAAGTCACTCTTGTAAGATGAAATAAATAATGTAATTATCATTATTTGTAATAAAAGAGGTCATAAGGTTCCAGAACCTGGGATTTGAGAGTGTATGTCGTTATATTACATTATATAATGATGTATGTTGGATGAATGATGTACTCTTGATGTAAGGAATCCGGGTGTGAAGATAGACCGGATTTCGGGGCGTTACATCATGTCTATGATTTCGAACATAGCCTTTATATTTGTATGATTAGCACAAACTAGAGCATATATTTTATGGTTGTAAATTAAGCATGCCTAGCTCACTTATTAACTTGTTAAACCTGGATTCATCCAGAGGCTTTGTAAAGACATCAGCAAGTTGATTTTCAGTAGGGATATATTGTAAAGATATGGTTCCATTTTGCACATGATCCCTAATGAAATGATACCTTATTTCTATATGCTTAGTCCTAGAATGCATGACAAGATTATGAGTAATAGCTATGGCACTTGTGTTATCACAGTAAATAGGTATGGATTTGAATTCAAACCCATAATCTGCTAGCTGATTTTTCATTCATAGGATCTAAGCCAAAGAATTTGCCAAAGAAAGAATGTATTCAACTTCCTGCATTGAAGTAGATATCTTGAGTTTTGCTTTTTGCTAAACCAGGACACAAGTCTATTTCCTAGCAACTGACAGGTGCCACTGGTACTCTTTCTATCTATTTTGCAGCCTATAAAATCAGCATATGTGTATCCTGTTAGTTCAAATGAGGACTCCTTGGGATACCAAAGCCCCAAGTGAGGTGTACCCTTGAGATACCTAAAAATCCTTTTTACAACAGTTAAATGTGATTTCTTAGGATTAGCCTGAAATCTAGCACATATGCATATTGCAAACACTATGTCTGGTCTACTGGCAGTTAGATATAGAAGAGAGCCTATCATACCTCTGTATTGAGTTATATCAATACTTTTACATTTTTCATCTTTGTCAAGCTTGGTTGCAGGAGCAATTGGAGTTTTCATGGGAGAGGCTGATTCCATGCCATACTTCTTAAGTAAATCTTTAATGTACTTGGCTTGGTTTATGAAGATTCCTTCAGCAGTCTGCTTTACTTGCAGTCCAAGGAAGAAGTTCAGTTCCCCCACAAGCTCATTTCAAACTTGCTCTGCATAAGCTTGGAGAATCTCTTGCATAACTTTTCATCAGTAGATCCAAAAATAATGTCATCAACATATATTTGAACTAATAAGACTTTGTCTTTATGCTTTCTAAGAAATAGTGTGGTATCTACTCTACCTCTAGTGAACCCATTTTCGATAAGAAAATTAGTTAGTGTTTCATACCATGCTCTAGGTGCTTGTTTAAGACCATATAAGGCTTTGTCTAATCTATAAACATAATTAGAAAGAGATGGATTGATGAAACCTGGAGGTTGCTCTACATAGACTTCTTCTTGAAGTTCACCATTCATGAATGCACTTTTGACATCCATCTGAAAGACCTTGAATTTCATGTGAGCAGCAAAGGCAAGGAATATTCGGATGGCTTCTAGTCTGGCAACAGGTGAAAATGTCTCATCGTAGTCAATGCCTTCTTCCTGAGAGTAACCTTTGTCCACCAGTCTTGCCTTATTCCTAGTTATTACTCCATCTTCATCCATCTTGTTTTTGAAGACCCACTTGGTTCCAATGACAGGATGACTCTTTGGTCTTAGAACCAGTCTCCATACTTTGCTTCTTTCAAATTGATTGAGTTCTTCCTGCATGGCTTCTATCCAGCTGGAGTCTTCCATAGCATCCTCTATCTTCTTAGGTTTCACTTGTGACAGTAAGCTTAGATAGAAACATTAATTTTGGGTGGCAGCTCTTGTTTTGAATCTTGCACTCGGATCTCCAATGATTAAGTCTTGAGTGTGATCTCTTGCCCATCTGTTTCCTGTTGGGACATCTGCCCTGATGCCTTCTTGTCTGAGGTCTTCAAGATCTATATCTGCTTCTTGGTGTGGAGGTTCGTTATCTTGCATAGGCCTCTCTACGATCTCATTTCCTTACTCAACGATTTCACTATCTGGAACTACGATCGTAGTGTTGAGCTCGACGGCCTCATTCGTAGTGTCTGAATTTTCGGTAGTAGTGTCTTGAGGCACTATTTTGTCTAAGTCTATCTCATCAAAGATGATGTGAATCGAGACTTCAACACTCAGTGTCTACTTGTTAAACACTCTGTTAGTTCCAAGTAGGCACAATAGATCTAGAAGGGGGGATTGAATAGATCCTTTTTTATTTCAAATACTTTTCTCATTTTATTTTGTATTGCTATTAAATTAGCATATGACAAACATAAGAATCTTTTCAAGCACAGCGGAATAAGTAAAAGATCCCCTTCATTGATATATTCATAATCATATATACATTGTTCGTAGAGTTAGTTCGGTTGTAAGCAGTTAGAACATACATAGCAGTTATAGCAGTTAATAGACATAATGTAAATGACTTAAAGTAAAACACACAAAGGGTTTTAAGTGGTTTAGAGACTCAAGCTCCTAATCCACTCTTCTGCTTTCAACTAGCAGGATTTCCACTAAGGAAGGGCAGCACCCTGAATCACTACGATTCCTTCAAGGCCAGCAGCCTTGGGACTTCAGTTCACTAAGAACTCTTCAAGGCCAGCAGCCTTAGAACTTCTCTAGTTCCCTAGGAACTCTTCAAGCCCAGCAGGCTTGGAACTTCATTTAGTCCCTCCAGACAAGGGCCCCTCAGGCCCTGGCTTCTTGTTGTTGAGTTGTTTGTTTATTTGTTGGAGTTGGTGCTGAGCTGCTAAGATGTCTTTATGCTTTGAACATCTTCTGTACTTAGCAGCTTGGCTTGATCATCCTTGAACTGCAGTTGAGTGTTGCATGATGCTCAGCTTCTTCAGTTACTCAACCTCCTCTGATGATCCCTTGATAAACTGCCTTGAAGATCATTCCTCTTGATACGTGATGGCTGCACATGATGGGTTTCTAAGATGACTGTAAGCTCTTCTAGTAGATACTTAGAAACTTTCTCATGCTTGCCACCATGATGGCATCTGTGATCTCCCTTCTTGATACTTGATGCCTTCTCATGATGGACTTGCTAAGATGACTGTAAGCATTTCTCTATGGTACTTAGAGTCTTCCTATGATGGATGTAGACATTCGAAATTTTCTGTACACCTGTCATTAACCTTGCAGGAGGACAGATTCGTCTTTCAAGAGAGAACCCTGGAAGACAGTTCATATCCATTTCGGATACTACCAGAAGTTCAACATCCCCGAAACACACAACGGAAGTAATAATTCCAAACCTCGAAGATAACCCCGAGGCGTGCAGATCCTATATCGGAACACACATCGGAGAAGACCGATTAATCTCGGAGATAACCCCGAGATGTCCAGTCTCAGTCCCAATCATGGGAATAGATACCAACCTTGGTGATAATCCCAAGGAATGCAGTTTCGGCGATAACCCCAGAAATGCTTGTTTCAAATGCAATCAGCTTCAATCTCGGCGCTCACAACGAGACACACAATACCAACCCGGAGATAACACTGGGAGGACAGGTACACCTCAGAGATGACACTGAGGACCTTCAACAATTGCAGCAGTCCAATCTCAGCGAAGCCCTGAGCAACATCTGCTTTATCAGCCCAAACCGGCGATAACATTGATAAGGGGCAAAATCGTCATCTCGCCAATGCGATGCCATTCCACGTCGTCTCAAACATTTCATACACACATCTCTATACAACGATGTCCCACAAGAATCAAGGAAAACCAATCCTGAGTGACTATTGTGCGGGGTAATGGATAGAATTTGAGGCTTGAAGACCGGAGGGCATCGTCCCATCTTCAATGACTTCATACAAACTCTAATCCCATGCCATTGTACAATTCTCGACAACGGAGGTCCGAAATATGTCCTGTATACCTCAATCAGATGCCCGGATTGCAATCCTGAAAGTTCGAGCGGACATTACAAAGTGCGAAAGCACGCGACTTCTGAGACGACCACCCAAAAACCTGGGCAACCCGGGTAGCCTCTGTACACTACACTGCTGCATTGTAGTAGGTACACTCATGCTTCCACCTCTATAAATAGAGGGCTTGGGGTGGCCATTTTGCAAGAGAAAACAATGAGGAAGCCACGCCCAATTTGCTCTGTACTCACCCCATACGGAGTACTTTCCCATTTTAAACACCTGTAAGCTCATATATAGCTACATTTGTACCCACAAAAGCCTGTGTTTACACACTTTAAAGATATAGAAGTCTTCTTTGGCAGTCCACTGTAAGCCTTCTCACACACTTTAAAGCCTTTCTCTTCATCTTTGCACACACCCTTCTTCACGTTGAGAGTCATGTTGCGTGCGTTTGCCCGGACTTCGGTCCGTGGTTTTATTTCAGTTTGTGTATACATATATATTATATATATATATGGACTAACATTATCGAGTTATGCCTCGATTAAGCCTAGACTTTGGTCCTGAGCGTTTCTTTGCTTTAATATATATATATATATATATATATATATATATATATATATATATATATATATATATATATAACTATGTGTTTTTTACATCGATGAGCCTGGATTTTACATCCGGAGTGTTTACTTTCTTTATTTATATATATATATATATATATATATACTTATATATATGAACTGTGTGTCGGACTCTGTTCGATGAACCTAAATTTTACATCCGGTACGTTACTTGCTTTTATATATATATATATATATATATTTATATATATGAACTGTTGTTGAACTCTGTTCGATGAGCCTGGATTTTACATCCGGTGCATTTATCGCTTTTATATGTATATATATTTATATATACATTTTCGTCCCACCTGGAGTTTACTTCGTGGTGGTTGATCACTTTTACAGCTTTCTTTATGTTTCGTCCTGCCTGGAGTTTACTTCGTGGCAGTTGATCGCTTTTATAGCTTTATTTACGTTTTGTCCCGCCTGGAGTTTCCTCCGTGGTGGTTGATAGCTTTTACATCTTTATTTACGTTTCGTCCCGCCTAGAGTTTCCTCCATGGCAGTTAATAGCTTTTACAGCTTTATTTACATTTCTGATCCCCCATGGAGGTGCTTCGTGGTTGGTGATCATGTGTGTATATATATATTTACAGCTTTTATATATATATACCTGCTTACTACTTTCATAAAAATTGCGGTATCATGTGTGCCTAGGAATCATGTGATCACAGATTCAACTATTGGATCTAGATTCGTTTCCCGTGATGGACATTTTCAGCTGTAAGCAGCTTGTAAATTATTCTGCGGTGTCTGAATTTCCTCAAATGGTTTTCATACCCACGATGAAGTCGGCATTATTTTATACATTATTTTCTTATAGATGCTTCGCATCTAGAAAATAAAATCAATCAAGCCGAACACTTAATAAAATGGAAGTGTAAAAGGTCTCAATTACTATTGAGCATCAGGGTTTGAAAAACCTCTTTTATAAAACATCACTGCCATATCTTGCTAAAAACTGATTTTTTACATAAATTCAAACCCTATGTATATAGGTGCGAACGAGGCCTCGCATTACTTCCAAATAACAGCACATTGACCCACACACACACACACACACATTCAAATAATAGTTTCTTGAAAAGAGGCGGTCACCGTGGTAACACAGATATCGGGGGGTGCCTAACACCTTCCCTCCACATAACCAAGTCCCCGGACCCTAATGAATCTCGGTTTCACCAACCATTTAGCAAAGTCACATCATCGGGTCAATGCGTGAAACCTTTTCTCGGTTGTGTTGGTACAACCATTTAAAAAACAATCAAGGCGGCTTTTAACAAATCCATCGTCGACATTATACATGTCGGACCTTTTTCACTTGTTTTTTCAAATAAATCTCACCTAAAATGAGAACACCAAAGAACAAGTAACGGAAAGGGACATCTAAAAATCCCGACATCGATAGGTGGCGACTCTGCTGGGGACTCCAGTAAGAGGACTTAAGCCGCTATGACAATCTTTTCAAAACTGTTATCTGCTTGTGTGTGGATGTTGCATTTATATTTATGATGAATGTGTACGAATGCATTTACTTATTGCACTTAGGGCTTCGCACCGTATCTGCTTGTGATATTAGTGCTTCGCAAATGTCATCATTTCCATACGGTGAGACGCGATGTATATGAATGTATCTTGTTTGGTCCCTCCACCAGGAGGCTATCCCGTCGATGTTTGATTACTGGACTCATGGGAAGACTAATTCCCCGAGGCTCAGGAAAGGCACCACCCAAATTCGCTCCAGTTGAAAGACCGAATTAACTTCCCGTTGAGTAAATTGCGATGATTTAGGAACCTTCATGCCAAAAAACCGCGAGAGTAACCTAAGACAGGTCAGCCTCTGATAAACCCAAAACGAAGGAAAGTCTCTTCATGCTCTCTCATTTCAAATACTTGTAAACACAAATTACTTGTAATTACATTCCATATCTATCTCCATGTAATGAGAAATATGAAGAAATGTGTACACATACATATTTTAATTAACATGCTACAAACAGCTGACATCCGTTTTGCAGGATAAAATTTCTAAAATGGACACATCACATAGCATGTTATTATACACATTTCCTAAAGACTAAACTATGCAAGTCTTTCGCAGGGAACCAATCGGACCTACTACACGGTCAAAATCCAAAAGGCTACAGGGCCTATAATCAATCATGTCAATCATCGACCGGTGACCTTAATCCAGCCTCATGCAAAGAATTGACCATTAAGCAAACAAATTACAGATTTGGGATTTCTACTCAAAGAACTACACCACCGCTTTCGGGGGTCCAAAAATACCCGTACATACTTCAATCCTCCACACAAGGGGGGAACCCGGTCATTACAATACAATCGCAGCTGATACGACCAACAAAACTCATGATGCTGCCCATCCCACTGGAGATCCAGACACCGGTGACATCAAAAAGAAAGTCCTCCAAATGGAAGAGACCCTTCGTGCTATCAAATGAATTGGAACACACGGGAGTGTTTCATATGTTGATCTTTGCATTTTCCCTGGTGTTCATTATCCAGAAAAGTTTAAGACTCCAGACTTTGAAAAATATGACGGGTTAGGAGATCCTTACACATATTTAAAGGTGTTTATTGGAGAACTTGGATCTTATGCAGAGGACGAGAAGCTCAGAATGCAGCTGTTCCAAAAGAGTCTAACCGGAGAAGCCCGTTCGTGGTACACAAGATTTGACAACTCAAAGATCCATAGCAGGGAAGAGCTAGCACACGCTTTCCTCACTCAATATAGCTTTCATTCTCAGATGGCTCCTGATCGGTATCAAATTACCAAGATCAAGAAACAGTCTAACGAGTCTTTCAGAGAGTATGCTCAAAAGGGGAGACGCCTGGTTGCCAAAGTAATTCCTTCCATGACAAAATCAGAGATGGTCATGACTTTCATAGACATACAAGAAGCTCCTTTCTATGAAAGAGTTTTAACCGGCATCGGCAAACCATTTTCTGAAATGGTCAAACATGGGGAGATGGCTGAGATGGGTTTAAAGTCTGAAAAAATTCAAGACCTAGTTGCCCTTAAACCTGTTGCTGATCAAATCCAATCCAGAAATTATGGAAACAACCCCCGAAAGGGTCCATAAAAAGAAAGAGGAAGATGTTTCCCTGATACTACAGGGTCAAAAAGGCAATCAGAACATTCCTATTCAAAGGAGAAACTACACTCCTTTTCAAGCTCAGTCTTCGAATCCTCCAATACCAAAAGGTGGAGAAGCCAAACGCCCTCGAGTGTTCACACCCTTAGGGGACACCCTCGAGAACATTCTCAATCTTCTGACAACACAAAAGAAAATTACGCATTTTCTTCCACCAGCCAGCCCTAATGGACAGAGGGTTTCAATGCTTCTCGGAAATGTGCTTATCATGCTGTAGCGCCTGGACATGATACTCAGGATTATTGGGCCTTGAAGCACAAGATCCAACACCTAATAGACAATAGTGAGATCGTGGTCACCAAACCAGATCAACCTCACGTTCAAGACAACCATCTTCCTCAATACAAAGAAGAAGAGGTCAACATGATCAATTGGAGCAATGGACAGAATTCTAATTTTTACTATGAATCCTCCCAGACCCTCAAAGATGGTGTTGACAAATGGGATTATGCCAAGTTTCAGTTCACAATGGAATGAAAGATGAAAGCTTTATGCAAGCAAATTGAGCAATTGGCAGAACTGGTGACTTATCAGCATCAAGTAACACGTCAATTAATTAGCCAGGAGCATGCCAGTCTCCTACCTCTTGTCATGAATATTCCCTTGTCACTTTCAGAAAATGAAATGCTGTAAGACAAAGTGATAAAGAGAGCAAATGCCAAAGCCCGTCGGGATTTTGCCAACAAAAGGGAATTCACCTATTTAGGCCAACCTATGGAGGAAATCCTTCAGATGTTAATCAATGAAGGAAGGATCAGTTCCCTTCTACCTCCAATCAACCCCCGTTCAGGACGGTATAATTCTGATGGAGTATGTCAATATCACTCCCATTCTCGCAGTCACAGGACAGAAGAATGCTGGGCACTCCGCCACCTCATCCAAAATATGATTGACAGTGGTGTTCGGCACCTAGCAGACGATGATATTGTGTTACGTGCAAGTGAGAATACAGGTCCTACTAAGTGGAAGAGTTTGGTAGCAGTCATATCCACTAAAACTAATAGGGCTAACAAATCACTCACAATGCCAACAATTCAACTCAAAGGAAGCAACAATCCTTTAAAAGTGGCCGCTCCCGAGCCAATCAACTTGTCGTGCAGAGCACAATATCCTATTGTTAGCTTGCGCAAAGTTCCGTGGAATTATGAAGAAGGTGAAGGATCCACCTCACATACAACTGCTACAGTGTCGAAGGAAAATCCACTATATCTTCCCCAACGGGTGATGAAGCCTACCATCAAATCAAAGGGGAAAATACCCATGGAGAATATTGAAAAATTCCTCCGTACTATGGGTCATAACGAAGCCAAGGTGGTTTTAAGCTTAAGAGAAGCTCCACATCAAATATCAATTTTGAATTTGGTCCTAACGTCCAAGGATCACCAGATGATCTTACTGAAGGTTTTAGAAGAAGCCTATCTACCAACATCAGTTGATACGGAAAAATTTCAACATCTGGTTGATCACATTTTCAACAATAATGTGATATCCTTCACTGATGATGACATACCGCCTAAGGGGACTGGTCATTGCAAACCGTTACACATTGTGGTCTTGTCCTCTGGATACATGCTAGCTGGAGTCTTGATAGATGGAGGCTCATCTCTAAATACCTGTCCATACGCTACCTTGGTGAAGATGAATATCAATCTCAATCGAATTCGGAATAGCCATACTATCATCAAGGCTTTCGACGGAGCCCGCCAGAATTCGGTTGGAGTAATTGAACTGCCAATCGAAATTGGTCCCCATACATTCTGTGTATATTTCCACGTACTCAAGATAGATTCGGGATACAACTTGCTCTTGGGACGACTGTGGATTCATATGGCAGGGGCAGTCCCCTCCACCCTTCATCAGTAACTGAAATATATTATCACCAATAGCCTAGTCACAGTTAACGCTGAACCAGAGTGTCCTCAACATGGGGACATTCCATTTATCAATGCCAATACAAATGTTGAACCGGTCAGTTTCCATGCCTTGGAAGTAAGCAATACCCAATACCATGTTGTTGGAATGCCATTTCCCGAACCCAAGATTTTTGTAGAGGTAATGTCGGCTACTCAAGAAATGATGTCATTAGGTCATAAGCCGGGACAAGGGCTGGATAAAGATCGCCATGGTATCAAGTACCCAATTCAATTAACCAAGCAAACTAGAACAGCTGGACTAGGTTATTCTGCTAGTTCTAGTCATAGGAATCCTCATAAGCATCAGCAGATTCCTTCAGCTTCAATCATGCGACGTTTATCTTTGTTAGCAAACTCTGAGTCCCAACAACCTCCTGTAAAGGTACCAGCCAACGTAATGGCTATGTTATTTCCCAAGCCGGTACTGGTGAAGGAGAAAGAAATCTTTGTTTTAAACCCCACAGTGGAAGAGGAGAAATAAAGAATTAAGCAAGACATCATCCGAATGATGTCGGGCATACGCATCATCGTTCATGACGAACATACAAACAGATATACCCCAGACGATGATTACCCAGATGTAATGGCCATCATTCGGGATAGGGAGGATGATGACAATCCCTCCATCACTGTAGTCCACCCGGACTTTGCCCTTGCCAATTGGAACATCACTCCTTGCATTGGTCGTCAAGGTTAAAATGGGCAAAACTCTTTCTGCCCTGTAGATATCATAACTGTTTACTTTTCTGTACAGTATTAGCAGTTTATTTTGCCAGTATATGCTAACACTATGTATGATCAAAACATTTCATATATACTAAGTGAAAGCATATTTTGTTTCAGGACCCTGAACTTAAATGTGCATGTACTTGCTGATACGGTGCCTCTTCTTCACAAGGATTGTACCTTTGATGTAGAGATGAATTCAGCCTTGATGGAAATACAAGATGACATTGAGGTGCCTCCAGAAATTCAAGAATGGGTCAAAGACAAACCTAAACCCAACCTTGATCAAACCACTTCTGTGAGACCCCAGATTTTATGAATAAAGATTTAATTTTCTCGAAATATTTTTTTATATTATGGTGTGGATTTGATATAATGTTATAGTTGTGGGTAATATTTATAAATTTTAAAAAGTATGCAAGTTTTTATAAAATATTCGATTGGTCGGGGAATATTCTTTTTATCGGGGAATATTCGTACGACGGCACAATCATTGGTGGACCCCACAACGGAAGTATTGTCGTAGTTAGAAAATGACAAAATTATCTTTCTGTAAAAATAACGGTAGGAGGTGTTACCATTAAAACCGTTGAACTACACCGCAAAGAAAAGTACAGAATATGTCTGGCGTCGTTGCATAAGTAGCACATGATATTGATTATTGATGCTTACGTGAGAAGTCACTCAGTTATACTCAATTATTGCTACAGTAATTGTTGCATCATATCTCTCATATTATTGATTCAATTATTGTTACAGTATCATCTGCATAATATGATATATTATTAAATTAATAATTAAGACAGCAAAGTTATTCATATTATTATTTGTAATATTGACAATGTCTAGGAGTTCTGTCAAGGAGAGGTTTGGTCACCTAATTGCACGCCAATAAGGAGAAATCCTTATCGGAAAGCTCCCTCTTTCCTGGGGAACGACCTGGTTGTTAAATATTGTGAATTATAATATTAATGCTGAATAAGTTCGTGTTAATTAAAGATGAATTTTATAGCTCCATTGTGTTAGAATTATTTGTGTTAGTGGTAATCGACATTTGTTTCAATAATAATTGATGTCTGGAGGTTATATAGTTCAAACGGGTATTCGGGGCACTTTTCGTGTCGGAGTACTATTCACGAGTTACTATTCACGAGTTACTATTCATGAGTTACTATTCACGAGTTACTATTCACGAGTTACTATTCACGAGTTACTATTCACGAGTTACTGTTCACGGGGTACTATTCACCCGAAAAATATATTTTTTTTCGGTCCAAATCATTTTTTTGGTACAATATTATTCCATGAGAAGATGTGCTAATTTTTCAGACCGTTGGTTAAAATTATAATAGTAAATCAATATGGATCATTGATTTAAAGTTTTAATAGTAACTTGTCCCTTCAGTTTTCCAAGAGTTATTTGACCCTTCGGTGTTTCAAGAGTTATTTGCCCCTTCGGTGTTTCAAGAGTTAATTTCCCCTTCGTAAATAGTAGTTGTTTCTTCAATATTACCAAGAGTCATTTTGACCCTTCGTTAAGACCAAGAGCCACTTTAAGTTCTTATATAAATAGAAGCTCATTCCTTCATTATTTCTTACGAATTCACTGAAACTCTAGAGAGAGAAACTATAGAGAGAAAGAAGAAAAGTATTCTGCTACTTCACTACTCCAATATCCAGTTTCTTCTAAGGTAGGGGATATTATTTGTTGTACTTGTAAGGGGTGTTATTTCTTTCATATTCATGAAGAGAACTTCTGTTATTCCATTCTTTATTATTATGTTGGAATAACCTGCCTATGCAAAGTACTGCATACATGGTGAAATTCTTCTAATATTCTCGTTTTTATTATTCTCGTGAATATCCATGCAATGCGCTTACATGGACTTGGTTCCATTATTTATTATTCATTGGAATATCACATGCGTGTGTTTACGCCTTGACCGGTTCCCATTATTTATTATTCTCATTGGAATATCCTGTTTGTATGCGTTTATCTTTGGACTGGTTCCATTATTTATTATTCATTGGGAATAACATGTCATGCATCTATCGCATGCATGGTGAATCCTTCATTATTCCATTCTTTATTATTCATTGTTGAATAACTCGTACATGTGGATTACCACATGCATGGTGAATGATCCTTCATATTCATTCCTTATTAAATTGTGGAAATGATCTGTTTACGTGGATTATGATGAAAGTCATAATAAAAGCATTGGACTGATGAAAATCATAGGTATATGTAGTATTAGTAAGTGTTATGATGAGTTATGTTGGTTATTGTGTGAAAACATGAAAGTTTCTTAGAAATCACAAAGGGTTGAAAATCAGATTTTGGTGAAAATGGAGTATGAAATTCAATTGACCATATCTCCTATTATATTTCGAATTTTTGAGTGTGGTCAAGTTCTAGAGTTAGATCTATGAGTTTTCTAACTTATCCAAGTAGAATCACTGGAAAAGGTGTTGTAAATTTTCGTGTGGACTGATTTTAGTAAAGGAGAAAAATCTGCAAATTGCCAAAAGACTACTGCCCAGAAGTTTAAAAGGGTATTTTTGGGACATGAAACTATATGGTATAAAGTACCTCCTGTCCAAAAATGAGCTCATTCTGACTTAAAATGAGCAAGTTATGACTATTTCAATATTTAGGTTTTTTCGATTTAAAAACGCTTATAACCGGAAATTCTATAACTCAGATGACCATGAAATTTAAACCGAAGCTCACGTTAACATATGTAAGATCCTCGCCAAGGTTTGGGAATTTCTGAGTTAACCTTGAGGTAGCTAATTTCTTAAGGAATTAATTAGAAATTGATTTTTGAAAAATAGTAAATGAATTTTAAAAATTTAGAAAAATATATGTTCAATATGGGACTATATTCGCTTAATCCAAAAAAAGAATAATTTTTGGACCGATTTGGTATTTTCATGAAAATGTTTTAATTACTTAATATATGAATTAAATATGTTATGTGAAGTTGAAAAATTGATAAATAGGATTTTATGGCTTGAAAATCCTATATAAGGTATATGCAGATTTTTGATGAGTAATTTGATTATTGGTGATGAAATCTTATGAGTATGGCATTTTGAATGATTAAATATATTATTTGGAAAAGTGTAAACAAATTAAATTAAATTGTTTATAAGTTTAAGGAGTGATTAAAATATTGTTATAATATTAACAATATTAGATTATGATTTTATTGAGTGATTGATAATGTTTGGATAAATTTAAAGTCTTTAATATTTATCCTTGATTTAGTTTGACTAATGCTTATAATATTGTCATCATCCTCATGCTTATATTATGTGAAAAGTCATATGTGGCCTGCAGTGCATAGATGGACTTTGTATGATTATGACCAGGGATTATTCGGTATGATCATAACTGTAATGTTACAAATGATGTGGAAAAAGTCATCATTGGCCCATAGTGCATTGATGGACAGTTTTTGGTATGATTATGGCTATGGATTCTCTTTGGTCAGTAGTGCAAAGATGAATTGTTTTATGGCATGATCAGACTGTTGATGAAAAAACACGATTATCTTTAGCAGTAGTGCATGGATAATTCGTGGTCGTGATACTTAAAGAATATCCTTGGCACATGGTGCATGGATGATTCGATGATGTGGATTAATTATTGAAATGAGTCTCAAAGAATGAAATATTAATGCATGGATGTGATAATAATGAATATCTTTGGTAGTAATGCAAAGATGATTTAATGATTACGAAGCGAAATTGTGATTTGGTATAACCATGATTTTTGATGTTTCGTGATGAAAATTATCTTCGTCACAGGTGCGAAAAGGAATTTAGAATCACAATTGTGATTATGAGTTATTTACATGATCGTGACTCGGAATTGTTGATTGATGTTACAGGATAAAACATTATTGGTGGACTTTTAACATAGAAGATAATAGACCTTATAGGTCTATTTGACTCTTCTAATGGATTGCTTTCGTTCATTTGTAACTATGGTTGAAAAGTTTTATCATCTACCATATGTTCTAAATCTACGATTTATTATTGATGAAAGCTATTGATAATTTAATTATCTTTAGTCATGATATTCTTTACTGGGCTAGTTGTGCTCACCCTTTTGCTTCACAATGCCTTTCAGGTAATAAAAGTGTAGCTGGGTCGAGCGGGTTATTAAGAGGATTAGAACGGTGGTCTATAGCTGTTGAGGTTCTCCCTAAATAGTATGAAAATAATTTTATTGAGAACTTTAGATAAATGTATCGATCAGATATCGCCATTTGATATTTAATTTTGGTGAACTGAATAGGGTGAGGTGAACCCAACTTTGGAAGGGTGTTTTGCCACTATCATACAAGATTACATACAACCTTGTGTTATCATAAGACAGGGTTGTGCGCATCCACTTGCTGAGTATATCTACGGGCACTACCTATATGATCTTGGAGTTTATTTGAAATATAATATTCACTTGGAGACAGTGGAGATAGTTATATGTCAAGAGAAGACTCACCATTAGAAAGAAGATGATAGTAATCTTCTCGTTTTTCTTTGGGGTCTATTGGGTCAACCAAGGATAATTCTGTGGACATATGATATCTATTATAACCTAGACGCATGGCCTACCATGTACGAAGATTTCCTTGAGCACTTCCCAAAGATTTTAATTTCTAAAACAGTTTTTGACTATACTTTTATGTAAAGTACCATTGTAAGGTTGTGGTCGAGGCACCATGAGAGTTACATACATTTGTATTAAAACTCACAGTTAACTGTGGTCGTATTCTATACGACAGTTCAACAGTTGTATAAATGAAGTTTTATTTGAATTTTGTATCATGTATCTGGCGACTTAGAATGGGTTATGTATACCTAATTTTGGGGGCGTCACAACTTCTTTCAATCTCGGAACCTTAGAAAGCCCTAAGTTAATCCAGATTAGTTCAGACCTTACCCCAAACTAAAGGAATGACATGGTTAAGCTATTAACCCAATTCCAGGATGTGTTTGTATGGTCTCATGAAGACATGGTGGATTTTTCCACTGACATTGTCCTTCATCGCCTTCCCATTAAAGAGGGATTTAAGCCAGTTAAGCAAAAGCTCAGGCGATTGAAACCTGAGTGGAGTTTAAAGGTGAAATAAGAAATTGTGAAACAATTTCAAGCTGGCATCATCATGGTGTCCACATATCCTGAGTGGATATCCAACATTGTTCCCGTGCCTAAACCTGGAGGGAAGGTGCGAGTTTACATGGATTACCGGGACTTGAACAAAGCTTGCTTAAAAGATAGCTTTCATGTGCCATTTATCCACATTCTCACTGACAATACTGCTCAATACGACATGTACTCCTTTGCGGATTGCTTTGCTGGGTACCATCAAATTATGGTTGCTAAGGAAGATCGTGAGAAAACTGCTTTTATCACACCTCGGGGAACCTTTTGATATAGACTGTTGTCATTCGGGCTAATCAATGTCGGAGCCACCTACCAGCGAGCTATGATGGATCTCTTCCATGACTTAATGCACAAAGAAATCGAGATCTACGTGGATGACATCATTGTCAAATCCCGAAAAGAGGAAGACCACTTAGACCATCTTAGAAAGCTATTCAACAGGTTGCGTAAGTACAACTTAAAGTTGAACCCAGCCAAATGCGCCTTAGGCGTTAGATCGGGCAAGTTGCTAGGATTTCTAGTCAGCCACAAAGGGATTGAGCTGGATCCTACCAAAATCCAAGCCATTACAGAAATGCCCACTCCTCAGACAGAGAAGGAAATACGGGGATTTTTGGGAAGAATCAACTTTATTAGCCGGTTTATCTCTCAACACACAACAACCTGTGAGCCAATCTTCAAGCTATTAAGGAAGAAATCCTCCATGAAATGGAATGATGAGTGCCAGAATGCCTTCCTCACAATTAAAGAACAGCTAGTCAAAGCTCCCGTATTGGTGCCACCCAGAGATGATGTTCCCCTGTTCATGTACCTGTCCATAAGTGTCAACGCCATGGGCTGTATGCTGGGCCAGAAGGACGATAGAGGCTAAGAACGAGCTATCTATTACCTCAGGAGAAGATTCAGCAGCAGTGAACACAAGTATACGCTGATTGAGAAGACGTCTTGTGCTTTAGCATGGGCTTCCATGAGGTTACAACATTACCTCCATGGTCACACAACCCATCTCATATCCCGCGTGGATCCTCTCAAGTACGTGTTTAATAAACCCATGTTAAATTGTCGGCTGTCCCGATAGCAGTTGATCCTACAATAATTTGGCATCGTATATGTGACTCAAAAGTCCATCAACGGTCAAGGAATCGCAGATCAACTGGCCGTCGCACCTTCAAGGGATTTCAAACCCTTGGAGACATACTTCCCCGATGAAGGAGTAATGACAGTTCAGCAACACCATCAGTACGATACACGCCAAGTATGGAAGATGTATTTTGATGGAGTTGTTAATATGGAAGGTTACGAGATGGAGCGCTTCTAGTATACAGTGCAGGAGCAATATCCCATCGTCACAAATTACGGTTTATCGGCACCAACAACAACACCGAAAGTATGAAAATTTGTCGCCTCATGGGGCTAAAACTTTCAATGGGCATCAGGCGGTTAACTATCTTTGGGGATTCAGAATTGGTAATCAGACAATCAACCATAATCTATCGAACCAAGGAACTACATTTGCTGCCTTACAATCGGCAAGTTTTACAGATGGTTTTGGAGTTCAAAGAAATCTCCTTTCAACACGTTCCTCATAATATGAATGACTTTGCAGACGCATTAGCAACTTTAGCCTCCTTGATTCGAATATCAGACAAGGAACACTTGTCAAGCGTCACAATTTCCCTGCACAAGGCCCCAGCCTATGGGAATTACGTTGGAGAAGTTTCGGATGAGCTACTTCCCATCCAGCATCCTTGGTATCAACATATCAAGGAATACCTACGAGATGGATCTACACCTACTGAGGCAAACCCGACTGAGAAAAGGCGGATCCATCGAATTTCTATGAAATTCTACCTGAATGGAGATGCGCTCTACAAAAGAGATGCAGGACTAGGTCTCCTCAGATGTTTAGACAAAGATTAAGCCCAAAGTATCATGAATGAAATCCACGGCGGAGTCTGTGGCCCCCACCTTGTCAAGAAAGTCCTCAGGACAGGACAATACTGGTTATCTCTCAAAGCTTACTGCAATGACCACGTCAGGAGTGCTATCAGTGCCAAATTCATGGGAATGCTATACACGCTCCTCCACGAGAACTCCACAATATGAGTTCACCTTGGCCCTTCTTAATGTGGGGAATGGACGTTATCGGACCCATTGAGCCTAAAGCCAATAATGGACATCGATTTATCTTCACCATGATCGACTACTTCACCAAGTGAGTAGAAGCAGCCTCCTTCCCCAGGGTTACCAAAGAAGTCATCATTGTTTTCATCAGAAACAATGTCATTTGTCGATATAGACAACCAGAGGTGATTGTGTCAGACAATGCTAAGAACCTCAACAACAAGATGATGGAGGAATTATGCAGTAAATTCCACATCAAACATCTTAACTCTGTCATCTACCGTCCACAGATGAATGGTGATGTTGAAGCAGCTAACAAAAATATCAAGAAGATCATGCAAAAGATGTCCGCCAACCACAAAGATTGGCCTGATCTATTGCCTCTTACTCTGTTAGCCTACAGAACCTCAATGCGCACTTCCACTGGGGTTACCCCCTACACATTAACCTATGGGATAGAAGCAGTGCTCCCCATAGAAGTTGAAATAGAATCCCTCAGAGTGTTGATAGACGCTCAGCTGGATGAAGACCAATGGATACAAGATATTTATCACCAATTGTCTCTAATAGACGAAAGGCAAATCACGGCTATCTTCCATGGTCAGTTATATCAATAAAGGATCGCCAGATCCTACAACAAAAAAGTCCGGCTACGGCAATTTAAACAACATGACTTGGTTTTGAAGAAGATCATTGACAACCAAGATCAATCTAAGGGAAAATTTGTTCGTAATTGGGAAGGCCCGTTTGTTGTCAAGGAAGTATTGACAGGAAGCGCTCTCAGATTGCAAGAAATGGACGGAGATGAATTTCCACAACTCATTAACTCAGACGCCGTGAAACGATACTATGTCTGAAGTTGCCATCAAGCAAACATCCTGGTGTTGGATCATCATATCACCAGTCATTCCGGTTCTTCAACCCTTTACCACATACAATTCTTCCACACTTCACCCCTCAGGGAAAATATACTTTTTCAAGCCAGCAGCCTGACTTCTCTGCGTTCCTACGATTTAGGTCATCCCACTACGAATTGAACCTCTCGCGTTTGCAGTTTGGCTACCCATACATGGGATCAAACTTCTCATACCTGGAGTTTATCCTCAACCTAGGATTAAACTTTCTCATCCCCGCACTCTGACCTGCACATGGGATCACGCTTGTCCACTCGCCTTGAGGGGCGAACTACGTCGACCTGATCTCCTCTTCAATAGGAGTACGTAAGCAACCATTTCATATGGCCCGGTCACAATAAAACAAAAAACCACAAAAACATTTCTACCCCCTTCTCCTTAAAAAAAACAAAAACAACAAAAACACCATTCCTGCCACATACAGCGTTGAACCTCTTACACCAAGTTCGAACTACGCAGACCTGATCTCCTCTTCAATAAGAGTATGTAGGCAGCCATTCATGGTGCGGTCTCACCCCCTACCAAAACACAAACCATTGTCAACTGGTACTGGGATCATCCTTCAATCCACTACATTTCATTCGGCTTCAGACAAAAGGGATGAAATTACCTGAACTCCTCCTAAATAGGAGATTCGGCGACCATCTAAGTTGTGGTTGTGCCTCAAAGAGCAACACCAATCCATAAGCAATGGATTTAACTAGGCTTCTCCTAAATAAAAGTACTGGTGACCATCTGTGGTACGATCAATCTCAGAGAGGAAAGCCACCCTCCTCTCCACATTTCCATACAGAAACTAGTCCCAAGACACCAAAGATGGTAGGGATACATACATATCGATGATCCATTCTGAACTGTCCAGAGATAACTCAATGTCCATCCACCCAGGAGGAATTCAGAATACATCAAGATCGCAAGCCTTGAAGCAGCAGGCAAAAATATCAAGCAAGTAGCAAAGCATATCTAAAAGGGAAGTGATCAAAAATATATTTCCCTGTCATATATATATATATATATATATATATATATATATATACTACTGTTTGATATACATAATGTAAACTCTACATGACAAAATGGCTAAGCTAGTCTGTGCAGGAAAATACAATCCCATCTACAAGTCAGGGTATATGCGAGCTAACAAGCCCAACATGGCGTCCCTCTAAAAAGAAGGAGGCGAAGCTGTGGTCTCCTGTACGAGAATATCCACACGACCCAATAGATCTGCAGCCATCTGCATGGTGACCATGTGATCATCAATATATGTGCTCATCTCTGCAATCATGCCAGTGGTAAGGGAACTCATCGCAGATTATCTCGTGACGCTACATCCCGGCGAGATATGGCACTATCCCGCTCGACTATCATCAAGCATCTCCGGGTGATCTAGCCTCATCCCGCTCAACAACAATGCAGCATCTCTCGCGAAGCTAATTCCTCGTCTCTCTCTAATAGAGCTGCGTCTCTCCAATCAAGGGCAGTCAACATCATAAATCATGCCTGATCTCTCTCAAAGGTCATCAGATGAAGACTCTGCTCAAAGTACTATCTTTGAATCTCAATTAAAACAAGATCTGCATGGGGAGAATCTAAAGAGATCTTTGGCAACCCAAAGACATGGCTCCTCCTCGATGTGGGAATCAATGTCCTCCATGGGATCTACATCATCTGACTCACTATCCGGTACTTTGGATACTGTCACAGCCGATGCAATCTCTGTCTCCATCCATACGGAATACTCTGCTGAACAACCCGGATGGCTCATAGAAAAATCATCTATCTCACGCTGATCCCACCATGCATACACACAGGATCGGTCCTCTGCTGAAAGATAGCGAGAAGCTGAACGCTGACCTATCGCCCCCTCGAAAGGATGAAAATCCTAAAACTGGTCAAACTGCGACATCACGGCCAGCGGGTGATAAGTAGTCACGCCCCTCAAACTAGCCAGAGGAAGGTAGTCCATGCCTGGAGCATGAGTAATGAAGCTGTATGGTGAGCTAAGCCCCGAACATGGCAATATGACAAATGGATCTATGATATCCGCCAAGAATATGGACCAAGACATAGCATCTATGCACTCCGATGGCTGAAAGGAGTATGACATGGCTATATCGTGGGTGAACCAATACCCATGCCGTCTAAGAGTGCCAATCGGTCTCAAATGTGACATAAACCACACATATAACATGACCGAGATGGCCGTGAACACTCCTGTCAGATAAGTGCAGCAGTAGGTGGATGACCGCAGGGTCTCTGCTATGATCATAGGTATAATGATACGACCCTCCCTAAGAGCTCTCACCGCCATGATGACTCCGATGTCTATCTCATCCATGTATCGTGGCATATAGACATACGATAATACGCATAACAGCAGTACATCAACCCTGGCTAGACGCCAATGATCCTCTGGTGCGGTGAAATCCCTGGAATATCGTGAATAACTATCCTCAGAGCCAAATCTGTCAAACAAAAAATGTTGGGATATGACGTGGCTCGATGTAAGCTCATCCTGCACCACTCTACGCCTCAATCCGGTAAGGGTCATGAATCGTCGACTCATGTCCCCCAAAGCCATATGAACGCAAGGTCTGTCCAGCGGCAGCATCGTCAATCGTGCATACTCCTCCAGAGTAGGAGTCAACTCCTGGGTCCCAAATCGCAAAACCTGCCTATCTGATACTCAATTCTTTAGCATGCCATCCACAAATCCTATAGGAACCTGAAACATCAACAGGGTCATGTTATGCTACAATAAATGATCTACGGTCACCCTGTCTGATGGTGATATGCTATCATACCACAATCGCATACCCGGTGCCACCAATGATGGTGGGGTATGATCAATATGGCTAACTGTCGAAAAAGACATCTGTACGGACCGTGTCATAAGACCATCCAGGGGTCAATGCTGAATATCTTTGGACATACATATATATGCATAACATGATACATGCATCGCAGATAATAGATGGCAATATGATATAGGGAATGAAAAACTGGGCATACATTCCTAAGAATATCAACATCTAATACATCATCTCTATACAGCTACAAATACAGGGAAATGGGGCACAGACGCCCTACTACTAACAGAGTCCTATCAAAAGATATTACGAGAATACACATCAGAAGAAGACAATGGTGTCAATATCTACCTCATCAATCATGTCCACTTGATGTAACTCCTCCCGAGTCACTAGATCTCTATCAATAGGGATGTCAGGCCTATATAGAAGGGGATCTATGCTGGCAAAACCAAATGGGTCATCTGAAGGGCTAGCGCTTGAGCTGGAAGGATCAAACGAATCTGCCTCTACCAGATCTCTGCCCAAATGCCGGATAAATATATGTGCCTGATCCAACTGCCAGGTCAAACAATCAATCTGTGTCATATGAGTCGGATCTCGAACACAGGCTATCCAATCCGTCATCATCACGGATCCTGGAACCATATCCCCTATGAACTGAGTGGCGCGGGACTGGGCTCCAATGGTACGAGGGAGCCACCAACGCTGGAACATCTCATGTGTGCAAGGACCCTCTAATAATGTAAAGCCGTCAAACCCCAACAATGGGATGTCAGTGACGGGTGACTGCAATACAGGCCAATAATGCCTGGCAGGAGGCAAGATCGGCATGCGAATCTCCTCTGCGGTGCTCCTAATAGCACGTTCTCCTAAATAGAGCTCCCATCCTCCATCTGTAAATAGAGGAACTCTCCGGGTGGAGATAACATACTCGACACCAGTCGGGTACCCATCCTCAAATTCGATGACCAGTCGCTACTACACACATCAGCGATGATCTCAACGTGGATCCCCGACGGGGGTTACAACGTGGATCCCCGATGGGGGTTACAACGTGGATCCCCAATGGGGGTTACAACGTGGATTCCCTGGCAGAGGGTTACAACGAACATTCAGCCGTTGACACACATATCAATAAAGGTCAAGCAGCCTTGACATTATCTCAGCCGATGGCGATGAAACCTATCAAAGCTCGAGAGCTATTCGAGGATTTCATGCTTGATTACTCATATTCCCCAACGGATCCCCTGCGGGGGTCACAACGCAATGTTTCGTTGATTCACACGTCAGCGAAGGTCAAACAACCTTGACAATCTACCCACAGAGTATCAACCATTGATTCACACGTCAGCGAAGGTCAAGCAACCTTGACAGTATATTCCACAGGGTTTTCAGCCGTTGATTCACATGTCGGTGAAGTACACTTCAACGAAGGTCAGGCATCACTGACAGCATTTGCTGTTGGCAGTAAATCCAACAGAATCTTGACATGTCCTGGCGATACCAACCAAGAAAGGTCAACGTCATCATAGAGGATTGATGATGGAATATGTTATACACATCCTCAAACAGACCAAGCTTTATCCCCACAGATCTCTTGCACATAAGAGGTACATCTTCAGGATCAAGTTGTTATCAAGGATCTAGGAATTTGGTGATAACCCCAGCATCAACATCCTAACAGATTCGGATTACACATCAAATCTGGTCATCATTGCAATCCCCAGTTGAAGCAACATGGAGGCAACAATCATCCCCAGCATGTTGGGCAACAACCCCGTACACATGCATCGTACATTTGCATCATGTTTTTACATGATATCATGTTTATCATGTTGCATTTCAAGTGTCTAGGATTCTTTATCCTACTCATGCATCGCATTGCATGAATATGATAAAGAGGGGCATCTGTAGACACTCGAAATTTTTTGTACACCTGTCACTAACCTTGCAGGAGGACAGATTCGTCTTTTAAGAGAGAACCCTGGAAGACAGTTCATATCCATTTCGGATACTACCAGAAGTTCAGCATCAACCCCGGAACACACACCGGAAGTAACAATTCCAAACCTCAGAGATAACCCCAAAGCGTGCAGATTCAATACCGGAACACACACCGGAGAAGACTGATTAATCTCAGAGATAGCCCCGAGATATCCAGTCTCAGTCCCAATCATGGGAATAGATACCAACCTTGGTGATAACCCCAAGGAATGCAGTTTCGGCGATAACCCCGGAAATGCTTGTTTCAAATGCAATCCGGGCCAATCTCGGCTCACAATGAGACACACACATACCAACCCTGGAGATAACACCGGAGGATGTATTACACCTCGTAGATGATAATCGAGGACCATCAACAATTACAGCAGTCCAATCTCAGTGAAGCCCTGAGCAACGTCTGCTTTATCAGCCCAAACCTATGATAACAACAATAAGGGGAAACATCGTCATCTCCCCAACGCGATGCCATGCCACGTCGTCTCAAACATTTCATACACACATCTCTACACAACGATGTCCCACAAGAATCAAGGAGAACCAATCCCGAATGACTATTGTGCGGGGTAACAGATAAAAGTTGAGGCTTGAAGACCGAAGGGCATCGTCCCATCTTCAATAAATTCGTACAAACTCTAATCCCATGCCATTGTATAACTCTCAACACGGCAGTCCAAAATAGGTCATGTATACCTCAATCGGATGCCCGGATTGCAATCCTGAAAGTTTGAGCGGACATTACAGTGCCTAAGTGCATGTACTATGAGACGACCCGACCCAAAAAACCCGGGGCAACCCGGGTAGCCTCTGGTACACCTGCGGCTGAGCCGCAGGTACACCTGTGGCTCCACCCTCTATAAATAGAGGGCTTGGGATGGCCATTTTGCAAGAGAAAATGGCGAGGAAGACCTGCCCAATTTGCTCTGTACTCACCCTGTGACACCCCCAAATCCTGGTACATCATTTCCTCAAGATTTGGTGTTCACTTAATCAAAAATTCATTTCTAACTACCCAATCATAATAAAATTGAATAATAAAACCTGCCCATACATTATTAAACTTAAATAAAAATATCCCAGGTTATCTAACATTTAATTACAATCATTCAAATGCGGAAATTAAATTATTACATCATTCAGAAGTCTATAACGATGAAATAAAATTATAAGTCTTCATCACTTGTACATTTTTCCCTTTCCTTTACTAGTGGTCGGTTCATTGACCTTCTCAACCTTAGCTGCAATAAGTATACAATATGCAAGAGTGAGCAAACAAGGCTCACTTAAAATAAGAATAAATACTTTATAACATTACAACCTTTGACAGAAATAGGTTCGATAGAACTGAATGATAGTTTCTATTAACATTTTAAACATACTACTGAGGGTCTAATGACCACGAATCATGTCCACAGTTATAAGTAATCTTTCAACTTTAACTTTAACAGTCATAAGACTATAAGGACTCCACGTACTTAGGGGGATCAACCCTTTGTACAATGTATTGTGCATAACCATTTCAACGCTAAGCGTAAACCTCTAATAAAAGAGTTGTTCATCTCAGTATTTAGAATACAAGTCTGCACCAAAGTAAGTTTGGTTTGGATACATTACAGGGTAATTTAGAATTCAACGGTCATCAACTAAGGATTAGTTGAATACAAAAGAAATAACTGTATGCTATGATATAATCATAACTGAATTGATATTTGTAAATTAACATCATGCTTTAGGAATAATCTAATAGCATAAACATTCAATAATCATATCATAATTTGCTTTGAACAATATTAAGTCAAAGTTTATTGAGAATTGGATACCAAGCATACATAATGAATAGTAATTTAAACGATAAAGTTGTTCAACATAGAATATTAGAATATAGTGATTTGAATGCTAAATAACAAGTTACATATTAAAGAAACTTGCTCAATACTAAATATACGATTTAGAATACTTGCATCCTTATAAACAATTAGATACAAAAGCTTTCTCAAAAATAAACCATCTAGCTCTACGAAAATGTAGAGCTAGCCACTTGTGTAATTGCAATTGAATCCAAGACAATAATGTACTCAACGAAATTAAACTCGCACAATAAAATTTCTGAGTTAGAGAGCCTTTAGCACAAGTTAAACCTTACCACTTGAATCTCAATACCCTATATATATGTCATCATGACATAATTAGTCATTACCAATATTTTATATCTATATAAACAAATATATACATCATGTAGGTTAAATTACCAATTCACATAATCAAACTATGTTAATACTAGTTAACCCTTGATAACATGCTCATTCATAGTTTAATACTACTGAAATCATCATTTAACATTCCTATTATTAACACATAACATTTATTTTCAAACTTTGTGTAATAAACTAAAAGCTGCTGTAACATTCTCGCTTAATCTCATATGTGCGCCACGACGCTTACTAATCATGGTTGGGCCATTGTGCCATGAAATCACAAAACCAACAATTAGCACTACCATGACATGGCGCATCAAGTCAAGCCAAGACGAAACTTGTCTTCAATGGTAGTCAAGTCAAGTGCAAAGTCCGTAACTTCGTGACCAAGCTCTAAGCAACAAAGATAAACATAAAGCCAAATTGGCCTACAAGCTCCAATCTAATAAGCTAATTAACAAGTAATTCATATAGAGACTTCATGTAAACATATTGCAAAGACTCCTAACATGATTCTACCCATAAAATAACATAAACATCAATTTACAACTCCCAAATTTCATTGGTTTTGATAAAAACTCCATTTTTGACATTTTTAATAAAAATCAACACTGTGATTTTGTTTTTTGATCAAAACAGTAAATTCAAAGTACCATGGTTATGATTATACATACTCTATCAAATTCAATAGTCAATTTATCAATTTAACAACTAATTAAACCTTAATTTTACTTTAAACTAAGTCATATTCATATATATTTTCATATGAACTCACTATGATATATTTTTTCACAATTTACATACATACATAAAGTAATTGATTCTAATCATACATAACCTATGAAAAATAGTTTTACAACAACAATCATCATCTAAAACTATATACACAAGAAATTCATCATCCATAATTATTTACATAAAACTTTTTGGAGAAGAAAACTAAACTTTAAAACTAAAATACAAGGATTAATATCCTACCTTTGATTAAGAAGATGATGGATATCCTTTTGATTATCAAGCTTCTTTTCCCCAATTCCTTTCTCAAATTTTCTAGCCTTCCTTCCTCTCTTCTTTTCTCTCTCTCAGAACTCATTTTTCTTCTTCCAATCGAGTTCTTTCTTCCTAACTCTAACTACGTACTAACAATATAACATATAATAATAATATAGGTATTAAATATATAATATAATTCTAACTTTAACTGACATCAGTTATATTTTATTTGAAAATCAAAAGCCATAAGGCTTGTTTGGCTAACATAATAAAAAAATAAGCCATTAACTTATATACCTTGTTTGGTAAAGCTAATTAAAAATAAATCAATTAATCCTTATATCTTGTTTAATAAAACACTATTAGATTAAAGACTTAATATGCATTAAGACTTGTTTGGCCAAAACTAAATTAAACTCCTTTAATTTATTTTAATAACTCCTTTATAGCAAGGTTATTTGACACACTTCTACTAAATTAAATAATCAATTTAATCAATTCAAATACTAATTTACTAAATTACTTTAACACATAAATCATTATCACATAATTATAATTTCCTTTATAATTATAATTTTATTCAACCAACTAATAGTTTATTTTAAATTACAAATTCTAATTAAAATATTTTAATTCATTTAATCATTATTAGCTCTCTAACTTAATTATTAAATTAATTTAGTATATAATCTCATAACAATTAATTTTCTTAGCTCCTTAATTATTTATTCAACAAATAATTAACTAAACCACATCAACTCAAATTGAACAATTATTTATTCAATAATAACATATCCCTTAAATACTTATATAAATTAATAAATATTTAATATTATAATTTAAAATTCTGGAATGTTACATCATTCCCTCCTTACAAGGATTCTGTCCTCAGAATCACAACTCAAACAATACATTCGTTACATTCTTCCCTACTTACAAAGATTCTGTCCCCAGAATCGAAGACACATATTAAACAACTAACTCAGGGTACTCTTTCAACATTTTCTCTTCGAGTTCCCACATAGCTTCTTCAGCATTGTGGTTCCTCCATATCACCTTCACATAAGGTATCACTTTATTCATGAGCACTTGTTCTTTCCTATCGACTATCTAGATAGGAACCTCTTCATAAGACAAATCTTTCTCGAACTGCAATGGTTCGTACTCGATCACATGTTTGTAGTCGTGTTTATATGGTCGTAACACCGAAATGTGAAAAACTTTATGAATGTTTTCCAACTCTGGAGGTAGAGTTACCTCATAAGCCATTTCTCCCACTCTTCGCAGCACTTCAAAGGGTTCAATAAACCTCGGGCTTAGCTTTCCCTTTTTACTGAAACGAATTTTCCCCTTCCAAGGAGAAACTTTTAGGAATACAAAAATTCCTACGTCGAATGCACGATCTTGTCTGTGTTGATCAACATACTTTTTCTGTCTGTCTTGAGCTGCTACCAATCTTGTCCTGATGAGTTTGACAACGTCAGGAGTTTGTTGCACTAGTTCCGATCCTAGCAGTTGACGTTCACCGACTTCATCCCAGCACAGTGGAGTTTTACACTTTCTGTCGTACAATGCCTCGTAAGGTTCCATGTCGATGCTCGCGTGATAACTGTTGTTGTAAGCAAATTCCACCAACGGTAAATGTTCTTCCCAGCTTTCTTTAAAGTCCATAACACATGCTCTTAGCATATCTTCTAATGTTTGAATTGTTCGTTCGTTTTGGCCATCTGTTTGTGGATGATAAGCTGTACTCATTCGCAACTGTGTCCCCATGCATTCTTGTAGTCTCTTCTAGAAATTAGACGTGAATCGCAGATCTCTATCGGACACAATTGATACTGGCACTCCATGCCTCAAAATGATCTCTTTAATGTACAATCTTGCCAACTGATCAAGATTGAATCTAATCTTTATTGGTAGAAAGTCTTACCGATTTCGTCACCGTCATCACTTATCACCCAAATCGCATCGTATCCTCTCTGAGTAGTTGGAAGACCCACCACAAAATCCATCGTGATGTGTTCCCACTTCTATTCCGATATTTCCAATGGTTGAAGTAATCCGCTGGGTCTTTGATGTTCGACTTTTACTCTTTAACATGTCAAGCATTTCGCTACGCATTCTGCAACGTCCCTTTTCATATTCGGCCACCAAAAATATCGGTGCAAATCTTGATACATTTTCGTGCTTCCTGGATGAATTGAATATCTTGAGCTATGAGCTTCGGTTAAACTTTCTTCTTTCATCTCTGGTGTGATGGAACCCATATTCTTCCCTCAAACCGTAGTAGTCCTTCGGTATCGATCATGTATTTTACATCACTACCCTCAATCAGATTCTCTTTGATTTTCCTACACTCTTCATCTTGTAGTTGAGCATCCTTCACTTTGTCCACTAAAGTTGGACCAGCTTCTATCTAGAATAGTTGTTCGTCAGATTCTTTTAGAAATTTGATTTCCAACTCCAGTTTTGTCATTGCTGAAATGAGCTCCTCCTAAGTTGTTATCAGCATCAACTTTTCCCGACCTTTCCTGCTTAAAGCATCTGCAACCACATTTGCTGTGCCCGGATGATAAATGATCTCACAATCATAATCTTTTATCAATTCTGTCCACCTTCTTTGACGCATGTTCAAATCCTTCTGAGTGAAAATATATTTCAGACTTTTATGATCTGTGTATATTTCACATTTCTCTCCATAAAGATAGTGTCTCCATATCTTGAGAGCAAATACTACTCATGAGTCAGATACCCTTTCTCATAATCCTTCAGTTGTCTTGATGCATAGGCAATAACTTTGTCGTTCTGCATAAGAACACAACCCAACCCTTTGTGTGAGGCATCACTATACACCACAAAATTTCCTGTATTATCTGGTAATGCCAACACAGGTGTCATACTTAGCTTTTTCTTCAAATCTTGAAAACTTTCTTCACACTTTTCCGTCCAAACAAATTTTATAGCCTTCCTTGTCAAATTTGTTAGCGGAGTGGCTATCTTAGAAAAATCTTGAATGAATCGTGTATAATAACCGGTCAGTCCCAAGAAACTCCTCACTTCTGACGGTGTTCTTGGTTGTTCCCAATTGATTACAGCTTCCACTTTTGATGGATCCACTGAAATCCCATCCTTGTCAATCACGTGCCCAAGAAATTGTACACGATCTTGCCAAAATTCACACTTAGAGAATTTTGTATACAACTTTTCCTTTCTTAGTGTTTCCAATATCGTCGATGAATACCACTACAAACTTGTCTAAAAATGGTTTAAACACCATATTCATCAAATCCATGAATGCAGCAGGGGCATTAGTTAAACCAAAAGACATCACCAGAAACTCGTAATGTCCATACTGAGTTCTGAATGTCGTTCGTGGTATATCCTCCTTCCTCACTTTCAATTGGTGATACCCACTTCTCAAATCTATTTTTGAAAAATATTTAGCACCCTTCAACTGATCAAACAAGTCATCTATTCTAGGCAACGAATACATGTTCTTAATAGTGACCTTGTTTAACTCCCTATAATCAATGCAAAGACGCATTGATTCGTCCTTTTTCTTCACGAATAACACTGGAACTACCCACGGTGATACGCTTAGTTGAATATATTTCTTATCCAACAACTCTTGCAACTGTACCATCAGTTCCTTCATTTCTACTGGAGCCATTCTGTATGGGGCCTTCGATATCGGTCTGGTCCCAGCGCTAAGTCGATCACGAACTCAATTTCTCTGTCAAAGTAAGTCCCGCAAATCCTCTGAAAAAACGTCTTTAAATTCCCTCACTATTGGTATTTCTTCCAGTTTTACATTCTTTTTCTGAGTATCGACTATGTAAGCTAAATAGCCCACACAGCCTTGACTCAACAATTTCTTGGCCTGCATAATCGTCAGACATTTCATCTGTCTAGGTGACTTTCTACCATAGAATACTACCTTTGACGGAGTCATAAGGTTTACACACTTCTTTTGGCAATCAATTACCGCTCCATATTTGAACAACCAATCCATTCCCAAAATAACATCAAACTCTCCAAGTCTAATTGGAATCAAATCTACCATAAAGATATTTTCCTTAATGTTCACCCTACAGTTCTTGTATATAAATCTAACAGGGATTATTTCCTTATTCGCAATTTCTATGTTCAAAGGAAAATTCAGTTCTTCTCTAGGCAATTCTAACCTCTTAGCAAATTCATCAGATATAAACGAACAAGTAGCACCCGAATCAAATAATACATAAGCATCTATATCATTGATTGGGATAATACCTGACACCACATCTTTTGATTGCAAAACATCTTGCACAATCATGTTGAAGGTTCTGGCTGTGGGTTTATTTGATGTTGCAGGTCCTGCAATGGCCCATGTACCTCCATTGTTACCTTCATTACTTCTGGTAGTCACTCCATCCTTCTTCTTAGGGCATTCACCAGCAAAGTGATCCTTGGATCTGCACATGAAGCACGTATTCTTCTTTGGTTGAGTGCAATTTGGGGCGATGTGACCCTCCTAGCCACAATTAAAGCAAAATCGTTTCCCCATCAAGCACGCACCCTTGTGAAATTTCCCGCATGTTGCACATGCTTCAAACTTTTTGTCTTGCTGGTTACCCTGCTGGTTTCCAGCACCCATGTTTCCATTCCACTTCCTCTTCAAACTGTTGTTGTTGTTGTTGTTGTTGTTGTTGTTTCCACCGCTACCACCTCCATTCTTAATCTCATTTTCATTCTTCTTCTTCTTTTGTTCCTGATTGAACTTTGTCACTGCCTCGCCTCCACCTTCAGTGAGTACTGCCTTCTCCATCATTGCTATAAAAGTCTTCAATTGGAACAGGGAAACCCTACTGTACAGTTAGGGCTTCAGTCCCTATTCAAATCTCTTCGCCTTACGCTCGTCTATGCTAACCTGATATGGCGCAAACCTCACCAATTCGTTGAATTTCACGGCATACTCAGATACCGTCATCGTTCCCTGCTTTAATTCCAGAAACTGCACTTCTAATTGACTCTTCGAACTCTCCGGGAAATAGGTCTCGAAGAACAACTCCTTAAACCTATCCCAGGTCATCCCTCCTGGCCCTTCACGAGTTTTATTGGCCTGCCACCAATAACTAGCTTCTGCTTTTAACATGAATGTTGCGAAAGCAGTCTTCTGGTCATCCCCTACCCTAGCGACATCGAACACCTTTTCTATCTCCATAATCCAGGTCTGTGCTTCGACTGGATTCATGGACCCACAGAATTCAGGTGGTCCAACCGCCTTGAAATCCTTAACGTCGTACCTTGGTTTTGTGGTTGATTCTGCAACGCTCCTGTCAGTAGCGTCACTAATTGTTGAACGGGGTTACCATAAACATTGTCATTATCGGTTCCTTCAGTGGTTCTCTGTCTTGGTGGTTGACGTCTGGGAGGCATTTTCTGTTAAAATACATTCATTAGAATATTATTCAATTCTTTTAAGTAATTCTACTTAACTTGTCTCCAAAAAGAATTAACCACATAACACATAACACTTTTAATAAAGTAACAACTTTTATTTATTCATAACCTTTTTGAAACATAAAACAATAGCATCACTGCTATCTACATTACTTTCCTAAACTACAAAAATTTCAGGACAACATCATAGTCATATCCCATAGGTTGCATAACACTTGGGATTTACAATTTATTTAACCTTTCACTCATCGTACAACAACTACGATGTTCTATTAAGATACTTCTTAGCCCGATCACGTTCTTCCTCCATGACCCGAAACATTGTTCTGCGATCTAATATGTATGATGGCAGTGTCTCGAACTGAATAGGATATCCCATGACCCAATCTTGAGCTCGATTAATTACGGTGTTAAATACTTTATCCATCTCTTCCATCTTCATCATCTTCGCTTGCGTGTCTCTTGCTACTAATCTGGTTCGTTGAAAAGCTTCCTCATAGGTATCTTCAGCTCTTGCCCTCTTAGTAGCTTCTTCTCTCAGCTTGTTCTTCAGTTTAGCGACCACTTCGATCAATTGTTCTTTTTCTTCTTCAGTCTTCACTAGTTTATCCTCAGCGTTTGTCAGTCGTTCCTCATGATCCTGGATCTCACCGTCTTTTTGTGTCATTGCAATTTGTTGTTCAGCTACTATCTCCTGCAATTCCTCCACTGTATCCTGAAGTTCCACGTTACGGTCGTAGACTTCATCGTACATACGAGCAGCCATCGAGGTTAGTGGAGTCTCCTCCTCTTCGTCCTCGTCATCCTCATCCTCTTGTGGTAACTCAATGGGATCCTCCTCATCCGTTTCCACGTCACCATCCTCATCTTCAACTCATGACGACCAACTGGCCGACTCTCGATGGCGCGTGAGTTGTTCCCAATCTACCTGAATGTCGCGAGGCTCCTCCTCTATAGGCATCTGAGGTCCCTCCTCCCTAGCCTGACTGGATTCTCCGACATTAGTCATCCTGACAACAAATTTTTAAATTTTGAATTATTAATCATTACTATAAACACATAAGCACGTAAGTGTTTTATTACTTTTTCCTTAAAACTCGATAAGAGTTATCTCCACTATCTTTTCAAAGGTTACTTCCTAAGGCTTTTCCCCCACCTAAGGTTCCTAACCTAAAGCTTTGATACCAACTTGTGACACCCCCAAATCCTGGTACTTCATTTCCTCAAGATTTGGTGTTCACTTAATCAAAAATTCATTTCTAACTACCCAATCATAATAAAATTGAATAATAAAATCTGCCCATACAGGATTAAACTTAAATAAAAATATCCCAGGTTATCTAACCTTTAATTAAAATCATTCAAATGCGGAAATTAAATTATTGCATCATTCAAAAGTCTATAACGATAAAATAAAATTACAAGTCTTCATAACTTGTACAATTTTTCCCTTTCCTTTGCTAGTGGTCGGTTCATTGACCTTCTCAACCTTAGCTACAATAACTATATAATATGCAAGAGTGAGCAAACAAGGCTCACTTGAAATAAGAATAAATACTTTACAACATTATAACCTTTGACAGAAATAGGTTCAATAGAACTGAATGATAGTTTCTATTAACATTTTAAACATACTACTGAGGGTTTAATAACCACGAATCATGTCCACAGTTATAAGTAATCTTTCAACTTTAACTTTAACAGTCATAAGACTATAAGGACTCCACGTACTTAGGGGGATCAACCCTTCATACAATGTATTGTGCACAACCATTTCAACACTAAGCGTAAACCTCTAATAAAAGAGTTGTTCATCTCAGTATTTAGAATACAAGTCCGCAACAAAATAAGTTTGGTTTGGATACATTACAGGGTAATTTAGAATTCAACGGTCATCAACTAAGGATTAGTTGAATACAAAAGAAATAACTGTATGCTACAGAATAATCATAACTGAATTGATATTAGTAAATTAACATCATGCTTTAGGAATAATCTAATAGCATAAACATTGAATAATCATATCATAATTTGCTTCGAATAATATTAAGTCAAAGTTTATTGAGAATTGGATACCAAGCATGCATAATGAATAGTAATTTGAACGATAAAGTTGTTCAACACTAGAATATTAGAATATAGTGATTTGTATGCTAAATAAAAAGTTACATATTAAAGAAACTTGCTCAATACTAAATATATGATTTAGAATACTTGCATCCTTATGAACAATTAGATACAAAAGCTTTCTCAAAAATAAACCATCTAGCTCTACGAAAATGTAGAGTTAGGCACTTGTGTAATTGCAATTGAATCCAAGACAATAATGTACTCAACGAAATTAAACTCGCACAATAAATTTCTGAGTTAGAGAACTTGCCTTTAGCACAAGCTAAACCTTACCACTTGAATCTCAATACCCTATATATGTCATCATGACATAATTAGTCATAACAAACATTTTATATCTATATAAACAAATATATACATCATGTAGGTTAAATTACCAATTCACATAATCAAACTATGTTAATACTAGTTAACCCTTGATAACATGCTCATTCATAGTTTAATACTACTGAAATCATCATTTAGCATTCCTATTATTAACACATAACATTTATTTTCCAACTTTGTGTAATAAACTAAAACCGCTCGAACATTCGCTAACTTCACATTGTGGTGCCACGATTTACTTTACATCAGTTGGCGTTATATGTTGTGAGTCACGAAGCCAACAATTAAGGCGACTGCCACAGGTATGCGCGTAGTCTTTTGACGCGAAACTTGTATCTTCTTTGAAGTCATGTCTTTGGCGCTAAAAGGCGAGAACTTCGGCGACCAAGCTCTAAACAACATAAACATAAAGCCAAATTGGCCTACAAACTCCAATCTAATAAGCTAATTAACAAGTAATTCATACAAAGACTTCAAGTAAACATATTGTAAAGACTCCTAACATGATTCTACCCATAAAATAACATAAACATCAATTTACAACACCCAAATTTCATTGTTTTTTATAAAAACTCCATTTTTGACATTTTTAATGAAAATCAACAATGTGATTTTGTTTTTCGATCAAAACAGTAAATTCAAAGTACCATGGTTATGATTATACATACTCTATCAAATTCAATAGTCAATTTATCAATTTAACAACTAATTAAACCTTAATTTTTACTTTAAACTAAGTCATATTCATATATATTTTCATATGAACTCACTATGATATATTTTTCTTCACAATTTACATACATACATAAAGTAATTGATTCTAATCATACACAACCTATGAAAAATAGTTTTACAACAACAATCATCATCTAAAACTATATACACAAGAAATTCATCATCCATAATTATTACATAGAACTTTTTGGAGAAGAAAACTAAACTTTAAAACTAAAATACAAGGATTAATATCCTACCTTTGATTAAGAAGATGATGGCTATCCTTTTGATTATCAAGCTTCTTTTCCCCAATTCCTTTCTCAAATTCTCTAGCCTTCCTTCCTCTCTTCTTTTCTCTTTGTAAACTCTGTTCTTCTCTTCCACTAAGTTCTTTCTCCCTAACTCTAACTACGTACTAACAATATAACGTATAATAGTAATATAGGTATTAAATATATAATATAATTCTAACTTTAACTGACATCAGTTATATTTTATTTGAAAATCAAAAGCCATAAGGCTTGTTTGGCTAACATAATAAAAAAAATAAGCCATTAACTTATATACCTTGTTTGGTAAAGCTAATTAAAAATAAATCAATTAATCCTTATACCTTGTTTGATAAAACACTATTAGATTAAAGACTTAATATGCATTAAGAATTGTTTGGCCAAAACTAAATTAAACTCCTTTAATTTATTTTAATAACTCCTTTATAGAAAGGTTATTTGACACACTTCTACTAAATTAAATAATCAATTTAATCAATTCAAATACTAATTTATTAAATTACTTTAACACATAAATCATTATCACATAATTATAATTTCCTTTATAATTATAATTTTATTCAACCAACTAATAGTTTATTTTAAATTAAAATTCTAATTAAAATATTTTAATTCATTTAATCATTATTAGCTCTTTAACTTAATTATTAAATTAATTTAGTATTTAATCTCATAACAATTAATTTTCTTAGCTCCTTAATTATTTATTCAACAAATAATTAACTAAACCACATCAACTCAAATTGAACAATTATTTATTCAATAATAACATATCCCTTAATTACTTATATAAATCAATAAATATTTAATATTATAATTTAAAATTCTAGAATGTTACACACCCCATACGGAGTACTTTCCCATTTTAAATACCTGTGAGCTCATATATAGCTACTTCTGTACCCACAAAAGCCAGTGTTTACCCACTTTAAAGATATAGAAGTCTTCTTTGGCAGTCCATTGTAAGCCTTCTCACACACTTTAAAGTCTTTCTCTTCATCTTTGCACACACCCTTCTTCACGTTTAGAGTCGTATTATTGTGCGCGTTTGCCTTACTTTCTATTCAGTGGATATATTTCAGGTTTGTATATACATATTATATACATATATATATATATATATATATATATATATATATATATATATATATATTAACTGTGTGTCTGACTACATTCGATGAGTCCAATTTTACATCCTGAAAGCGTTTACTTGCTTTTATATATATATATATATATATATATATATATATATATATATATATATATATATGAACTGTGTTGGACTCTGTTAGATGAGCCCGGATTTTACATCCGTGCGTTTACTCACTTTTATATATATATTTATATATATGAACTGTTGTCCAATTCTGTTTGATGAGCCTGGATTTTACATCCGGTGCGTTTATTGCTTTTATATGTGTATATATATATATATATATATATATATATATACAATTTCGTCCCACCTGGAGTTCACTTCGTGGTGGTTAATCGCTTTTACAGCTTTCTTTATGTTTCGTCCTTCCTGGAGTTTACTTCGTGACAGTTGATCACTTTTATAGCTTTATTTACGTTTTGTCCCGCCTGGAGTTTCCTTCGTGTTAGTTGATAGCTTTTACAGCTTTCTTTACGTTTCGTCCCGCCTAGAGTTTCCTCCGTGGCGGTTGATAACTTTTACAACTTTATTTACATTTCTGATCCCCCATGGAGGTGCTTCGTGGTTGGTGATCATGTACAGATATATATATATATATATATATATATATATATATATATATATATATATATATATTTACTGACTTTTTATATATATATATATTTCTTCGCTTTCATACAAATTGCGGTATCATGTGCGCCTAGGAATCATGTGATCACAGATTCAACCTATTGGATCTAGATTCGGTTTCCGTGATGGACATTTTCAGCTGTAAGCAACTTGTAAATTATTCTACGGTGTCTTAATTTCCTTAGATGGTTTTCATACCCACGAGGAAGTCGGCATTATTTTGTACATTATTTTCTTATAGATGCTTCGCATCTCGAAAATAAAATCAATCAAGCCGAACACTTAATAAAATGGAAGTGTAAAAGGTCTCAATTACTATTGAGCATCAGGGTTTGAAAAAAATCTTTTATAAAACATCACTGCCATATCTTGCTAAAAACTGAATTTTTACATAAATTCAAACCTTGTGTATATAGGTGTGAATGAGGCCTCGCACTACTTCCAAATAACAGAACATTGACCCACACACACACACATTCAGATAATTATTTCTTGAAAAGAGGCGGTCACCGTGGTAACACGGATGTTGGGGGGGGTGTCTAACACCTTCCCTCCGCATAACCAAGTCCCCGGACCCTAATGAATCTCGGTTTCACCGACCCGTTTAGCAGTGTCACATCACTGGGTCAATGTGCAAACCTTTTCTCGGTTGTGTTGGTATAACCATTTAAAAAACCAACTGGCAACTCTTAACAGTCCATCGTCGATATTATACATGTCGGACCTTTTTCACTTATTTTTTCAAACAAATCTCACCTAAAATGAGAGCACCAAAGAACAAGTAACGGAAAGGGACATCTAAATATCCCGACGTCGACAATGGACATCAAGATGACACAACGCTCTTCTTTCTCTCGGCAGTTCAGAACACTCTTCATGTAGTAGAACTCTCACTTTTATATTGTAGAACTCTCACTTCTACTTCTTTCTTTCTTTGTCTGTCTCTAAGTGTTCTTGGTGGATCGTAGAGTGAGCCTTCGGACTCACTATCTCACATGGTTTAGAATAGTCCACCGTTACTCCAAACTTGGCAACACCAGCAGCCCTCGATCTTTGAAGCTCTTGCTAATTTATACTCCTTCCCAATCCTTCCGTTGGAAAGTAGCCATTGAAAGCTATTCAAATATCTTCACAAATCTCTAGTTGACTGAGGTAGACTACTAATGTGACATGTCACACTTTTTCTGACACTACGGTCTACTATTTCACCTACCCCATTAGAGATGTCACTTTAATGTCTTGGGCAGGTTGAAGACTTTATTTCATCCTTCTGATTTCTCGATCAGAGGTTGTCCTTTTGCATCGATGCTCTCAATAAGATCTTGTCCGAATATTATGCTTCAGATTGAACCGTTACCAATGCTTCAGTCTTCAGCTATTCGAACTCTACGATTCTGTTGCATGTCTTCATGGACCTGATCGTAGTGTCTTGTTGACTGGTAGAGACAACAATACGATCTTGAAGAGTGGTCATTAGATCTTCAATGTAGAACACCTCTTCCTTCTTTTGTGCAGTGCTTCAACACTTCTGTTTGCCTCAACAACTCTAAGATACTGATGAATTGACTTCTTTGTCCTGGCCCCTTCTGAATAGCAAGACACTTCAGATTTGTGGCGTGTCCAACTCGCTTTTTCCTTGTGATCTCCCGTTCACTTATCATCAATGGACTAGCCCAATGCTTAATCACTTTAGCCATATTCTTCAGAAGCTGTCCAGTATCTCTGTATGCACTTCATCAGTTCTTTCTTTGTTTGGCAAACACTACAATCTTGGTTGCTTCCAAGATCGTTGTTTTCTGTCTGCTTGACAGCTACTGCACTTGTTGACTTTCCTTAGTCAGTTACTTAAGTCTTCTTCTGATCTCCTTGTGGAAGACTTCATCTCGAATGGCTTCACAACTCAATCTTGATGCTGATTGGGTTGGTGCTTAGATATTCTATTAGCTTGCATGCCATTCGTTGAGTGCTCTCTGGTTTCCTTCATGATGGGATGTATCTTTGCAGTGCCAACCAAAGGCTTCATTCCTTAGGATATTCTAGGAGTGCTCATTTGTTGAGAATCGTATTTTCTCTACGATTTTGCCTTGGCGTTGTGAGCACAACGGTTGAAGTCATAGTTCTGCTCTCTAAGATTCAGCTTTGGCTTTGCAGACACTACGACTCCGAGATCAGATCTTGACACTCTACGATTTCTGTCTTTGTGCTCGATTCCTTTATCTGATCTTGCTCGACTACGATCTCTGCCTTTGATATGATCAGTAGACTCTACGATCCTGAGTGTAGTCTTCGATCTCTGACTTGGCTTCGGCAGATACTCGTTCGGCTCGTAGACAAGATGTCTCTACGATTCTGAACATGACTTCCTCAGCAGACTATGGCCCTGAGGAAGTTCTACTCGACACACTACGATCCTTCCTCGTCTCTCCTGGAAGTCTATGAACTCCAAGACTACTATCTTGCAGACTACGATTCTGCCTTGATTGCTCTCGAGTTTCCTTGACTCTCCTGGAAGACTACAATTTCTGGTGCAGTGCTCGACGATCAGACAAGCCTATCTATTACATCATAAGATCAACCTAACATGCTTGATCTTTCTATTTTTATAGTCCTTGTACATCATTTCTTTTTAAGGACTTTACAAAGCTGTTTTGCTTATGTAGGATCAACCTAACATACTTGATCAATTCATTCTAAGTCCTTGTACACATGTTTCTATTATCTATCAAAGGACTTTACAGCTTTTCTTTATGCAAGCATACTTGCATATTCATTCATATATCTCATAATCAAATCATATATAAATAGGAATAACATTCATATGCTTATTCCTGACAATCTCCACCAATTTGATTATGACAAAAATAATAAGTGCATATGCATGTTATGAATGAATCTTATATATAGTGAGCAGCTATATTTCTAAAACAGATAATCATGAATGTCATTTATAATGATGTGGAATTTTAATACACTGACATTTTACATACTGGATCCAGAACATACCTAACTAGTTAGAGATGTACCTCTTTTGGCTCCATGTATGTTTCCAGGATTTTGTTGATCAGCTATTCATCTGTTTATCCTTCTTGCTCCTGCTCCCCTTGGGATGATAACTTTCCTGCTTTGCTTTGCTCCCCCTCAGATGTATGCTTCTCTTCTCTTTTTTGGCTCCCCTTGTAACGCCCGAGAATTTCGGATTTTGAATGAATTAAATTTTTATTTGATTATGTGAATTAAATGAATTTAATTAATTTATTCTATGAGTAAGATGTTCGAAGGTCGTACTATGATCTAGAATATACGGATGTGGTAAGTATTCTGGCTTTGTGCTAGGATTAATTATTGTGAATTACCAAGACGAAAACGAAGGTTTTCCGAGAAGTTTTCCGTAAAAACACTATTCATCCGATTTCGTTTGGAGCTAGGGTTTGAAAATTTGAGAAACGTCTAATGATAGAATATGACGATATTATGGAATATCTAATAATATTTCCGTTATGGCAAACGAAGTTTTCGCCTGCAGACTTAAAACCTAAGGGTTTGTGAAAGAGGTTTCTGAAAGGGAAAATAAAATGCGTATAGTCGTTTCAATGATTATACATATAAGATACGAGTATTATACTAGTATAAATATGAGTATGGTATGAAGAATAATATGAAGTATAATACGAATATCGTAGGTGTATTAAATAAAGAGAATACGTGAATTATACGTATAGAATACAAGAAGTTCTAATGGAGTAGGAGTTAAGGACTTTGGTATAATTTAATTGGACTTGGACTAATAGAAAGCCCAATGAATACGCTTCGGTCATTTGTGAGATGCACGGAAATTAAAAAAAAAACCGGTGGTTACAGGTGCTTTGGTAACATGCTTCGGTCATTTGTGAGATGCACGAAAATCAAGGGGCCGGAATAATTAAAAAAAAAAAAAAGGAATCTGTTATACTGCAAGAAGCTTGAAAAATGCTAAGGCAATGCACTTTAATTTTGGGCATTATATATATATATATATATATATATATATATATATACTGGATATAATATATATATATATATATATATGGTTATTTTATTATTTTACAATATATTATATATATTATATATATATATATATATATATTATTCTTAATAATTTTATAATTAAAATAATATTTATTTTAATTTTAAAATAAAAGGTTTATTTTAAATATTAAAATAAAAGAGTTTATTTTAATTTTAAAATTAGAATTTCATGCTAACTAATTAGAGTTGGAATTGGATTCCATAATAACTAATTGGAGTTGAAATTGGATTTTATTTTTCCTAAAATAAAGGAGTTTATTTGTGAATAGGAAAGAAAATCCATGTTTCCTTAAATAAAGGAGTTTATTTAGATATGAAATAGATTTCATATTATTCAAAATAAAGGAGTTTATTTGTGAATAGGAAAGAATATCCGTGTTTCTTTTAATAAAAGATTTTTTTACATGGAATTGATTCCATAATTAATTAAAATAAAAGAGTTTATTTTAATTAAAGTTTTTTTATATATATATATGGAATTGGATTCCATAATTAATTAAAATAAAGGAGTTTATTTTGATTAAAGATTTTGATTAAAATAAAATAGTTTATTTTATTCAAAATAGGATAAATTAAAATAAAATAGTTTTATTTTGATTTAAATTTGGATTAAAATAAAGGAGTTTATTTTTATTCAAAAATAGATTTTATACTAACTAAATTTGCCCATTAAATGATATCAATATATATATTAAATGTTCATTATTCATAAGATGAATATTATTTATTGATGCATATGATGATATGTATGATAATAAATGGGATTGATTAAGGACTATTGACCAATGCGATTGGATTTTATTTTAGTTGGATGTATGAATGTATGGGTTTTATTAAATGGGGTCTCATGACTGCCTTTCTCTAATTTTTCTGAATGTAAATTCTATCTCCTCCTATGTACTTCCCTTGATTACTGATCAAGGTTTCTATTTATTTTAAATAGTTTTGTAATAGGAATAGTTAGAATTAATTTTGAAAAAATTGGAGATCAAGGAGCAAGGAGCGCTTGAAGACCCGTTTGTAATGGAGCCCGGGTTTAAATGTAATAGTTATATTTAAATATTATTTCTTGCACCCCTAAGGTTTGACCTTTTGGTTCATTTGGTGGCTCTAGTGAACCAAACTAGAATAAAAGTCCATAATCAATCCGGGTAGAATATAGTATTCTATATGTGCATGCTTATACTATATATATTATATATTATGCAAACATGCTTCGCATGTTCATTAATATGACGCGTATTTTATATATATATAAATGCATGCGCTAAAACAAGATGAGACAAATTAATAACAAACCCCTCAATTTTTATATTAAGTCCTAAGCGTTCAAAGATATTTGGAATATCGAACGTCGCCTCTAGCATGATAAAATTAATAGAGTATTAAATATTTAATATGAGTTTGTTGTGTCACCACAAGGCAAGTATTAAGTATTTAAGATGTTAATTTATCACATTTGATGCTTATAAAGAAAATTGAACAATATTGTTTTGTTGTGTCACCACAAGGATGATATTTTTCTTTTTTGAATATATGGAGTGCTAGGTCGGACTTAACTTGGATAATTTTGATTCGGATGTGCCACCACTTGATCAAAATAATCTAAGAGGCAAAAGAAAAGGAGTTGCATAGTTGATGTAATTGACAAAAGTTGTCTACCTATTTATTTATATATAGTTTGTTGTGTCACCACAAGGCTATATACATTTGAAATGGGATCCTTATTCTCACTAGCAAATCTTTAATTAGATTTTGCCAAACTATATAAGTGAGGTAATATAGTTTGAAGAAAATAGTGGGAGATACCAATTTAAAACAAGACCTAATTTATTTTGGTAATTAATAATAGAATGTATGTTAAAATGTTGTTAATTACAAATTCATTTACGTAATTTTACAATGTCTAAAATTACTATCATCGCGAAGCATATTAGATGCTAAATTAATCGGGCCATCAATTAAACGGATTGGTTAAGGAATTTGAGAATAGTTCTCATAGTCGAAAAGCTATCTTATGTCCTTAATCGCCTATCCTCGCAATGGTTGCGCATAATGCCTCTGAGGAAGAGATTGCTACTTTTAGAAAGTGGCAAGATGATGCACTGATTAGCTCATGCATCATGCTTGTATCCATGAGTAACAAGCTTGATTCACTGAAACTATGGATACTTCTACTATACTCCCGCACGCCAAGTAGTTGATGGTGAGAAAAGTAGGGCCGATAGATATCGACATATCTAAGGAGCTCTTCCGATCTAGAATAACCGATGACACTACAGTACAAATAAAAGTCCTTAACATTATCAATTTGATTGATCAATTAGGACAACGAGTTTTGTCATGGATGGAGAGTTGAGCCAAGATTTGATCTTGCACTCACTCCCGGACTCCTTTCACAATTGTTGTGAATTTTTCATATGAACAAGCTAGATATCAGCTTTGCCGATTTGCTTAACATGTTGAAAAATGTTGAGAGTCACTTTCCAACCAAGAAAGACCATGTCTTACTGGTAGGGGCCAAAGGATCTTCTAAAAAGAAGAACGATTCAAAGAAGGTAAACAGAAAGGCGTAATCAAAGGATAATAAGAACAAAACTGATATGGATGGCAAAGGCGTTTGCTTCCACTGCAATAAGCCCCGACACTTTGAAAGAAATTATGAGAAGCATCTTGCGAGGCTAACCAAAGAAGCTTAGTGAAGTTTCTACATAATACGCTTTTGTTCATGATTGAAATAAATTTTCTTTAAGTCAAGGTTCTACTTGGGTATTGGATACCGACTTTGGTTATCATAAATATAGATTTATGAAGGAACCAAGCGAAGTAGAAAGTTAAACAAAGATAAGTAATCCTATGTGTGGAAAATGAAGCAAAGGTTCTTTGCGTTAGCTATAGAAACTTATAGTTTAAGATCGCTTACTGGCAAATCTATTAAGTTAATAAGTTGTTATTGTATTCAGCTTCTTGTTAAAAATATTATTTCCATTTTATTGTTGGACAATGAAAACTTTGGTATTATAATTAAGAACAATTGTTGTTCTATTTATAATAATAATGTTTTATATAGAACTGGAATATTACTTAATAAATTTTGTATACTTGACTTACATGAAAATAATTTTGCATATTGAACAAATTAGTATAAGAAAAGGAGATGATCATTCAAAGAGTTGAATGTGTGTATTTGCTAAAATACAAGTGTGAATTATTTGAAAGGTTCAAAGAATTGAAGTGAAACAAATTAATGAAAGTATTAAGATTTTTGATTAGATCAAGGATAAATACTTGTGCAATAATTTTCTAGATCATCTCAAATAGTTTTCTCATAATGGACACATCTTGATATGTAATAATTGATTGATGTATCTGAATGAAAAATCGTACCTTGTTGGACATGGTGCGGTCCATAATTATTTTACCGACATTCCAGTATCCCTCTAGGGTCATGTCCTAGAAATGGCTGCATATCTTCGGAAAAGGTAATCTCTAAATCCAGCCCCAAGACTCCATAAAAGTTATGGACAGGGAGGATTCCTAATCTTAAGTATGTTAAGATAAGGGGTTGTCCAACTTATGTGAAACGGTTTCAAAGGATAAGCTTGGGACAAAATTTGACAAATACAGATTTGTGGGACATCCTAAAGTAAGTTTAGGGTATATGTTCTATAATCCTGCTTAGCAAAAGGTGTTTATTGCGAAACACCCTGCCTTCTAAGATAAAGGTGTTTATCATTAAAAGGGGCTAGTGGGAGGATAATAGATCTTGAAGAGTTCAAGAACCACAAAACACTATAAATCAAATAAGAGGAACCTGTAGATAGACCTATTGTACCTGGCAACCGAATCAATGCGGAATAGTACCAAGATACCAGAGGTATGGATTCATCATGGATAATGATGATGAGGTACGCATCATAGAAGATGATGATCCAGAGTTACATTCGATGAGGTAAGACTTCTAGTGTGTACAAAAGGGTCAGTGGGAGCGTCGTGAAATTTCTAGTATTATATGTTGATATACTACGGATGAGGAATAACATACCAATGCTACAATCAGTAAAGATAAAGTTGTCTAAACATTCCTCCATGAATGGTTTGGGAAGAGTATCTTAATTGGGGATATAAATCTATATAGATAGATTTAAGAGGATGCTCGACTTAACCCAAGGAACGTATATTCATTTGATGCTAAAGTTGTTTAGCATGACAAACTCCAAGAGATGTCTCATGTCGATGAGCTATGGAGTGTATCTCTTAATAGTCCCCACGCACTCACGAAAAGAGAGGTCGCATGAGTGACAATCATGTATGCAATGAAATGTACGAGACCTGATGTTGATCACTTCTTATCTCGGGAGAAGTTCTATAAGAGTCTGTGAAACACATCATAGAGTGTTTAACGCACTAAGGATGTGATCATATTCATGGTGGGTCTTAATTAAAACTAGAGGGCTTAATGGACTCAAGTTTTTCGAGACGCACCAAGACGACGAGAAAAATCCACTTTAAGGTAATGGGTTACCTTGAACAAAGGGTGCGATGAATTGAAAGGTTCCAAACAAAGAAAGAGTTGCTAGTTTAGTGATAAAGACAAAGTATATAACTATAAATGAAGCTGCAAGTTGATTGTTTGGATTAAAAGTTTATTACAAAACTAGGAATAGTTCCTAAGTCTCATCTTGGATCTAAACATGTGTTGTGGCACTTTCATTTGATTATAAGAATCATTGAAAGAAGGGAAATCATTATAGAGATGGTGGACTCTCAAGAACAACATTACATATCCATTAACTAAAGCTTATCCAATGTTAGGATAATCGTCACTTAGAGAAGAAGAGTATAAGATACCATGACGATTGGCTTTAGTGCAAGTGGGAGATTGAAAGTAGTAGTATGCACACAAGCCAATCATGTTTGATGATAAAGCATATACTTTGTAACAATCTTATTCATTTATTAATAAAAAGTATTAATTTATTAAAGGCTTTTAATTATCTACATGATGTTGTTTTATAATATGTGATAAACCCATAGTTTTAAGCAATGCTTTTAGAATAATGATGATGATCATTCTAATGAGATCTAAATTCTTAGAAAGCTTAAAACTAAAATAGTTCCCAATCATTGGATTACTAAATTGGGGATTAGTGAATCCGGATAGATTGGTACATACGTTAACTTGCTCATTGGATGAGGATGATTGATCTCATGATCATTTGTGTGGAGACACTAAAGCAAGTATGTAGGTGCTTATTAGAGAATAAGTTCAACGAACGTTGGCTCGCTAAGGAATACCTAATGGAGTTTTATTTGCCTGTCAATAGAAATTCCTGTAGTGATAGTAGTACAAGTAATCCTTGGACTTGAGATCATCATAGTATCTTGTGTATGATGAGTTATACTTTGACTTATTCCTTAAGACCCTTAGGGTATATCAAAGGGTATGCTTGGGTATAATAAGTTGTACATGGAGATAATGTATGATCAATAAAGAATCTACAACTTCTAATAAAAGAAGAGAAATGTCCTATGTGATTCGTTAAATGACAACCCAGTAGTCCTTGGCCAAGGCAGAATGAAATTAGAAAGGAGTTTCTAATTTGCATTATTTGGTTTTGTGCATTTAAGGATCGAAATACATATAATTAAATAAAATAAGACTTGATAGTAATTCCATGTCTTATATTTAATTGGGACATTGTATGGTGGAAGGATTGAATTGTACGGTAACTATTTACTCAAAGGTTCTTTAATGATTAATGTTGAAATCTATATTATCTGGAAAAGTCGTTGATCGCTAGGGAGGCTTATCCCTATTGTAGAATAAATATTATTTATTTAAATAAATTAATTGTTTAATTTATTTATTTAAATAAGATTAGAATTGTTCTAATTGATTTATTCACAACCGGTTTAATATGGAGAACCTAAAGGGTCACACCATAAAAGGAAGAATAATTATTTAAGAAGTTAATGGCATAATCGTAATAATATATTAAGTATATTTAATTTAATCTATGGTGATAGAATAAATTAAATAGCTTAATATTTATTATTTAATATTTTAGAAATATTAAATATAAATTAATAAGAGGAGTCTTATTAATATTATTACAATTATTATTATTTTAATTTCTAAAAGAGTTTAGGAATTAATTTAATATAAGTACTCTCATTTATTCCTAATAGGATTAGGAGGGAAAATTAGTTAAAGGAGTTTAATTAATTATCCCTAATAAGATTAGGGAGCTTAATTAATTAAAAGAATTTAATTAATTAAATAAAACCCAATTCCTTAATTGTTAAGGTGGATTGCCCACATCTATAAATAAGAGGAGTCTTATTATGGGTGAGGGTGTGGTTGACTTTAACAACTACGACATAATTCCAATTTGTTGGAGAGTACACCCTTTTTCTATAGAGATAGGAAAAACTAGGGTTTAGCCAATACCCCTTCTTCTTGAATTTTCTTCATCCTTGGTGGATCACCTCTAGAGGCCAAACGCTTGGGTGGCTAACGTTGATCAAAGGAAGGAACCAAACCCGGTGGATTCAAGTTGAATGCGAAAAGGATTGGTGGTGAACTTGTACCTGAGGAAGCTCGGATCTTCAAGGGTATGTTTGTTCTTCATATCTTTTCGTTTAATTAATAATTGTGCATAAAGGGTGATCCGGGTATATGGTGTGTAAATTTTTAAACTCTGATTTTACACGCTTCCGCATTATTTTGCAATTTGATTGCGCACATGAATATTACAAACCTAACACTAAGTTGCAAAGGAGGTGCAATAGTAAGGAGGTGGGGGAAATGGACAATTTTGGCCCTAATTTGGTTTTCTATATATACAAAGCTTGGGTTGAGTATTTGTTGTTTTGAAAATCTTGTTCAACCTATATTGAGAGGGAGAAAAGCTAGAAACACTTAATCAATCTACTTCCAAGCAAACCTTTAGACGTTTATCAAGAACGAGAAGTACGTCAAAGGTAAATTCTCATAAACTGTAATCTTCACAGTTTTCGATTTCTTTCTCGTAGAAGAATCGTAGATTGGTGGAGCATGTTTATTGAGGAGAGATAAGGATGTCTATTAATGATTAAATCATTGATAGGTCATGACCAAATAGAAATCGTAAGTGTTTACTTAAGTTAAAAACCGTAGAAAGTTTTGAACGTGAACTTAGTTATGAATGAACGATTTGAAAACCGTTATAGCTAAGGAATGTGTCTATTGTTTGGTTAGAAGGACTATGATGAATCAATGGAGTTTTCCATTTGATTTGGCTTATAGAACATGAGTAATGAAGTTATGGCAAATTTTGCAAAAATAGACGTTAAACGTCGAAAACGTAGAAATCTCGGATTAAAGGTCAAAAGTTGTCGTGTGACTTGAAAACGTTGGTTTCCAATGTCAACACGTGAGATAAGGTAATTAAGAGTCATTGGCGAAAGAATCATCGCATTCCGACTTATAACGAAGAAAACGAGTATTGAATGGTCAAAAATGTTAAACGAACGCTCAAAAATGAACTCAAAGGTGAATTTCGAGTTAACGGATTCGAAAGCATAAAATTCTTATACGAACATGTAAAGGATGTAATTTGTGAGTTGTAGGCTTTCGAATGGGTCAATTCGGATGTAAAACGAATAAATTATGAAGTCGGGAGTTTCGCTAGAAAACCAAACTATTTTTGCCAATTGGTGCAGTGGGATGACCGCAAAGACCAACCCAGTGATAATATATAATCGCACACAAAGACCGAATCCGTGCAAAACTCTCGGAGAGTGGTGCCGCAGCTGTTTGAAGTTATACTAGAGTTGTCGCTACCAGCAGCTTATAAAGTAAAAAATGTTGACCAAGTTAGGTTTTTTTTCCATTGGAATGTAGACCTAAGGTAAGACATTGAAGGTACTTAAGGTACATAATAAGACTAACCTTAAATTACTTATATGGTGATAATGTAAGAAGAGGTAGTAAGGTTTAATAGAAATTAAACGAAGAACGCGAGAATGTAATAAGTAAACCGTAAATGACGTTCAACGTTGGTACTCAACCAATAATGATTGAATGTCGGTTAGTAACGTAAAAACGTTAACGAACCGTAATGAAGTATAGAAAGTCGAATCGACTATAATAACGAAGTTAATTCAAATAAGACATAGAGAAGAATGAAGTTCGTTATAGACAATAAAGTTAGTTTGTTTGATAACTAATTAAAGTGTGCTATGTGAATATATCATGTAGATCATGTAAAGACTGAGAATTGTTGAAATATCTATTCAAAGACGCTTGAAGGCAAGTCTTTCTTAACGCTTGTCTAACCTCCGTGTTAGCTAAGTTTTATGTGATGCATGTTATACAATGCATGAATGGTTTTAAAGAAAGAGTTGATGCCTATTTTAACTCGGCTAGACTAATATTGAAGAGTTGATTGATTTGTTTACAAGTCTTTCGATATAGAATGTTAATGCTATCATATCCAAGTATTTGGTACGGATGAGAAGGTAAGTTTGTCTATGTACAAATAAAATGTATTTTTCATCGATTATTCGATGGGCACACGAGGTTGCCAAATTGTTAAGCGTAAATACGTTTAACGTAAGAGTGTTGATCAACATAGAGTACAATAGGCTGATCACCTAGAAGTGCTCGTAAGTAAAGATGGGTGGATGGCCTTGGTGCCGAATATCCTTTTCAAGTATAAAAACGAAAAGAGTATGTTCATGGTCTATTGACCGGTTCATCATTCCTAAGCTATTATATATACTCTGGAATTGTTGTTATGAGAAGTACAAGTCGAATGTTTCATAGTGCTTCGTAGTTAATGGTTCAAATATGGAAAATAAAGCATGTAATTGTTAAGGTGATATTTATATGATTCTTTGTTAAGACTTGCTGAGCTAGTTATGCTCATTCTTGATTGAACCATATGTTTGCAGCTAAAGTCGAACGAACTAAGAGTTCTAAGCAAGATAAAGGCAAGGCTAAGATGGACAATTAATCGTCCTGTAATAGATTAGTGTATTTAATTGTAATATACTTATGAAGAATAACGAATGTATTCGGTTTATGAACCTGGGAAAGGATTTATTATAAATGTAATACAAAGATAGTATTTACACTCATTTTGTTGTTATCTCAATGGAATGATTGTATGGATTGTAGTATCGTGGAGCACCATTTGTCGGGTTGGAAGATACCCGGATTTGGGGGCGTCACAGGATGGTATCAAAGCATTAGGTTATAAAACTTAAGGGGGGAAGAACCTTAGTCTAATAGCCTCGTTAGGAAAAGAAGAGTCCGAAGAAAGTTAACTCGAGTCAAATGAGTTAATAAGGTATTGAGGAAACTCAGTACCGAAAGATTTAAAAGATGAAAAGTAACCTAAATGGATTAAATGTGATTTGTGCTTATATTATTGTTTAGTATGTACTAATCAATTTGTTATGTGTTATTATAGATGTCGGTCGATAGCTTGATGTATAGGGATATACATGTGGTCAGCGAGGAGTCCGTGAACAGAGTTAAGACAATATCGGTGCCTATAGCAGACATACCTGTAGTGATTCTAGAAGAGTCAGAGCCCGAGGAATATTACTCGAAGGAGGATTATTCTGAGGAGACCATGGGAATATCATCATATCTGAATATGATGATAGATGTGGAGGATGACATGGAGGTGACATCGATTAATACGGTGATGCATGCCCTAGAGTCGACACCTACCGAGATTATGAGGGCGATGTACCTCTCAGTGCTTGACCGTAACATGCAACTGCATAATATGGTGCAACACCAGAAGGAAGAGATCAGTGATCTCTACGGTGCGAAGGAGTCTGCAGAGTCAGACTATGAGATAGAGCATTATGACAACTCATGACTGACAAGGCTAGGGACTATAAGAACGAGGTCGTAGAACTTCGTGAGAAACTGGCTAAAAAAGACCAGAAGATAGCACGAATGTCATATATAATGACAGTACGCGTGAGGATTTCAAGCTTAAGATAGCTTGTTATTCTATTGAGTCAGGACAGACTCGACATACTCTAAGTCGAGATATTGTGTCGATTCTAGCGAACGAGAAGCATGAAAATGCTGTTAGGCAGTATTAGGAGTTAGTATGGTACATACTTTTGTGTAGTGACGTAAAACCCTCTTTTGTATAATTAAAGGGTAGTCTTTTTGTAAATCCCAATTTTTGTGGAAGTCAATCGCGGGATATTTATGTAATAGCTTTTGGGCTATGGAAAGCAACTTGTAAATAGTTCTGATCTATAAAGAAGCATTTTAATCTAAGGAAGTTTTTATTTTAAATTGCTTTGTTGTGTATGAGTTATTGTTCAGTTGTTTGACGACTAATAATGAAGTAAGCAAATAAGTAATAACGAAACTTTATTTATTTAATCAAAAATGCTGCCAAGAAGAAGACAACGTAACCAACAGGCAGAATCGCATAATGATAAGGAGGTAGGTCCTAATAACCCAATGCAAGAGTTCGTTAATTTATTAATGGCTGCATTTAACCAAGCTGGGGGTAGAGCACTCGCATGACCTAGGGTAGCCCGAACGACTACCTTTAAAGAATTTAAGAGTGTAGGTCCACCCGAATTTAAGGGAACAACGGACCCAATGGAGGCCCAGACATGGTTCAAGGAAATAGAAAAGGCGTTTGTTATTACAAATGTAGCTGAGGTACAGTGGCCGCTCCCGAGCCAATCAACTTGCCGTACAGAGCACAATATCCTATTGTTAGCTTGAGCAAAGTTCCGTGGAATTATGGAGAAGGTGAAGGATCCACCTCACATACAACTGCTGCAGTGTCGAAGGAAAATCCATTGTATCTTCCCCAACGGGTGATGAAATTTACCATGAAATCAAAGGGGAAAATACCCATGGAGAAGATTGAAAAATTCCTCCACACTATGGGTCATAACGAAGCCACGGTGGTTTTAAGCTTAAAAGAAGCTCCACAACAAATATCAATTCTAGACTTGGTCCTAACTTCCGAGAATCATCGGAAGGTCTTGTTGAAGGTTTTAGAAGAAGCCTATCTACTAACATCAGTTGATACGGAAAAATTTCAACATCTGGTTGATCACATTTTCAACAACAATGTGATATCCTTCATTGATGATGACATACTGCCCGAGGGGACCGATCATTGCAAGTCGTTGCACATTGCGGTCTTATCCTCTGGATACATGCTAGTTGGAGTCCTGATAGATGGAGGTTCCTCTCTAAATATATGTCCATACACTACCTTGGTGAAGATGAACATCAATCTCAACCGAATTCGGAGTAGCCATACTATCATCAAAGCTTTTGATGGAGCCCGTTGGAATTTGGTCGGAGTAATTGAGCTGCCAATCGAAATTGGTCCTCATACATTCTGCGTATCTTTCCATGTACTCAAGATAGATTCGGGATACAACCTTCTCTTGGGACGACCATGGATTCATATGGCTGGGGCAGTCCCCTCCACTCTTCACCAACAGTTGAAATGCATTATCAACAATAGCCTGGTCACGGTCAACGCTGAACCAGAGTTTCCTCGACACGGGGACGTGGCATTCATCAATGTCAATGCAGATGTTGAACCAGTCAGTTTTTATGCCTTGGAAGTAAGAAATACCCAATACCATGCTATTGGAATGCCATTACCCGAACCCAAGATTTTTGTCGAAGTAATGTCGGCTACTCAAGAAATGATGTCGTTGGGTCATAAACCGGGACAAGGGTTGGGTAAAGATTGCCAGGGTATCAAGTACCCCATTCGATTAGCCAGGCAGACTATAACAGCTGGACTAGGCTATTCTGCCAGTTCTAGACATAGGAATCCTCATAAGCATCAGCAGATTCCTTCAGCTTCAACCATACGGCGTTTATCTTCGCCTTCAAACTCTGAGTCCGCACAACCTCCTATAAAGGTGCCAGCCAATGTAATGGCTATGTTATTTCCCAAGCCGGTACCGGTAAAGGAGAAAGAAGTCTTTGTTCCAAATCCCGCAGTGGAAGAGGAGGAACGAAGAATCAAGCAAGACGTCTTCCGAATGATGTCAGGCATACGCATCATCGTTCATGACGAACATACCAACAGATATACCCCAGACGATGATTGATCAGACGTAATGGCCATTATTCGGGACAGGGAGGATGTTGACAATCCCTCCATCACTGCGGTCCACTCGGACTTTGCCCTTGCCAATTGGAACAGCACTCCTTTCATTGGTCGTCAAGGGTAAAGTGGGCAGAAACTCTTTCTGCCCTGTAAATATAATAACTGCTTACTTTTATGTACAGTATTAGCAGTTTATTTTGTTAGTATATGCTAACACTGTGTATGATCAACACATTTCATATATACTAAGTGAAATCATATTTTGTTTTAGGACTCTGAATTTAGATTTGCCTGTACTTGCTGATACAGTGCCTCTTTTCCACAAGGATTGTACCTTTGATGTAGGGATGAATTCAGCCTTGATGGATATACAAGATGACATTGAGGTGCCTCCAGAAATTCAAGAATGGGTCAAAGACAAACCCAAACCCAACCTTAATTAAACCACTTCTTTCAATCTCGGAACCTTAGAAAGCCCTAAGTTAATCCAGATTGGTTCAAACCTTACCCCAAACCAACGGAATGACATGGTTACGCTATTAACCCAATTCTAGGATGTGTTTGCATGGTCTCATGAAGACATGGTGGGTTTGTCCACTGACATTGTCCTTCATCACCTTCCCATTAAAGAGGGATTTAAGCCAGTCAATCAAAAGCTCAGGCAACTGAAACCTGAGTAGAGTTTAAAGGTAAAAGAAGAAATTGTGAAATAATTTCAAGCTGGCATCATCATGGTGTCCACATATCCTGAGTGGATATCCAACATTGTTGCCCGTGCCTAAACCTGGAGGGAAGATGCGAGTTTACGTGGATTACCGGGACTTGAACAAAGCTTGCTTAAAAGATAGCTTTCCCATGCCATTTATCCACATTCTCATTGACAATACTGCACAATACGACATGTACTCCTTTGCTGATTGCTTTGCGGGGTATCATCAGATCATGGTTGCTGAGGAAGATCGTGAGAAAACTGCTTTCATCACGCCTTGGGGAACCTTTTGATATAGACGGTTGTCATTCGGCCTCATCAATGATGGAGCCACCTATCAACGAGCTATAATGGCTCTTTTCCACGACTTAATGCACAAAGAGATCGAGATCTACATAGATGACATCATTGTCAAGTCCCGGAAGGAGGATGGCCATATAGACCATCTCAGAAAGTTGTTCAACAGGTTGCGTAAGTACAACTTGAAGTTGAATCCAGCTAAATGCGCCTTTGGCTTTAAATCAGGCAAGTTGCTAGGATTTTTAGTCAGCCACAAAGGGATTGAGCTGGATCCTGCCAAAATCCAAGCCATCACAGAAATGCCCATTCCTTAGATAGAAAAGGAAATACGGGGATTTTTGGGAAGAATCAACTTCATTAGCAGGTTTATCTCTCAACTCACAGCAACCTGTGAGCCAATTTTCAAGCTATTAAGGAAAAACTCCTCCATGAAATGGAATGATGAGTGTCAAAATGCCTTCCTCGCAATCAAGAAACAGCTAGTCGAAGCTCCCGTGTTGGTACCACCCAGGGATGATGTTCCCCTTTTCATGTACCTGTCCATAAGTGACAATGCCATGGGTTGCATGCTAGGACAAAAAGACGATAGAGGCCAAGAACGAGCTATCTATTACCTTAGCAAAAGATTCAGCAACAGTGAACACAAGTACACTCTGATCGAAAAGACGTGTTGTGCTTTTGCGTGGGCTTCCATGAGGTTACTGAAAGTAGTATGCACACAAGTCAATCATGTTTGATGATAAAGCATATACATTGAAACAATCTTATTCATTTATTAATAAAAAGTATTAATTTATTAAAGGCTTTTAATTATCTACATGATGCTGTTTTATAATATGTGATAAACCCATAGTTTTAAGCAATGCTTTTTGAATAATGATGATGATCATTCTAATGAGATCTAAATTCTTAGAAAGCTTAAAACTAAAATAGTTCCCAATCATTGGATTAATAAATTGGGGATTAGTGAATCCGGATAGATAGATTGGTACATACGTTGCTTGCTCATTGGATGAGGATGATTGATCTCATGATCATTTGTGTGGAGACACTAAAGCAAGTATGTAGGTGCTTATTAGAGAATAAGTTCACCGAACATGGCTCGCTAAGGAATACCTAATGGAGTTTTACTTGCATCATCAATAAGAATTCTCAGTAGTGATAGTAATACAAGTGATCCTTGGACTTGAGATCATCATAGTATCTTGTGTATGATGAGTTATACTTTGACTTATTCCTTAAGACCCTTAGGGTATATCAAAGGGTATGCTTGGGTATAATAAGTTGTATATGGAGATAATGTATGATCAATAAAGAATCTACCATTTCTATTAAAAGAAGAGAAATGTCCTATGTGATTCGATAAATGACAACCAAAGATCCTTGGCCAAGCGAGAATGAAATTAGAAAGGAGTTTCTAATTTGCATTATTTGGAGTTGTGCATTTAAGAGTCGAAATACATATAATTAAATAAAATAAGACTTGTGATAATTTCCATGTCTTATATTTAATTGGGACATTGTATGGTGGAAGGATTGAATTGTGCGGTAACTATTTACTCAAAGGTTCTTTTTATGATTAATGTTGAAATCTATATTATCCGGAAAGTCGTTGATCGCTAGGAGGCTTATCCCTATTGTAGAATAAATATTATTTATTTAAATAAATTAATTGTTTAATTTATTTATTTATATAAGATTAAAATTGTTCTAATTGATTTATTCACAACCGGTTTAATATGGAGAACCTAAAGGGTCACACCATAAAAGGAAGAATAATTATTTAAGAAGTTAATGGCATAATCGTAATAATATGTTATGTATATTTAATTTAATCTATGGTGATAGAATAAATTAAATAGCTTAATATTTATTATTTAATATTTTAGAAATATTAAATATAAATTAATAAGAGGAGTCTTATTAATATTATTACAATTATTATTATTATTTTAATTTCTAAAAGAGTTTAGAAATTAATTTAATATAAGTACTCTCATTTATTCCTAATAGGATTAGGAGGGAAAATTAGTTAAAGGAGTTTAATTAATTATCCCTAATAAGATTAGGGAGCCCATTTAATTAAAAGAGTTTAATTAAATAATACCTTATTTTATTAAATAAGGTTACCTAATATCTTTATAAGAGGAGTCTTATATCAGATATCAAAAGATACGCAATTCTAAATGTTGGAGAGTACGCTCCTTTTCTATAGAGATAGAAAAACTAGGGTTTAGCCAATCACCCATCTTCTTGAATCCTTCTTCTTCCTTGGTGGATCACCTCTAGAGGCCAAACACTTGGGTGGCTAACGTTGATCAAAGGAAGGAACCAAACCCGGTGGATTCAAGTTGAACGCGAAAAAGGATTGGAGGTGAACTTGTACCTGAGGAAGCTCGATCTTCAAGGGTATGATTTTATTCTTTATCTTTTTATTTAATTAATAATTGTGCATAAAGGGTGATCCGGGTTTATGGTTTGTAAAATTTTAAACTCTGATTTTTACACGTTTCCGCTTATTTTTGCAATTTGATTGCGTTCTTGAATATTACAAACCTAACAGTTATAACCTTACCTCCATGGTCACACAACCCATCTCATATCCCGCGTGGATCCTCTAAAATACTTGTTCAATAAACCCATGTTAAATTGTCGGCTGTCTAGATGGCAGTTGATCCTACAACAATTTGACATCGTATATGTGACTCAAAAGTCCATCAATGGTCAAGGAATCGCGGATCAACTGGCAGTCGCACCTTCAGGGGATTTCAAACCCTTGGAAGCATATTTCCCTGATGAAGGAGTAATGACAGCTCAAAGAACACCATCGCATGATACGCTGCGCAATTATAGAAGATGTATTTTGATGGAGTATTAATATTGAAGGTTCCGGAGCTGGAGCCGTTTCTAGTATCTGCACGGGAGCAAGATCCGTCATTGTCAAATTACAGTTTGTGAGCACCAACAACACAGCTGAGTATGAGGGCTGTCTCGTGGGGCTAAAACTTTCCGCTCAATGGGCATCGGTGTTAACTGCCTTTGGAGATTCGAGTTGGTAATCAAACAATCCACCACGAATCTATAAAACCAAGGAACTACATTTGTTGCCTTACCATCTAAGGTTTTTGAAGATGGTTTTGGAGTTCGAAGAAATCTCCTTTCTACACATTCCTCGTAATAGGAATGACTTTACGGACGCATTAGCTACTTTGGCCTCCTTGATTCGCATATCAGATAAGGAACATTTGCCAAGCGTCACAATTTCCCTGCATAAGGCCCCAGCTTATGGGAATTACGTTGGAGAAGTATCGGATGAGCTACCTCCCATCCAACATCCTTGGTATCAGCATATCAAGGAATTCCTACGAGATGGATCTACACCCGCTGAAGCTAGCCCGACTGAGAAAAGGCGGATCCATCGACTTGCTATGAAATTCTATCTGAGTGGAGATGCACTCTACAAAAGAGATGCAGGACTAGGTCTCCTCAGATGTCTAGACAAAGATCAAGCCCAAAGGCTTATGGATGAAATACATGGCGGAGTCTGTGGGCCCCACATGAGTGGCCCCTTCCTTGTCAAGAAAGTCCTCAGGACAGGACATTATTGGCTATCTCTCAAAGCTGATTGCAATGACCACGTCAAAAGATGCTATCAGTGCCAAATGTATAAGAATGCTATACACGCCCCTCCACGGGAACTCCACAATATGAGTTCACCTTGGGCCTTCTCAATGTGGGGAATGGACATTATCGGGCCCATTGAGCCTAAAGCCAGTAATGGTCATCGATTTATCTTTACTATGATCGACTACTTTACCAAGTGGGTAGAAGCAGTCTCCTTCCCAAGGGTTACTAAAGAAGTCATCATTGCTTCCATCAGAAACAATGTCGTTTGTCGATATGGACAACCAGAGGTGATTGTGTCAGATAATGCTAAGAACCTCAACAACAAAATGATGGAGGAATTATGCAAAGAATTTCCACATCAAACATCTTAACTCACATCTATCGTCCAAGATGAATGGTGCCATTGAAGCGGCTAACAAAAAAATCAAGAAGATTATGCAAAAGATGTCCACCAACAACAAAGATTGGCCCGACCTATTGCCTCCCGACTCTAGCCTAGCCTGTACCTCAATGCGCACTTCCAGTGGGGCAACCCCATACGCATTAACCTATGGGATGGAAGCAATACTCCCCATAGAAGTTGAAATTGAATCCCTCCGAGTGTTGATAAATGCTCAGCTGGATGAAGACCAATGGGTACAAGGAAGGTATCACCAATTGTCTCTAATAGACAAAAGGCGAACCGCAGCTATCTTCCATGGTCAGTTATATCAACAAAGGATCGCCAGATCCTACAACAAAAAAGTCTGGCTACGAAAGTTTAAACAACATGACTTGGTTTTGAAGAAGATCCTTGACAACCAAGATCAATCTAAGGGAAAATTCGCTCCTAACTAGGAAGGCCTGTTTGTTGTCAAGGAAATATTGACAGAAGGCGCTCTCAGATTGCGAGAAATGGACGGCGATGAATTTCTACAACTCATCAATTCGGACGCCGTGAAACGGTACTATGTCTGAAATTGCCATCAAGCAAACATCCTGGTGTTAGACCATCAGATCACCAGTCATTCCGGTTCTTTAACCCTTTACCACATACAACTTTTCTACACTTTTCCCCTCAGGGAAACATACTTTTCAAGCCAAAGACTGCTCTTTCATGCTCCTACGACTTAGGTCATCCCACTACGGATTGAACCTCTCGCGTTTGCAGTTTGGCGACCCATACCTGGGATCAAACTTCTCATACCTGCAGTTTATCCTCAACCTAGGATTAAACTTTCTCCTCCCCGCACTTTGACCTGCACATGGGATCACGCTTTTCCACTCGCCCTGAGGGGTGAACTACGTCGACCTGATCTCCTCTTCAATAGGAGTACATAGGCAACCATTTCATATGGCCCATTCACAATAAAACAAAAACATTTCTACCCTTACAAAAATAAAAACAACAAAAACATTCCTACACCATTTCTGCCATACACAACGTTGAACCTCTTACACCAGGTTCGAACTATGCAAACCTGATCTCCTCTTCAATAGGAGTACGTAGGCAGCCATTCATGGTTCGGTCTCACCCCCTACCAAAACACAAACCATTGTCAACTGGTACTGGGATCACCTTTCAATCCACTACATTTCATTCGGCTTCAGACCAAAGGGATGGAATTACCTGAACTCCTCCCAAATAGAAGATTCGGCGACCATCTAAGCTGCGGTCATACCTTGAAGAGCAACACCAATCCATAAGAGGTGGAATTAACTAGGCTTCTCCTAAATAGAAGCACTCAAGCACCATCGTAGTGTGCGGTCAATCTCAGAGAGGAAAGCCACACTCCTCTCCACATTTTCATTCAGAAACCAGTCCCAAGACACCAAAGATGGTAGGGATACATACAGCTCGATGATCCATTCTTAACTATCCAGAGATAACTCAATGTCCATCCACCCAGGAGGAATTCAAAATACATCAAGATCACAAGCCTTGAAGCAGCAGGCAAATTATCAAGCAAGTAGCAAAGCATATCTAAAAGGGAAGTGATCCAAAAATATATTTCCCTGTCATATATATAATGTTGTTTGATATATACAATATAAACTGTACATGACAAAATGGCTAAGCTAGTTTGTGCAGGAAAATACAAGTTCATCTACAAGTCAGGGTATATGCGAGCTAACAAGCCCAACATGGCGTCCCTCTCAGAAGATGGAGGTGAAGCTGTGGTCTCCTGTACAAGAATATCCACACGACCCAACAAATCTGCGGCCATCTTCATGGTGACCATATGATCATCAATATATGCGCTCATCTCTGCGATCATGCCAGTGGTAAGGGACCTCACGACAGAACTATCTGTGACGGCTACATCCCGAGCAGATATAGCGCTATCCCGCTCAACTATCAATGCATCTCTGGCTGATCTAGCCTCATCCCGCTCAACAACATCGATATCTCTGCGAGCTAATGCCTCGTCTCTCTCTAATAGAGCTGCGTCTCTCCCATCAAGAGCAGTCAACATCATAGATCGAGCCTGATCTCTCTCAAAGGTTATCAGATGAAGACTCTACTCAAAGTAATCGTGGTCGAAAGTCTCAATCACAACAAAGATTAGTAATCGGGAGAATCCGAAGAAATGCTTTGCAACCCAAAGAATGGGCTCCTCCTCGATGTAGGAATCGATGTCCTCCATGGGCTCTACATCGTCTGACTCACTATCCGGTACTATAGATACTGCTGCAGCCGATAAAATCTATGTCTCCATCCATGCGGAATACTCTGCAGAACAACCCGGATGGCTCACAGAAAAAGAAGTTATCTCATACTGATCCCAACAAGCATACACACGGATCGGTCCTCTCACCGAAGATATCGAGAAGTCAACGCTAACCTATCGCCTCGAAAGAATGAAAATCCTAAAACGGTCAAACCACGACATCACGGCCAGTGGGTGATAAGTAGTCACGCCCCTCAAACCAGCCAGAGGGAGGTAGTCCATGCCCGGAGCATGAGTAATAAAGTTGTATGGTGAGCTAAGCCCCGAACACGACAATATGCTGAATGGATCTCTGATGTCTACCAAAAATGTGGACCAAGACAGAGCACCTATACACTCCGATGGCTGAAAGGAGTATGACATGGCTATATCATGGGTGAAACAATATCCATGACGTCTAAAGGTACCAATCGGTCTCAAGTGTGACATAAACCACACGTACAGCATGACAGAACTACCCGTGAACACTCCTATCGGATAGTCTGCAAAGAAGAGATGTCGACCGCAGGTCTCTCTATAATCATAGGTATAATGGTGCGACCCTCCCTGAGAGCTCTCACGACCATGATGACACCTATGTCTATCTCATCCATGTACCGTGGCATATAGACATACGACAGTATGCATAACATCAGTACATCAACCCTGGCCACACACCAATAGTCCTTCGGCGCGGTGAAATCCCCGGAATGTCGTGAATAGCTATCCTCCGAGCCAAATCATCATACGAAAAAATGCCGATATCACGTGGCCGATGTCACCATCCTCGCACTACTCACGCTACCGCAATCCAAAGAGAGTCATGACGAACCGCCTACTCATGTCTCCCAAAGCCATATGCACGCAAGGTCTGCTCTAAAGGCAAGATCGTCAATCGTGCATACTCCTCCGTAGTAGAGTCAACCCATGGGTCCCGAATCGGAAGACTCGCCTATCCGGTACCCAATGCTCTAAAGATCCCGTCCACAAACCCTCGCGAACCAAAACATCAATAAGGTCATGGTATGTCAGAAAAGAAATGATCTACAAATACCCACTGGTGGTGACATGCTATCATACCACGATCGCATACCCAATGCCACCAATGACGGTGGGGTATGATCTATACGGCTAACTGTCAAAGAAGACATCTGCGCGGGCCATGTCATAAGACCATCCAGGGGTCAATGCCGAATATCTCTGGACATACATACATATGCATAACATGATACATGCATAGCAGATAATAGATGGCAATATGATATAGGGAATGGAAAAGTTGTGCATACATTCCTAAGTATATCATCATCTAATACATCATCTCTGCACAGCTACAAATACAGGGAAATGGGGCACAGGCACCCTACTACTAACAGAGGCCTATCAAAAGATATAGCGAGAATGGGGCACAGCCACCTAATATCTAACAGAGGCCTATCAGAAGATTTAACAAGAATACACATCAAAAGAATACAATTGTGTCGATATCCACATCATCAATCCTGTCCACCTGATGTAACTCCTCCTGAGTCACTGGATCTCTATCAACAGGGATGTCAGGCCTATATAAAGGAGGATCTGCGCCAGCAAAACCGAATGGGTCATCTGAGGGCCAAATACCGAGCCGGAAGGATCAAATGAAGCCGCATCTGCCGGATCTCTGCCCAAATGCCGGATAAATATATGTGCCTGGTCCAACTGCCGGGTCAAACTATCAATCTGTGTCATATGAGTCGGATCTCTGACACAAGCTATCCAATCCATCATCATCACGGATCCTAGAACCATATCCCCCATAAATTGTGTGGCACGGGACTAGGCTCCAATAGTACGAGGGAACCACCAACGCTGGAACGTCTCCTAAGTACATAGACCCTCTGATAATGCAAAACCACCAACCCCAACAATGGGATATCAATGACGGTGATCGTGATATGTGCCAATGACGCTCGGCAGGAGGCAAGATCGGCATACACTGAATCTCCCCGTGGTGCTCCTAATAGCACGCTTCTCTAAATAGAGCTCCCACCTCCATCTGTGTGAAGAGAGGAACTCTCCGGTGGAAATCACGTACTCGACTCTAGTGGGTATCCATCCTCAAAGCCGATGGTCAAGTGTTCCCTGAATAGGGAATCCATGTGATGGTGTCACCATCAACAACTCCAAACAGATACTGGCAAAGGAGTGAAGCCCTCACCATGTGGGACCTCCGCAAAAATGGAATGATGTCATCGTCGCCCTCGTGGATAGGTATCTAAACCTAACACACTCACAGGACGCAAACATGGGAGCCTCTCATAGGCCCAAAACTGCCAACACAATGGCAAAACATCTGCTATCAGTAAACACTCTTAACCTATAAATGGGAAATGACAAGAGAAATCCTCACCAACAGAAATGGGTAGAAGTCTAGCCAAGCCTCGGTCAAACCCTATGAGTGCATACGCATGCCCCGGAGAAAATAGGCAAAAGTGTAGGAGCCCCAATCATACTCTCCAATACGGTCCACACGACGCGTGGCACTGATCAAAGCGAAAGACACCGTAGAAGAGTTATATGCTATGAAGCAACCTCTAATGATCATCAGGAACAATCGCCGAAGAATACGATCCATGATTCTGACATCATCAGGCATGGGCTCACTCAAAAGCCCGCTCATAGCATCTACGCTCAAAGGACCTGAACGACAGATCCCCCGCTTTTGACGCCTCACCGAACTCCTAACAAGGATCTGACGGCAGTAGGGGTAATATTCATTGTGCAAGGCACTGGCTCCCCTCCAAACTCCATACCTGTGATAAATCTCCAATCCATCGGCGTCATCATCACCTCACAATCCAGCAGATGGAGTGACTGAGTCTGATGAAACCATCGCTCAGACAATGCCCTGAGGTAACCCCAGGGACAACGACGGGGAAGGATGGAGAAGAATACCCCGAATCCCCACTCATGCACTACCTCTCTATAGTCAGGATGAAGCGCCTGGTACATGGAGTGAATGTTGAACCAGTTCCCTCGAGGCTGTGTAAAACCCGAAACCTGTATGAAATGCAGATCAACATCAAAACCCTTTGCTCCTCATCAATAGTAAAGAAGGAAGATCAAAGTCTAACGCCATACCTCGTTAGCATGCAAATACATCGATGGATGTCTGCTCAAATCACCCAGCAGCTCTGGGTTTGCCACCTAAATACTCGGGAGCTCCCTACGAGGGACATGTGCAGCAAGACTGGGATCCTCAATAGGAATATCCTCATCCACGTCCTCAACGTCTGGCACGTCTGCCCGGACTGGACGAATCACAGCCTCCACCAATCGATGAGGTTGTCTGACAGAACGGGGTCGAGGCACTTCAGAAGCCCTCCTCCGTATAGCAGAAGTGGTCCTGCGGGAACTACTCAACTGATCCGAATCCATGATATCTGGACAGCAAGTCTCCAAATCACCTCAAAAAGGGTGTGGTATTTCCTTACCTTGAGCTTTCTAGAATGCATTTTATGACTATATGCATGTATGCATTTACTTTAAGATACAATAGAGTTAAAATGCATGACTACATAATGCCTACATTTTGAAAATTTTTGCCATAGTCCCCTTTGAAAATAGGACTATCCACATGCACATAGGCATGACTAGGTGGCCATTCAGTAGCACACCTGCCCCAAAGTCATATACACAATATATGCATTAAAAATCAAAATCATCATGCATAAGGTTAACCTCAATAACAGGAGTAATTTGCCTTTCTACCTTTTGCTCATTGAACCTCAAATAGGACAAAAAATAGCAAAAAAAAAGGTGCCAATTTGACTGTCTCAAAAGTCAAATTTTTTCACATCATTATGTTCAGCATGGTTTAATACTAACATTTACTATGTTGAATATTTTTTAGCAAGTAATTTGTGCATACATAATCACTACTATGTGTTTAGATGCATTTCATGCTATAACTCAAAATCCAACGAATAAAACTGGAAAAAATACATGCATACGTTACCAGGATAGTGTAAAACACTTGTACTGAGAGACGAATTTGCGTAAAAAATTGCCCAACTCAAAGAGATCCAAGGAGGCTCACGGATTTCTCTTTGCGCGACAAGTTGAAAATGACTTGTGAAGACCAACCTACTAGATTTTATCATCCACGGTCGACCGCAGGCTCATCTGTGGCTAAAGCAGGTGCACCTGCGGCACCCCTATATGAGCCCCACCCCTCCGGCTCGGTTCAGTTCGAGTTGCAAAGGAGTTCTTGCGGACTAGAAAGGTCAAATCGGGAATAAAAATGCCACGCGATTGAGCAAAACAGCATGCAATCCTGGTCTTCTCAGATGAAACTTTGAGTCTGTACATCGCTCATTGGTAGTCACCCGAACACGTGGTATACCCTGTCAATGATCTCATTTGTCACAAATCACATCCGGCAATACCTTATACAGGTTCGATGCCGCCAACTCCGGGTCGTTACCCTAAATGAGTCCCCGACAGGGGTTACAACGTGAGTCCCCGATGGGGGTTACAACGTGAAGCCCCGGTAGAGGATTACAATGTACATTCAAGTTGTTGACACACATATCAATGAAGGTCAAGCATCCTTGACGTTATTTCAGCCAATAGCGATTAAACCTATCAGAGCTCTAGAGCTATTCGAGGATTTCATGCTCGATTACTCATATTCCCCAACGGATCCCCGGCGAGGGTCACAACGCAATGTTCCATTGATTCACACATCAGTGAAGGTCAAGCATCCTTGACAATCTACCCACAAAGTATCAGCCGTTGATTCACACGTCAGCGAAGGTCAAGTAACCTTGACAAGATATCCCACAGGATTTTTCAGCCGTTGATTCACATGTCGGTGAAGTACACGTCAACGAAGGTCAGGCATCCCTGACAGCATTTGTTGTTGGTAGTAAATCCAACAGAGTCTTTCCATGTTCTAGCGATACCAACCGGGAAAAATCAACGTTATCAAAGAGGATAGATGATGGAATATGTTATACACATCCTCAAACAGACCAAGCTTTGTCCCCACAGATCTCTTACACATAAGAGGTGCATCTTCAGGATCAAGTCGTTACCAAGAACACAGGAATTTGGTGATAACTCCAACATCAACATCCTAACAGATTCAGATTACACATCAAATCTGGTCATCATTGTCAATCCCCTGTTGAAGCAACAAGGAGCCAGCAATCATCCCTAGCATGTTGGGCTACAACCCCGTACACATACATCATACATTTGCCTCATGTAGCTACATATAGTACCATGTTTGTCTTGTTGCGTTTCAAGTGTCTAGGATTCTTTATCCTACCCATGTATCGCCATGCATGAGTATGATAAAGAGGGGCATCTATAGACACTCATAATTTTCTGTACTACTGTCACTAACATTGCAGGAGGACAGATTCATCTTTTAAGAGGGAACCCTGAAAGACAATCCACACCCATTTCGGATACTACCGAAAGTTCAGCGGCAACCCCAGAACACACACTGGGAGTAACAATTCCAACCTCAGAGATAACCCCAAGGCGCAAGCGTATCCAATACAGAACACACACCGAGAAGAAGATCGATTAATCTCTTGAGATAACCCCGAGGTATCCAATCTCAGTCCCAATCATGGGAATAGCCACGAACCTTGGTGATAATCCCAAGGAATGCAGTTTCGGCGATAACCCCAGAAATGCTTGTTTCAAATGCGACCAGCTTCAATCTCGGTGCTCACAATGAGATACACTGTACCAACCCAGTGATAACACCGGGAGGATGAGCACACCTCAAAGATGACAATGACGACCTTCAACAAATGCAGCAGTCCAATCTCAGCGAAGCTCTGAGCAACGTCTGCTTTATCAGCCCAATCCGGCGATAACATCGGTGAGGGGCAACATCGTCATCTCGCCAACACGATGCCACGCCACGTCGTCTCAACATCTCTACACAACGATGTCCCACAAGACTAACCAATCCCGAGTTACTATTGTGCGGGGTAATAGATGGAAGTTGAAGCTTGAAGACCGAAGGGCATCGTCCCATCTTCAATGACTTCGTACAAACTTTAATCCCATGCCATCGTACAACTCTCGACAACGGTGGTCCAAAATAGGTCCTGTATACCTCAAACGGATGCCCGGATTGCACTTCTGAAAGTTCGAGTGGACATTACAAAGGTACGTACTGCACGAAATGACCGACGACTCGACTGAGAAAACCCCGGCCCACCTGCCTGGTTGCCTCAAGTACACCTGCGGCTCCACCCTCTATAAATAGAGGGCTTGGGGTGCCCATTTTGCAAGAGAAAACGGCGAGGAAGCCCTGCCCAATTTGCTCTGCACTCACCCCATGCAGTGTACTTTCTCATTTTAAACACTGAGCTTATATAGCTTTTTTGTACCTACAAAAAGCCAAGTTTACCCACTTTAAAGATATAGAAGTCTTCTTTGGCGAACAACCGTAAGCCTTCTCACACACTTTAAAGTCTTTCTTCATCTCTCGCACACACCCTTCTTCACGCTGAGAGTCGTGTTGCTTGCTTTTGCCTACTTCGGTCCAGTGGTTTTCATTTCCGTCAGTATATATATATATATATATATATATATATATATATATTGACTAACATTATCGAGTTATGCCTCGATTGAGCCTGAACTTGATGCAGAGCGTTTATTTGCTTTATATATATATATATATATATATATATTTAATCGTGTGTCGTAACTTTGTTCGATGAGCCTAGACTTGATCCGTGTTTTTACTCTACTTTAATATATATATATATATATATATATGAACCGTGTAATTTACTGCTCATTGATGAGCCCGAATTTTATATCCTGCGTTTATTATTCGCTTTTATATATATATATATATATATATATATATATATATATATATATATATATATATATATATATATATATATATATGAATTGTGGTCGACTCGCTTAGATGAGCCTCGATTTTATATCCGGTGCGCTTATTCGCTTTTATATATATATATACTTATATATATATATACTCGTTGTCGAACTCGTTCGATGAGCCCGGATTTTACATCCGATGCGTTTATTATATATATATATATATATATATATATATATACATTTTTTTGTCCCACAGAGTTCACTTCGTGGTGGTTGATCGCTTTTATGACTTTCTTTACGTTTCATCATGCCTCGAGTTTACTTACGTAGTAGTTGATCGCTTTATACAACTTTCTTTATATTTTGTCCCGCTGGAGTTTTCTTCGTGGGCGATTGATATATTTATGCTTTTATTTATGTTTTGTCCCGCTTTGAGTTTCCTCCGTATATTGATAGCTTTTACAGCTTTATTTACATTTCTGATCCCCCATGGAGGTGCTTCGTGGTTAGTGATCATGTCTGTATATATATATATATATATATATATATTTACAGCTTTATATATATATCTGCTTACTACTTTCATACAAATTGTGGTATTCTGTGCGCCTAGAAATCATGTGATCACAGATTCAGCCCATTGGATCTAGATTCGGTTCCCGTGATGGACATTTTCAGCTGTAAGTAGCTTGTAAATTATTATGCGATGTTTAAACTTCCTCAGATGGTTCTCATACCCATGAGGAAGTCGGCATTATTTTGTACATTATTTTTATACGAATGACTCGCATCTGTAAAATAAAATCAATCAAGCCGAGCACTTAATAAAATGGGAGTGTAAAAGGTCTCAATTACTATTGAGCATCAGGGTTTGAAAAACCTTTTTTTTATAAAACATCATTGCCATATCTTGCTTAAAAATTGAATTTTTACATAAATTCAAACCCTGTGTATATATGTGCAAACGAGGCCTCACACTACTTCCAAATAACAGCACATTGACCCACACACACACATTCAGATAATAGTTTCTTGAAAAGAGGCGGTCACCGTGGTAACACGGATGTCGGGGGGTGCCTAACACCTTCCCTCCGCATAACCAAGTCCCCGGACCCTAATGAATCTCGGTTTCACCGACCCGTTTAGCAGTGCCACATCACTGGGTCAATATGGAAACCTTTTCTCGATTGTGTTGGTACAACCATTTAAAAAACCAACTGGCGACTCTTAACAGTCCATTGTCGACATTATACATGTCGGACCTTTTTCACTTGTTTTTTCAAACAAATCTCACTTAAAATGAGAACACCAAAGAACAAGTAACAGAAAGGGACATCTAAAAATCCCGACGTCGACATGCGTATAGTCGTTTCAATGATTATACATATAAGATACGAGTATTATACTAGTATAAATACGAGTATGGTATGAAGAATAATACGAAGTATAATACGAATATCGTATGAGTATTAGATGAAGAGAATACTTGAGTTATACGTATAGAATACAAGAAGTTCTAATGGAGTAGGAGTTAAGGACTTTTGTATAATTTAATTGGACTTGGACTAATAGCAAGCCCAATGAATTGATTATACAAGCCCAAGTCAAGGCCCAACGTTAAGTTATGTCAAGCCCAACCCAAAAAGTTAAACCGAGGATCGAACCAGTTGGTCGTGGGATGGGGCAACCCATGGGATGACAAAAAGGGGAGGTGGGCCGGCCACTTAGCCACCAAGTAAAGTGATTACTTGGTGGCTAAGTTGCAAAGGAGGTGCAATAGTAAGGAGGTGGGGGAAATGTACAATTTTACCCCTTATTTGGTTTTCTATATATACAAAGCTTGGGTTAAGTATTTGTTGTTTTGAAAATCTTGTTCAACCTATATTGAGAGAGAGAAAAGCTAGAATCACTTAATCAATCTACTTCCAAGCAAACCTTTAGACGTTTATCAAGAACGAGAAGTACGTCAAAGGTAAATTCTCATAAACCGTAATCTTCACATTTTTTGATTTCTTTCTCATAGAAGAATCGTAGATTGGTGGAGTATGTTTATTGAGGAGAGATAAGGATGTCTATTAATGATTAAATCATTGATAGGTCATGACCAAAAAGAAATCGTAAGTGTTTACTTAAGTTAAAAACCGTAGAAAGTCTTGAACATGAACTTAGTTATGAATGAACGATTTGAAAACCGTTATAGCTAAGGAATGTGTCTATTGTTTGGTTAGAAGGACTATGATGAATCAATGGAGTTTTCCATTTTATTTGGCTTATAGAACACGAGTAATGAAGTTATGGCGAATTTTGCAAAAATAGACGTTAAACGTTGAAAACGTAGAAATCTCGGATTAAAGGTCAAAAGTTGTCGTGTGACTTGAAAATGTTGGTTTCCAATGTCAACACGTGAGATAAGGTAATTAAGAGTCGTTGGAAAAAGAATCATCGCATTCCGACTTATAACGAAGAAAACGAGTATTGAACGGTCGAAAACGTTAAACGAACGCTCAAAAAAGAACTCAAAGGTGAATTCCGAGTTAACGGATTCGAAAGTATAAATTCTTATATGAACATGTAAAGGATGTAATTTGTGAGTTATAGGCTTTCGAATTGGTCAATTCGGATGTAAAATGAATAAATTATGAAGCCGGGAGTTTCGCTAGAAAACCAAACTATTTTGGCCAACTGGTGCATTGGGGAAGCGGCTCATGGCCTTGAACCTAGTGTATAATGTTGGCCATGCAAATATTGAATCCGGCAAAACTATCGAGAGAGGCCCCGTGTAATGAATCCGCAAAAAACTATCGGAGAGGAAATACAACACCGAAGTTTATACTCGAGTTGTCGTCGTCATGACCTGATGTAAAAATGTTAACCAAGTTAGGTTTTTATTCTATTGGAATGTAGACCTAAGGTAAGACATTGAAGGTACTTAAGGTACATAATAAGACTAAACTTAAATTGTGACATCCCCAAATCTGGGTACTTTTTACCACGAATCTGGTGTACTAATTCTATAATTATTTCGGAAGATATAAACATAATTTGTTTATACAATAAACTTTTACACATCATTCTCAAGGTCTACAACCTTAACTAAATACATACCTTCAATATCTGAAAAGGTTTACAACTATTTTCGTCAGAAATTTAATAAATATAACTACACTATAATTAAATCTTGAACTTTGCCTTTGCTTCTGTCTTTACTCGAGCTTTCCTCTAAATCTGAAAATTTTATCATGATATAGCAAAGGTGAGCAACAAATTTGCCCAGCAAGCATAAGTTTAATTAAGGATATATCATGATTGAAAGAATTGAACAATAAGCTAGCTAACTTTCAACAATATAAACATTGTGAAAGAGCATCAACAAATTTTCTTAGCTGAACGACCAAGTCAATAAAAATGAATGGTCAATAATGAACATGAACAGATTAACTGAACCAAATGGTAATGAAGGTGATCAGCCTTTCGTACCTGATTAACATTTACAACATGCACAACATGTGAATCAATAACTAGTACAGACGTTAATAATCAACAATAATCATTCACTAACATGCTTTGAAAATACAACTCAAGTTTTTGTTAAGGAAACTTGCCTGAACCGCTGATTACCGCTAAGCAATATAATGTAATCTCTTATGAAAGACCTATCAATTATAAGATTGATCTTTTAATTAGTATAACATACCTTATTTCATAATACTATCTAACACTTAATCACATAGTCAAATATTAGATAGTCTTAACACCATATTCATTTACTTACTTATAAACTCATCATCTTATATTAACTTGTCTAACATTCACTCCCAAAGTTAAGCATTAGACATTACACCTTAGTCTGAGTATTATCATTATACTTTGATAATCATTTCATTATGTCATAACTTATACTCATAAGTTATCCCTTTATATGTTATCTTAGTAATCTAGGCAACCTTTTCAAAGAAATTGAAATATCATTTCAATGAAACCGATTACAATTCGGTATCCTCGAAATCACTATTTCGTAAAACCAAAATCGATTAGCGAGACTAAATTCAATTTCAAAGAACTTTGAATTCACTATTCTTTTTGCATTTAAAATAACAAATCAACTTATTATTTTTCTATCTTTTGGCCAATCATATATACATGTATTTCATACACAAAAAATATTTTTCCGTAATTTTTCAACTCCCTTAAGTATTTTTCAAAAATCAATTTCTAGTTAATTCCTTAAGAAATTAGCTACCTTGTGCTTAACTCCAGAAATTCCCATCTCTTGGCATAATGTTATAAATGTTAACATGACCCTCCAGTTTAAATTTCGTGGCCATCGGAGTTATAGAACTCCGATTATAGCGATTTTCGTCCAAAAAACCCAAATATTGAAATGGCCATAACTTGCTTTTAACTCGGAATGAGCTCATTTTTGGACAGGAGCTACCTTATACCATATATTTTCATTTCCCAAAAGGCCGAATTTTTCAAGACACACACTAAGTGGTCAAAACAGCCCTGGAAAGTTCTTCGCACTTATTTTTGTCATTTTGCAGCTTTGGAGTCCTTTGCTAAAAATAGTCCATACGGAAATCTACAACTCCTTTTTCAGTGATTCCACTTGGAGATGTTAGATAACTTATAGATCTAACTCTAGGACTTGACCACACTCAAAAATTCGAAATATATTAGGAGATATGGTCATTTGAATCTCATGTTCCGTTTTTACAAAAATCTGATTTTTAACCTTTGGTGTCTTTTAAGAAAACTTTTCTATTTTCACATAAAATCAACATAGCACATCATAATACTTACTAATACCTCATACACCCATGGATCTACCATGATGAATGATCTATTTCATCAAACAATCATCAAACACAAAATAACACACAATCAAGATAAGGAAAAATTAGGGTTTTCTACATTTCTAGAAACCTAGTTTCATTTCTCCCCTTTTGATCCACCTTTAAATACTTTAACAAGTTAGATTCATACATGAATCTACATAAAACACATAAATAAAAGGGTCCTAACTTTCAAATCACAAAACCCTTTTCTCCATCAAATCCATAAAAAGAAAAGAAATTAAATCCTTAAAATTAATTTTTGTACCTTGACTTTTTAGCTTCCTTCCTTCTATACCCAAAGTAGGTTAGAAATCTTGGTTGCATGAGCTTAGGCCCTCTTCCTTTCTTCTTCTTCTTCTTCTTCTTCTTCTTCTTCTTCTTCTTCTTTTTCTACCATGGAGATTCTTCTCTCCTATTTCCCATGAAGGTTTGTCGCCCCCTCACACTTTCTCTCTCTATATTTACGTGAGAAAAAAAATGAGAGCTCACATGAACTACCAAGTTTGCTAGAAAAATTAAAGTGATTAGATTGTATCTCACTATATCTTTCCATATCTTGCTCTTCCCTCTCTCATTATTCAAGATGTAACTTGCAAGCAACATCTAAAGTGTTGTCCAAATAAAAAGATGACAACTCATGGAGTTTGTTTACCTACTAAAGCTACCTAATCATTACATTCCACTCCTTTTTCTACTCCTCTAATTTTTGGCCACATGGCCTCTTCATTCACCAATTTGGTTGATATTAGCTAGCTTAATTAATGACCATAATGCCCCTCCTTAAGTGAACTTTAATTGGGCCAAGCTTAGGCTCCCTTTTTATTTCTTTTTGGGCTTGCACCTTCTTATTCCTTTGTCTACTAATTAAAATGAGCTTGGGCTCCTTCACCAAATAAATTGGGTCATCACTAAACTTGCCCTTTATATTAAATATTGGGCTAGCTCAATAATTTAATTATTCTTAAATTAATTAACTACCAGTCTCATGCTTAAATAAACACGTGGGCTACAAATTAATTCTTAATTCACTTACTCCCATATTCATACAAAATAATTTAATAATATGAGACATGGTCCACAATTCATAGATTAGGTCACTAATATATAATTAAAATACTAGAACCACATACACATAATCTTATGAACTCATACACTAAATATACCTCATTATCAGACTATCACTTATAGTCTATCAAATCATTCAAATTCTTCTCCAAAAATTTTGAAATCCTTAAAATTCCTTTACAAAAATGTCCAATCCATACACTTATTTTAGGTCTAGATTTATTATTTAACATTTACTCAATCTTTTAAGATTTTATAAAATTGTCCAAATTTTCGGGTTGTCACATAAATCACTTATAAGGTGATAATGTAAAAAAGAGTTAGTAAGGTCTAATAGAAATTAAACGAAGAACGCGAAAATGTAATAAGTAAACTGTAAATGACGTTCAACGTTGGTACTCAACCAATAATGATCGAATGTCTGTTAGTAACGTAAAAACGTTAACGAACCGTAATGAAGTATAGAAAGTAGAATCGACTTTAATAACGAAGTTAATTCAAATAAGACATAGAAGAGAAAGAAGTTGGTTATAGACAATAAAGTTAGTTTATTTGATAACTAATTATAGTTTGCTATGTGAATATATCATGTAGATCCTGTAAAGACTGAGAATTGTTGAATTATCTATTCAAAGACGCTTGAAGGCAAGTCTTTCTTAACGCTTGTCTAACCTCCGTGTTAGCCAAGTTTTATGTGATGTATGTTATACAATGCATGAATGGTTTTAAAGAAAGAGTTGATGCCTATTTTAACTCGGCTAGACTAATATTGAAGAGTTGATTGATTTTTTTACAAGTCTTTCGATATAGAACTGTTAACGTTATCCTATGCCAAGTATTTGGTACGGATGAGAAGGTAAGTTTGTCTATGTACAAACAAAAGTATTTTTCATCGATTATTCGATGGGCAGGCGAGGTTGCCAAATTGTTAAGCGTCAATACGTTTAACGTAAAAGTGCTGATCAACACAAAGTACAATAGGCTGATCACCTAGAAGTGCTCATAAGTAAAGACGGGTGGATGGCCTTGGTGCCGGATATCCTTTTTAAGTATGAAAATAAAAAGAGTATGTTCATGGTCTATTGACCTGTTCATCATTCCTAAGCTATTATATATACTCTGGAATTGTTGTTATGAGAAGTACTAGTCGAATGTTTCATAGTGCTTCGTAGTTAATGGTTTAAATATGGAAATAAAGCATGTAATTGTTAAGGTGATATTCATATGATTCTTTGTTAAGACTTGCTAAGCTAGTTATGCTCATTCTTGCTTGAACCATATGTTTGCAGCTAAAGTCGGACGAACTGAGAGTTCTAAGCGAGATAAAGGCAAGGCTAAGATGGACAATTAATCATCCTGTAATAGATTAGTGTATTTAATTGTAATATACTTATGAAGAATAACGAATCTATTCAGTTTATGAACCTGGGAAAGGATTTATTATAAATGTAATACAAAGATAGTATTTACACTCATTTTGTTGTTATCTCAATGGAATGATTGTATGGATTGTAGTATCGTGGACACCATTTGTCGGGTTGGAAGATACCCAGATTTGGGGGCATCACACCCTCTCAGCTTTTGCATACATAGGTTCATCATTCTTCGGTTCCCCCTCAGAAGATGACTCTTCCTCTTCTTCTGCCATCTTCTTCTTTGACTTATTCTCTCATTTCCTTCTGCTCTTCTGGCCCTTCTTTGAATGCATCTTGCTCTGCCTCTTTCTATGCCTCTTTTTATACCCCTTTTTGTCATTAATCATTTGGGAGAGCTGTTCCATGTTGGACATAAGCTGCTCCATCAGGTAGGAGGAGTTAGCAACTTCAAACTTGAGTTCCTATGGGCCTAGCTCAAGTTGCACTGAGAAAGATTGCTTCATGTTGTCAATCTTGTCAGAGAGGACTTGGATCTGCTCTTCATTAACTTTCTATGCTCGTAGAGCTTCTGCCTTCTGATCATGTATGGCCTTCAGATAGATGTTATCTCTCTCTTTGAGTTTGAGAGATACATCAGCCATAGTAGTTTCACGAAGTGCATTACGGCCCGAATTATCTCATCTTTGCGATCATTACCATCTTTGTCTCTTCATTGATTAGAGATATCTTTTCAATTAGCTCATCAGAATTCTTTAATAGTTCCTCCTCCATAGGGATTTGCTCATCTGGTTGGGCATCAGATTATACTCTACGATTTTCATCCTTGGACAGATTTTCGAAAGCTTTGAGAATCTGAATAATTGTTGAGTACCAATTGCTATTTGAGGATGAAGGAGTGTCAGATAGCAGTGCTTGGGCTGATGGAGGCTTCTGGTATTGAACTTGAACGCCATCAGTAGTAGAGTGAACAGACTCTACGATCATCTCCTTGGTTATGATCCTTCTTCCTTGAGAGTTCACTCTACGATCGTAGGGGATATAGTGGTTTCCAGCATGTCTGTAGACCTTGTAGTGAGGCTGGTTTGTGATCATCATTGTAGCAAAACTCTTCACCCTTGGGAAGTTTTGTGCCACCAGCTCCATGCTTGGAAAATGAAAGTAACACCAGCTGAAGTAACTTCCATCTCTTTCAGTATGGGCTTTTAGCCATGGCATCCATTGGAAGAACCATCTCATTAGCAAATCATCAGGATTATAGAGGATGGTCTTGCAGTCCAGCTGCATGTTGTTCTAGTTTTTAACTACATCAAAGGTAGTCATCCTTACCACCTTGAGTTGTTCATCTCCATAGTTCACCCATCTTTCTGGTGGTGTTTCTGGTGGTTCATTCGAGACTTCTACCACTATTCTCCTGGTGAATTTTGCTGGAGAGAGGATAGGATAGAATTCTGGTTCCTCTGATTCCTGATTTTCAGAATTGGAATCATTCTCCATTTCTTCTCTTTCGGAGCCTGAACCATCTTGATCATTTCCAACAGTGAATCCTTCTTACAGCATTTTATTTCCAGAACCTTCTTCAGCAAGATCTTCCTCTGATTCATCTTCTTCACCACTGGTTCCATCTTCAGCACTTTCATCCTTTGATACAAACTCATAATCACTTAGTTCAATGATAGCACTAGAGTGATCACTTCTCTTTTTAGAGGCAAATTTGGCTTGCAGTCTGTAGCTCTTCCTTCTTGTTGGAAGTTCAGCTACAGGAGTTTCAGACTCTTCTTCCTCTTTAGACTCTGAAGCCTTTGGATCATAAGACGAACTTCCTTGAGGTTCAGTACTGATAGGGGCAGACCCTTCTTCTTTGGACTCATCACCTTTTGAACCGTCATGAGAGCTTTCAAGATTGGAAGGGGCATGTTCTTCTTCTTTAACAACAGCATCATTTGACCCATTATTTGGACTTGTTGGATCACTTGCAGTTGGGGATGGAGTTGGGTCAGCTTGTATCCTTTCTTCATCGATGGAGTGACTGCTCTGAGGGTTAGCCACAGGGCTTGAGCATTCTTCTTCATCAGCAGATGCTGTATTTTCTTCCATTACTCCAGCTTCACCTTCATTGCTGGATTTTGTCTGAGGGGACTTAGTCTTGAGACTATCAGTTTTCTTCTCTTCTTCTGACTCTACGTCCTCTACTTTGTTAGATGGACTTTCTTAGGAAGCTGGGGTTGGCCTGTTTTCCACCTTAGCTCCCTTTCTTAATGGCTCTTGAAGCAACTTTGTTGCTTCTTAAGCTTTAATGGTTTCAAGCATCGGGGCTTTTTTTTCTTCTTCGTCCTTGTCTTTGGAGGAGAGACTTCTTGAAGGGCCTTGGTTTTCTTCACACCTCTGGATTTCTTTACTGGTTTGTGTGGTTCTTTGTTAGTCTGAGTCATCGGACTTCGAGCTTTCTACCTCTTCGCTTCCTCTTCTTTGCAGAGGCCTTCTTGCTGCTCCCGTTGTCGACCTTTCATTTCTCCTTTGGGTTTTTCTTCCAATTTACAAACAATTGTGGAGACATTACTTTGTGAACATTTAGAGGTTCTCCTCATCATCCTTGATTTTGTTTCCCATTTCTTCTTGACCTGAATGCTCGATAGTCTTCCATGAAACACTTTTGTAAGTGGTTTTTACGTGAACTTCTTCAATTCAAATTTCTTCTCTACCCATTTGGATATTTGATCAAACAGGATAACTCCAAAGTTAATTCGTTTCTTCAAAACTATAGCAGACATGATCTTTAACTGTTGATCAAGCACCGGGTCGTGTACAGTGTCCTTGCATAGTATGCATTTTCCAACTATTTTAGCAAGGAACTTGTATTCCTCTGGAAACTCCTTCTTCTTCATGTCCTTTAAATTAGAGTTCCTTTGGTACCCCATGATCTCCTTTGCTTGTTCCGTATCGATATCATCAAGGCACTTCAGTCCTTGGTTAGGAATGTGACAACCCGAAAATTTGGACAATTTTATAAAATCTTAAAAGATTAAATAAAGGTTAAATAATAAACCTAAGCATAAAATAAGTGTATGGATTTGACGTTTTTGTAAAGGAATTTTAAGGATTTCTAAATTTTTGGAGAAGAGCTTGAATGATTTGATAGACTATAAGTGATAGTCTGATAATGAGGTATATGTTTAGTGTATGAGTTCATAAGATTATGTGTATGTAGTTCTAGTATTTTAATTATATACTAGTGACCTAATCTAAGAATTGTGGACCATGTCTCAATTTATTAAATTATTTTGTATGAATATGTGAGTAAGTGAATTAAGAATTAAGTTATGTAACTTAATATATAAGTATTAGGTGTGATAACTAAATAACCTAAGATTTTATAATATGGGAGAATATTAGTATATAAATACATATACTAATTCTAAGATATTTAATTTTTATATCTCAACTAATTAATTTTATAACCTAATTATAGCAAGTCTAATTGGGTTAAGGAAATAAATGTACATGATTAAGGATTTATGTTATAATTGAGGAAATGAAAACCCTAATTAAATAATTAGGGAATGATAAAATAAGAAGTGTTGGAAGATGTTATTTGTTGTAGCCCAAACATTGTTAATTTGAAAGTCTAGATGAATTATTGGATAGCCCAATTGTTGGCCCAATTAAGGAGGGGCATATTGGACATTTAATATGCTAAATAAGAATTAAAAAGAAATTAATTTTTAAGGATAATAATGCCACATGGCCAGCCCATACAAGAGAGGAGAGAAGGGGAGATGAATGTAATGATGATTTACTTTAGTGGGTGACCAACTCTTCCATGTGTCACTCCTTTATTTAACCAACATTCTTAACCAAAGTTACAAGCAACCTTATAATGATGAAGAAAGAGAAAGCAAGAGGGAGTTGTTGGGAGATTAATATGAGATATACAAATATATCTACATATTTATTTTTACTAAACCACAAAAGTAATTTCATTTCTCTCTCATCCTATTACTTCTTATTAGCTATCAAAAACAAAACTAGGGAGAGAGAGAGAGAGCCTAAGAGTTTGGCAACCACAAGAGGTAGAGGAGGGGAGATTTTGATCTTCCATGCCATCCAAGATCCATCACATAGTTTGGAAGAAAAAGATATGTCATGAAATCAAAGGTATAAAACCAAACCTAAGTTATCCTTTTATTTAAGTTATTTTGATGGAATAAATATCTAAGGTTTCAAAACTCAAAAATCTTAGATCTATATGATCTAGAGTGTTTTATTTATAGATCTACCCATATTGGGTGTTGATTTGATTGGAATCAAAAAGAATAGAAAAATAGAATTTTTCGGAAAGCTTAAACTTGAAAGTGTGATCTAGCCTTTGATTTTTGGAAATCTATGATGGATATTTGTGATTTATCTTTTTGGGATGCTGGATATATGTATTAAGGATAAAATCCCTTTGGAATCAGTCAATTAGGTTGAAAAATGAGCAAGTTATGAAAGTTATCCCAAACTACTCAAAGCTAAGAAAACTGTTAGAACAACAGTTTTTACCAGCCACTTCCGAGCTACTTTCCGGGAGCTTAACATGTCCAAATATGGATTGTGATAGATGACAATTGTATATCGGAAAGATATGAATCCAACAAAATTGACGGATCGTTAATTGGAGTTATAGATCTCATTTTATTTAAGTTTTACCAAAGGACTCCAAAACTGTAAAACGCCAAATAGCTGCTGTGAAGAATTTTCTAGGGACTGTTTCAGAAATTTAAATTGTGAGAAAAATTCCGGTCTTTTGGGACATAAAAATATATGGTATTAAGTACCTCCTGTCCAAAAATGAGCTCATTCCGACTTAAAATGACCAAGTTATGACCATTTCAATTTCTGTGATTTTCCTAATGAAAACTATATAACCGGAGTTCTATAACTTCGATGGCCACTAAATTTAAACTGGAGTGTCACGTTAACACGTATAAGATTGTGTCAAAAGATGGGAATTTCTAAAGTTAAGCGTGATGGGGCTAATTTCTTAAGGAATTAACTAAAAGTGATTTTTGAAAAATACCAAAGGAAGTTGGAAAATTTTGGAAAAATACTTTTTGTGTATGGAATTTATGTATTTGTGTTTGGACAAAAGATAGAAAAATAATAAGTTGTTTTAGTATTTTCGTAAAAAGGATATGGAATCCAGCTTGCTGGATTGGAAAATCTGATGAATCCAGATTGCTGGATTGAAAAGAAGTTTACTGAATTGAAAATTTGTTTGATCTAGCTTGCTGGATTTCAATCTAGTTGCTGGATATGGAATCCAATTTGCTGGATTGCAATTGGGTTTAGGGGATTGACCATCTAGGTTACTGGATTTGGAATCCAGCTTGCTGGATTTGAAATCTAGGTTGTTGGTTTGGTATTTAACTTATTAAAGTGTTAAATCATAATATATATGATATAGTGATTAAAGAATTATCAAATGATGATAATAATACTAATGTTGTAAGGTGTTATCTAATATTTGATTAATTGTTAGATAATCTATGTATAAAGTAATGGTATTATGAGCTAACAGGTATGTTATGCTAATTAAAAGATCAATCTTATAATTGATAGGTCTTTCATAAGAGATTACATTATATTGCTTAGCGGTAATCAGCGGTTCAGGCAAGTTTTCCTAACTTAAACTTGAGTTGTATGTTCAAAGCATGTTAGTGAATAGTTGTTGTTGATTATTCACGTCTATATTGATTATTGATTCGCACGTTGTGCATATTGTAAATGTTCATTAGGTATGAAAAGCTGATCACCTTCATTATCATTTGGTTCAGTTAATTTGTTCATGTTTATGCTTGACCATTCATTTTTAATGACTTGGTCATTCAGCTAAGAAAATTTGTTCATGCTCTTTCATAATGTTTATATTGTTGAAAGTTAGCTAGCTTATTGTTCAATTCTTTCAATCATGATATATCCTCAAATAAATTTAAACTTGCTGGGCAAATTTGTTGCTCACCCTTGCTATATCATGATAAAATTTTCAGATTTAGAGGAAAGCTCGAGTAAAGACAAAAGTAAAGGCAAAGTGCAAGACTAAATTATGGTGCAGTTAGATTTATTAAATCTTCTGACGAAAATAGTATTGTAAATATTTAAGATATTGAATGTATGTATTAGTTAAGGTTGTAGACCTTGGGAATGATGTGTAAAAGTTTAATGTAAAAACAATTTATGTTTATATCTTCCGCAATAATTATAGAATTAGTATACCAGATTCGTGGTAAAAAGTACCCGGATTTGGGGATGCTAAAGTTGGTATCAAAGAAGTAGGTTATAAACCTTAGGTAGGTGTACCTTAGGCTATAACCGTAAAGATGAGGAGAAGGAATAAACTCAAATAGAGTTTAATTTGTTAAGAGATGAATTTGGAAAATTCATTATTTAGTAAATAAGATTCAAAGAAGAATCTTGAAAAATTATAAGGATAAGAATCTGGAGTTACCTGACTCTTGTAATAAAAATGAAAAGTGATAATAAATAGACAAAGTCTATAAGATGAAAAGTGTAAAATCATAATATTATATGATTAAAAGAAAAGAAGATCGTAAAATAAAACGATCATAATACTAAGAGTAATATGAGATCACAACGTGATCCGATAAAATCATAAATAGGAGAAGGATCAATTAAATGATTGAAAACTTTATAACAGAATTGTTGTATGACAGTTGTACTATGAAATTGTACTATGAACACTCATGAAAGAGTTATGAATTGTAAATATGGATTAAATGAAATTCGTATGGAGAAAGTATGGAACTAGGATTATGTGGGATTTCAATTGAGGACTCATGTCAGCACCTGAGTTGTATGATTCTTTGTATGGGCGGGGAATTTATACTTGGTTTTAGAATCACTTAGCTTCCTGGTCGATATAGTGGTTAGGTTGACCAATTCTTTGTATGGGCGGGGAATTGTCCGCTTAGCTTTCTATATTGATTAGTGGTCGAGTTTGGTTTGACAACCACTTAGTTTCTTATATTGATAATCATTGGAACCTGATGTTGCGCTAGTGGCTATATGCATGATGAGAGGGTGATTCCTTTCTCATGTGTATAACAGATAGATAGGTTATAAGTAGAGAATATCAGGTTAAGTACGAGTTCTTAAAACTCATACTTATGGTACGTTCGTGACTCATAATTATATGAAATGTTTATGAACCCCTCAAATGAATGGACGCTTGAAGGTCTGACTAGGACAAGTTCTTAAACTCATATGATTGTGGAAAGTTCCTGAACTCATAATGTGTGGTAAGTTTGATGAACTAGGTATGGGAAAGTTGTGAATGGAGAATCGAAGATGATAGAAATAGATAGATTTATTAAGAAATGGATCAGTAGAGAAATTGAAGTTGATGGTGGAAGCATAGGTATTCCAAATCTTCCAGCTATACTAGACTTCAAAGTTTTTGACATCAAGCTAAATTCGCACTGATGTGCCTTTAAAAATAAAATGAATTTTTATTATCCTCAACACATGGTGACAAGTGTGTAGGTGTGGACTTCGGGCCACTAACACATCGTTACCTGTTGTGGCATGATGACACTAAAGATGATTTTCAAAGGTTTTTGAACGGTTTAAAGAATAGTCTATGCTAATTGATTCGGCTAGACAAAAATAATTTGAATTATCAAAATGTATTTTTTATATATATCATTAATGTATCATGGAACCTGACGCGGAATGATAAAAATGATGGAGTTATCAATGCAGAATTACTTAGTGTGGTATGTGATCTAAGGATCGTCAGCCCACTATGGAATGATGTAGTATGACAAAGTCACAAAATGACGGAATCCTCATACCTGACCGTAAATACAAGATGCGGTATCATATCGCGTCATAAAATGATTTTTTTAGAATTTTAAAGGTAAATTATTGCCAACTAAATGTGGCTAGCAATGTTTCGATTGAAATTCGAATTATTTGATATGCGTCTAAGCTATTTGATTCAGCTAGACAAAGGTTTATGAAAAATTCAAAGTATTTTTGAGAATTTATCCCGAACCAAATTGTTTTGGTGCGGAATCTTATGATAAGACTGAGGTGAACTATGTTGTTTGGATAAAATAATCCAATCTAGTAGCGTAAATATTCGCTAAACATGATTGATGCGTTATGCATGACGTACACGTACGATAGGCTAATCACCTAAAGTACTAGCACCGGTAGTTTACCTTCTTTGTGATTGTAAACATACCTAGTAATTTACTATTTTGCGATATAAATATCGTTAAAACTATGTGTTCATGGTCTATATGACCCCTCAGCATGATTTGAAAAGTTTTAACTCCTTAGACTGAAGTCATGGAAGAATGTGTTAGTAGCAGAGCTTCTCATAGTAGGAAGCAAGATGTACTCATTAAATTGAGCATAAAAATAAGTAAAGGTTAATTTGAAAACCTAGTTTTGCTGAATAAAAGGAGTGGTGATTAGTGGAGTGTAATTTCGAGGACGAAATTCTTTGAAGAAGGGGTGAATGTGACAACCCGAAAATTTGGACAATTTTATAAAATCTTAAAAGATTAAATAATGGTTAAATAATAAACCTAGGCATAAAATAAGTGTATGGATTTGACATTTTTGTAAAGAAATTTTAAGGATTTCAAAATTTTTGGAGAAGAACTTGAATGATTTGATAGACTATAAGTGATAGTCTGATAATGAGGTATATGTTTAGTGTATGAGTTCATAAGAATATGTGTATGTAGTTCTAGTATTTTAATTATATACTAGTGACCTAATCTAAGAATTGTGGACCATGTCTCAATTTATTAAATTATTTTGTATGAATATGTGATTAAGTGAATTAAGAATTAAGTTATGTAACCTAATATATATGTATTAGGTGTGATTACTAAATAACCTAAGATTTTATAATATGGGAGAATATTAGTATATAAATACATATACTAATTCTAAGAGATTTAATTTTTATATCTCAACTAATTAATTTTATAACCTAATTATAGCAAGTCTAATTGGGTTAAGGAAATAAATGTACATGAGTAAGGATTTATGTTATAATTGAGGAAATGAAAACCCTAATTAAATAATTAGGAATGGTAAAATAAGAAGTGTTGGAAGATGTTATTTGTTGTAGCCCAAACATTGTTAATTTGAAAGTCTAGATGAATTATTGGATAGCCCAATTGTTGGCCCAATTAAGGAGGGGCATATTGGACATTTAATATGCTAAATAAGAATTAAAAAAAAATCAATTTTTAAGGATAATAATGCCACATGGCCAGCCCATACAAGAAAGGAGAGAAGGGGAGATGAATGTGATGATGATTTACTTTAGTGGGTGACCAACTCTTCCATGTGTCACTCCTTTATTTAACCAACATTCTTAACCAAAGTTACAAGCAACCTTATAATGATGAAGAAAGAGAAAGCAAGAGGGAGTTGTTGGGAGATTAATATGAGATATACAAATATATCTACATATTTATTTTTACTAAACCACAAAAGTAATTTCATTTCTCTCTCATCCTATTACTTCTTATTAGCTATCAAAAAACAAAACTAGGGAGAGAGAGAGAGAGCCTAAGAGTTCTAAGCACACAAGAGGTAGAGAGAGGGGAGATTTTGATCTTCCATGCCATCCAAGATCCATCACATAGTTTGGAAGAAAAAGATATGTCATGAAATCAAAGGTATAAAACCAAACCTAAGTTATCCTTTTATTTAAGTTATTTTGATGGAATAAAGATCTAAGGTTTCAAAACTCAAAAATCTTAGATCTATATGATTTAGAGTGTTTTATGTATAGATCTACCCATATTGGGTGTTTATTTGATTGGAATAAAAAAGAATAGAAAAATAGAATTTTTCGGAAAGCTTAAACTTGAAAGTGTGATCTAGCTTTTGATTTTTTGAAATCTATGATGGATATTTGTGATTTATCTTTTTGGGATGCTAGATATATGTATTAAGGATAAAATCCCTTTGGAATCACTCAATTAGGTTAAAAAATGAGCAAGTTATGGAAGTTATCCCAAACTACTCAAAGCTAAGAAAACTATTAGAACAACAGTTTTTACCAGCCACTTCCAAGCTAATTTTCGGGAGCTTAACATGTCCAAATATGGATTGTGATTGAAGAAAAATTGTATATTAGAAAGATACGAATCCAACAAAATTGACGGATCATTAATTAGAGTTATAGATATCATTTTATTTAAGTTTTACCAAAGGACTCCAAAACTGTAAAACGCCAAATAGCTGCTGTGAAGAATTTTCCAGGGGCTATTTCGGCAATTTAAATTGTGAGAAAAATTTCGACCTTTTGGGACATGAACATATATGGTATTAAGTACCTCCTGTCCAAAAATGAGTTCATTCCAACTTAAAATGACCAAGTTATGACCATTTCAATTTCTATGATTTTCCGACGAAAACAGCTATAATCGGAGTTCTATAATTCTGATGGCCTCGAAATTTAAACTGGAGTGTCACGTTAGCACGTATAAGATTGTGTCAAAAGATGGGAATTTCTGGAGTTAAGCGTGATGGGGCTAATTTCTTAAGGAATTAACTAAAAGTGATTTTTGAAAAATACCAAAGGAAGTTGGAAAATTTTGGAAAAATACTTTTTGTGTATGAAATTTATGTATTTGTGTTTGGACAAAAGATAGAAAAATAATAAGTTGTTTTAGTATTTTCGTAAAAAGGATATGGAATCCTACTTGCTAGATTGGAAAATCTGATGAATCCAGCTTGCTGGATTGAAAAGAAGCTTACTGAATTGAAAATTCTTTTGATCTAGCTTGCTGGATTGCAATCTAGTTGCTGGATATGGAATCCAATTTGCTGGATTGCAATTGGGTTTAGGGGATTGACCATCTAGGTTACTGGATTTGGAATCCAGCTTGCTGAATTTGAAATCTAGGTTGCTGGTTTGGTATTTGACTTATTAGAGTGTTAAATCATAATGTATATAATATAGTGATTAAAGAATTATCAAATGATGATAATAATACTAATGTTGTAAGGTGTTATCTAATATTTAATTAAGTGTTAGATAATCTATGTATAAAGTAATAGTATTATGAGCTAACAGGTATGTTATGCTAATTAAAAGATCAATCTTATAATTGATAGGTCTTTCATAAGAGATTACATTATATTGCTTAGCGGTAATCAGCGATTCAGGCAAGTTTTCCTAACTCAAACTTGAGTTTTATGTTTAAAGCATGTTAGTGAATAGTTGTTGTTGATTATTCACGTCTATATTGATTATTGATTCGCACGTTGTGCATATTGTAAATGTTCATTAGGTATGAAAAGCTGATCACCTTCATTACCATTTGGTTCAGTTAATTTGTTCATGTTTATGCTTGACCATTCATTTTTATTGACTTGGTCATTCAGCTAAGAAAATTTGTTCATGCTCTTTCACAATGTTTATATTGTTGAAAGTTAGCTAGCTTATTGTTCAATTCTTTCAATCATGATATATCCTCAAATAAATTTAAACTTGCTGGGAAAATTTGTTGCTCACCCTTGCTATATCATGATAAAATTTTCAGATTTAGAGGAAAGCTCGAGTAAAGACAAAAGTAAAGGCAAAGTTCAAGACTAAATTATGGTGCAGTTAGATTTATTAAATCTTCTGACGAAAATAGTATTGTAAATATTTAAGATATTGAATGTATGTATTAGTTAAGGTTGTAGACCTTGGGAATGATGTGTAAAAGTTTAATGTATAAACAATTTATGTTTATATCTTCCGCAATAATTATAGAATTAGTATACCAGATTCGTGGTAAAAAGTACCCGAATTTGGGGATGCTACAAGGAACGCCTAAGCATTGATTGAAGTCAAAAGATCTCAGCTTTAGAGACTGACCTTTGATCTTGGTAAAGAGGGTTCCGAAGTTTATGGATGCATTTGAGTAGAATTCCTTGATCAGTTCAGTATATACTCGAGTGCTAGCCTCAAGACATTCTGAGAATCCAGCTTTCTTCACAAGTTTGAGAATGTCTCTGAACTTCTTTTCAAATTTTTCAAATGACATGGTTCCAAGTTGAATGCCAATGATTACTCGCCAGATTTCCATTTGAGTAGTTCAAGGAATATGGGTGTTTGATTCAGAGGGGTTTTTGAGAGATGACTGATTGTGATTTGGGCAAGACTCTGGAAAGTTAATTGATTTTGGCTTTTGAGAGGATTCTAGGGTTTGAAAATGGGAGGGAGAAAGGTTCGATGCTTTCTGATGACTGTTTGCAGATTTCGAATTTGTCTTAATGACAGTTCCTTCTAACTCTGCCTAATCAGTGATGTGTCAACCAACCATTGGTTGCACGAAGTCCAGTAATGAGCTGTAACTCCCCATAACTTTTTAGTTAGATATTTCCTTTAGGAGAGTAGACGTTTAATTGACGTGAATTGACCGTTGACCTTTTGATTCGTAAAGTAGCATGGTAAGGCAGCTATGGACTCTGTGTTTTCCTCTGTTGACTCAACGATCAACTATTGTGAGATATTGCAGTGGGTGGTTTTGACATTAATAATCATTCTGAAACTGCATAGCTTGATCACTGATATATCCGAATTGATCTCCTCATAATCTGAATGGTTGATCAATTGTCTAGTCCTTCCAGGCTCCTTATGAGCTAGATTATCCTCTGGTAGGGCTGCGATCATCGAGTCTGCTTCTACGATCACTGAGGTTGCACTACGATCATTGAAGTTACATTACGATCGTTGAGTTCTCTCAAACTCTAATATGCGATCGTTGACTATCTTGGTCCTTGAGATGAATTTGATCAAGCAATTCTTCTAGGTTAAGGTAGCTCAGGAAGGGCCAACCTCTTAGAGTGAGCTAAGGGTCAGGTTTGTCCCTGAGGCGCTTTACAGATGAAGTACTTTAGGAGTAATTTGCACTGATATCTCTTTTAACCTTTTTTTGTTGGGGAGGTCCTCTACCAACTTTGGACAATTGCATTTGCTGTAATAGTGGTGTCCTCCTGCTTCTACACTGTGATCAGATGTTTGATCGTAGGCACTCCACGATTTTGAGTTGGGTGGCTGATAGGTTATCAGTAATATGTTTTGAGACGTTCCTACTGACTATGGATCTTCATTTGGTTCATTAGCCACAAAGTTTTAAGACTCTGTAGCTGGTACATTGCTTCATGGTATATCTCAGTGTTATTGTTTCTCAACAGATCACTGTTCCCCATGGTTGATGATGTCTTCTCAGATAGATGTGATTCCTTTTTCTTTAGGTTCATTTAAAGACAGGCTTGCATATCTCCTTTTTACTGGAATCACCATTATCACTTAGATCTCCTTGTATCGTAGGCATGGATGTTTTCAGAACTGATAACTCTAAGATCATTTGACAGCACTACGAACGTAGTCTTCTTTGACAGTCATGTGCGTGTGAAGTTATGCTCCCATAATGAGTTCCTCTTGACTGATGCTCGATGATCCTCTGATGTGAGCTTCTTTGAGGATTCTTCTCATATAGCATGCTTTGCCTGATTTGAGCATATAAGACCCTTTTCATCTTTGGTTGCATGGCCTGCTTCCACATACAGATTAGCAGCCAAGTGAGCTTCATTCAGGTTAGCTCAGCGGGTCTACAAGGATAGGCTTGGACATATAAGAAACTTATCAGAACCATTTCTGAACATTCCTTCTGCTGGTTGAGTCTTCTTGACTGAAGTCTTCTACTTCAGCATTCCTTAGTGTGGTCAAATGGACCAAGTACCTGCAGGTTAAATACATTTCTATTTTTGGTACCCACAATTAAATGGGTCCTGCTAGGTTAGTTTTCTAAACCCTTGTTCCTCATATTTGGATAATCATCACATTTATCACCAACAGTCATATTCATGCATGCAACTAGTTTTTGATAACACATTTTGAGATGCATAATGGTGAGTGTGTGTAAGATTAGTCATTTTAAGAAACACACTCTTTTTTTTGATGGTTTCATCATTTGCAGGGTTATGTTCACAAGGTTTAAGTGTTCACAGAGTGAGAATCAACTTTACGATTTAGGAGTATCTAGTTGATTCATGGAGGTGATCAGTTTCTACACATCATCAAGATACTCTTGTGGAACTGATCATACTCTGTGTGTTGTCAAGCACTTAGAACATAGGTTTGTACATACATACTAACCCACCAGCAAAGATTACTTCACATAGAATTAATTTGGCCTGTGATGCTCTTATGACCCATTTCAGATTTCCTTCAAGATGTCATCTTCAACCTAAAACTTGGGTGGAGAGAAAGTTTATAGGCATTTGAGTTTCCATCCTCAGAGTACTTTCTCTCTTCACCTTTTTAGGTAGATTATGACTCCTTGTCAGAATACTGTTATAGTTCATAAGAAGATGCATTTATGATGTACACATGTATAATAGTGAGGAACCGTACCTTTTTATTGTCAGTTTCTTAACAGACATTTATCTTAAATATACTGAGTTTAGGCATTGATGTGTATAGCTTCACATTTACTCCTGATAGCTTATTGCTCTTGTTGGCCTTTAATCAATCAGTCATAGTCTTGAAGATGCAGGCTAGGAGAATCTCAGCATCTTTAGTTCTTTGACATCCTTCGATTCACAAAGTTTGCACCCAACTGCTGGTTGGCCAGATACATGTTTGAGAAGATCTTCTTTCTTCTCTGGATAGGCATTTCTTAGCATGTATGGCCTTTTCATCATTCAGGCTGGTGGATGCTTAACTCTTTATTGTTGATGTCTCTTGGGTTATCTCATCTAGTCTTCAGACTACAAGATTGACTGCCGACAAGGATTGGTCTTGTTGATATAATACTTGAGAACATGGACCAATTTGAGCAGCTTCAAGTGTATATACACATTTACCTGTACACAATATTTCCAACGTGTGAGCTCAACTGCATATAACAAGTGGCTTACTACTAAACTAAGTTTAGAACAATGTTTGTGCCTGGGATCAGACTCAAAGCGATTAGCTTTTGAATATAGCATGAGAACCTGCTCTGATACTAATTGTTAGTTCCCAGTAGGCACAATAGATTTAGAAGGGGGGGTTGAATAGATCCTTTTTAATTTCAAATATTTTTCTCATTTTATTTTGTATTGCTATTAAATTAGCATATGACAAACATAAGAATCTTTTCAAGCACAGCGGAATAAGTAAAAGATCTCATTCATTGATATATTCATAATCATACATACATTGTTCGTAGAGGTAGTTCGGTTGTAAGCAGTTAGAACATACATAGTAGTTATAGCAGTTAATAGACATAATGTAAATGACTTAAAGTAAAAGACACAACGGGTTTTAAGTGATTTAGAGACTCAAGCTCCTAATCCACTCTTCTGCTTTCAACTAGCAGGATTTCCACTAAGGAAGGGCAGCACCCTGAATCACTACGATTCCTTCAAGGCCAACAGCCTTGGGACTTCAGTTCACTTAGAACTCTTCAAGGCCAGTAGCCTTAGAACTTCTCTAGTTCCCTAGGAACTCTTCAAGCCCAGCAGGCTTGGAACTTCATTTAGTCCCTCCAGACAAGGACCCCTCAGGCCCTGGCTTCTTGTTGTTGAGTTGTTTGTTTGTTTGTTGGAGTTGGTACTGAGCTGCAAAGATGTCTTTATGCTTTGAACATGTTCTGTACTTAGCAGCTTGACGTGATCATCCTTAAAGTGCAGTTGAGTGTTGCATGATGCTCATCATCTTCAGTTACTCAACCTCCTCTGATGATCCCTTGATGAACTGTCTTGAAGATCATTCCTCTTGATACGTGATGGCTGCACATGATGGGTTTCTAAGATGACTATAAGCTCTTTTGCTAGGTACTTAGAAACTTTCTCATGCTTGCCACCATGATGGCATTTGTGATCTCCCTTCTTGATACTTGATGCCTTCTCATGATGGACTTGCTAAGATGACTGTAAGCAGTTCTCTATGGTACTTAGAGTCTTCCCATGATGGACATCAAGATGACATGACGTTCTTCTTTCTCTTGGCAGTTCAGAACACTCTTCATATAGTAGAACTCTCACTTCTACATTGTAGAACTCACACTTCTACTTCTTTCTTTGTCTGTCTCTAAGTGTTCTTGGTGGATCGTAGAGTGAGCCTTCGGACTCACTATCTCACATGGTTTAGAACAGTCCACCGTTACTCCAAACTTGGCAACACCAGCATCCCTCGATCTTTGAAGCTCTTGCTGATTTATACTCCTTCCCAATCCTTCTGTTGGAAAGTAGCCGTTGAAAGCTATTCAAATATCTTCACAGATCTCGAGTTGACTGAGGTAGACTGCTGATGTGATATGTCACACTTTTTCTGACACTGTAGTCTAATGTTTTACCTACCCCATCAGAGATGTCACTTTAATGTCTTGGGCAGGTTGAAGACTTTATTTCCTCCTTCTGATTTCTCGATCAGAGGTTGCCCTTTTGCATCGATGCTCGCAATAAGCTCTTGTCCGAATATTAACCTTCAGATTGAACCGTTGCCAATGCTTCAGTCTTCAGCTAGTCAAACTCTACGATTCTGTTGCATGTCTTCATGGACCTGATCGTAGTGTCTTGTTGACTGGTAGAGACAACACTACAATCTTGAAGAGTGTTGATTGGATCTTCAATGTAGAACACCTCTTCCTTTTTTTGTGCAGTGCTTCAACACTTCTGTTTTCCTTAACAGCTCTCAGATACTAATGAATTGACTTCTTTGTTCTGTCCCCTTCTGAATAGCAAGACACTTCAGATTTGTGGCGTGTCCAGCTCGCTTTCTTCTTGTGATCTCCCGTTCACTTATCATCAATGGACTGACCCAATGCTTAATCACTTTAGCCTTGTTCTTCAGAAGTTGTCCAGTATCTCTGTATGCACTTCATCAGTTATTTCTTTGTTTGGCAAACACTACGATCTTGGTTGCTTCCAAGATCGTTGTTTTCTGTTTGCTTGAGAGCTATTGCACTTGCTGACTTTCCTTAGTCAGTTACTGAAGTCTTCTTCTGATCTCCTTGTGGAAGACTTCATCTCGAATGGCTTCATAACTCAATCTTGATGCTGATTGGGTTGGTGTTTAGATCTTCTATTAGCTTATATGTCATTCGTTGAGTGCTCTCTGGTTTCCTTTATGATGGGATGTATCTTTGCAGTGCCAACTAGAGGCTTCATTCCTTTGGATATTCTGGGAGTGCTCATTTGTTGAGAATCGTATTTGCTCTACGATTCTGCCTAGGCGTTGTGAGCACAACGATTTAAGTCATAGTTCTGCTCTCTACGATTCAGCTTCAGCTTTGCAGACACTACAACTCCGAGATCAGATCTTGACACTCTACAATTTCTTTCTTTGTGCTCGATGTCTTTATCTGATCTTGCTCGACTACAATCTCTGCCTTTGATATGATCAGTAAACTCAACGATCCTGAGTGTAGTCTTCGATCTCTGACTTGGCTTCGGCAGATACTCGTTCGGCTCGAGGCAGGCTGTCTCTACGATTCTGAACATGACTTCCTCAGCAGACTATGGCCCTGAGGAAGTTCTACTCGACACACTACGATCATTCCTCGTCTCTCCTGGCAGTCTATGAACTCCAAGACTACTATCTTGCATACTATGATTTTGCCTTGATAGCTCTCTAGTTTCCTTGACTCTCCTCGTAGACTACGATTTCTGGTGCAGTGCTCGACGATCAGACAAGCCTATCTATTACATCATAAGATCAACCTAACATGCTTGATATTTCTATGTTTATAGTCTTTGTACATCATTTCTTTTTAAGGACTTTACAAAGTTGTTTTGCTTATGTAGGATCAACCTAACAAACTTAATCAATTCATTATAAGTCCTTGTACACATGTTTCTATTATCTATCAAAGGACTTTACAGCTTTTCTTTATGCAAGCATACTTTCATATTCATTCATATATCTCATAATCAAATCATATATAAATAGGAATAACATTCACATGCTTATTTTTGACACACTCTGTAGGCCTTACTGTCTGTGGCATACCTAAGAAAGATTCCTTCGTCTTACTTGGGTTGAAACTTTTTCAAATACTGCTTTCCATTGTTGAGAATGTAGCATGCACAGCTGAATACATGAAAGTAGCTGACACTTGGCTTTCTTCCTTTCCACAGTTCGTAGGGAGTCTTCTTAATTGTAGAGTGTATGAGTGATCTGTTCTGAGTGTAGCATGCAGTGTTGAAAGCTTCTGCCCAGAAGTATTCAGGCAGATGAGTTGCTACTAGCAGAGTTCTTCCAACCTCTATCAACGTCTTGTTCTTTCTCTCAACTAATCCATTTTGTTGGGGATTCATGGAGCTGAGAAGTTATGACTGATGCCATTGTCTGTGCAGAACTTGTCCATTTTTGAGAAGTCAAATTCTCTGCCATGGTCACTCCTTATAGCCTTGATTTTCTCCCTTTTCTCGTTCATCACTAGTCTGAACATCTTGATCAGTTGGGAGCTTGTTTCATCTTTTGAGGTTAGAAAGAATACCCATGTGAATCTGGTGTAATCGTCTACTACGACTAGTGAGTATCTCTTCTCTCCAAGGCTCGTTGTTGGAATTGGCCCAAATAGATCCATGTGGAGCAACTGCAGGGGCTTGTCAATTGAGTTGGCAGTTTTGCTCTTGAATGAGCTTCGTCCTGCATTTTCAAGTCGAGCGGGCATTGCACGACCTTTTCTTTGACGGTGAACTTGGGTAAGCCTGTAACTAGATCTTTTGAGGCTAGTTTGGACATGCTCTTGAAGTTGAGATGAGACAGTCTTCGATGCCATAACCAGCTCATTTCTTCAGATGCTTTACCCAGAAAGCATATTGTCTCGTCTGAGCTTAGTTGTCCAAGATTTACTGTGTAGACATTTCCTTCTTTTGTCCTGGTTAGCTTTACAGTAGATGTCTTCAAGTCTCTGACTTGACATTGATTGTTGAGGAATGTTACTTGATGACCCTTATCGCAGAGTTGGCAAATGCTCAGAAGATTGTGTTGTAGTCCTTCCATATAGACCACTTTACTGAAGGACACTGCACCATTTCCAGTTGAGCCATATCCTCTTGTCTTGCCAGAGCCATTGTCTCCAAAGATGACTGAGGGACCCTCCTTCTCTATGTAGTTAGACAAAAGGGCTTTATTCCCAGTCATATGCCTTGAGCATCCACTGTCCAGATATCAGGTTGTGATTATGGAGCTCTTTTCCTATGGTAACATAAAACTTTCATTTTGATACCCATACTTGCATGGGTCCTACTTTGTTAGTACCCTTGGGAACCCAAATCTGCTTGATTTTAGGTCTCACATGTATAGAATTATAAAAGCATTTTGCAGCCTTGTGACCAATCTTATTGCACACAAAACATCTAATATGATGCATGCTTGTGTGTGTGTGAGGATTCTTCTTCCATTTGGACTTTTATGGATCTTTAGTCATTCTTCTGTTAAACTGATTCTCCTTCTTCCATATGTACTTGTGTTTCATAATTTGTGAGGAGTGTACCTTTCCTCTACTGTTCCTTCCCAGTTGGTTCTTGGAGTTGATTTTACTCGACTCTACGATCCTTCGATGTTGGTGAGTAGTGGATGGGTTACTCTTCTCTTTTCTGAAACCCAGACCAGCATGAGATCCTTTATTTCTTGGAATGTGGATTGAATTAGTAGAACAGGGTTGTACTAGTTCTTTCCTCTGTGAGGATTTCATAAATATAATGCCTCTACTAAAATTTGAAGCATTACTAGTGCTAGTTTCCTTTACCTTTTCTACACATGGACTTGAGGTGGATTCCCCAAAGCCTAAGCATGTTCTGTCAGATGCACTTCTCTGCTAGAGAGCAGTGAGTCCATGGATGAAGAGGATTTATTCCATGTAGAGATTGTCTTTTCTAGTTCCTCAATTTTAGAGGTTAGATTTGACTCTCTTTGTGCATTGAGCTCATTGGTCTGTTTTAAGAGCTTATTCTCAGCCTCAAGCTTGGAGAGAGAGTCAGTACTTAGAAGTGATGTTTTCAGTTCTTCTTGAACTTTCTTTTTCTCCTCTTGAAGCAGTGAATAATCTTTGGACAGAACTCTGAACCATTTCATGTATTGATGTAGATCAGATGTTATGCTATGCAGTGCAGTTCTTAAATCATCAATGTCTACAAAAGGAGAGTTAAAGTCAAATACCTCATCGATACTTACTTCATGTATGTTGCAGTTTTTTTTGTCCTTTGCATGCTTGGCCATCAAGCACAGATTTGCCATTTGAGGGTCGTCATCATCTCCAAATTCGGGGGTTAAGTCATTGTCTAAATCACTCCACGATCCTCTAGCTACAAGGCCTTTGTCTTTCTTTTGAGGCCTTTTGTTGCCTTTGTATTCCTTCTTTGGATGTGATTTCTTCTTTAGTTCTTCTCTGAGGGGTTTGTTGCAGTTATCAATGAAATGGCCAGGCTTCTTGCAATTGTAGCATAGATCATTAATCTGCTCCTGGCTGCAGTAGTTGCTGACTTTCTTTGGCTTGCTGGTTTTGCCTTGGCGCATGAACCTTCTGAGTCTTTTCACCAGCATTGCAAAGTCCTCATCATCTTCTTCATCATAGTCAAAGTCAATTTCAGTGTTGACTTTGGAGGTGTTATCAGTTTCTTTGAGAGCAACACCCTTATCCTTCTTTCTTCCTTCAAATAGAGTTTCTGCTCATTGAGTCAGCTCCAATTCGTATGTAAGAAGGTTGCCATATAACTGTTGAACAGTCATTTCATGAAGATTCTTTGACTCTCTAATCGTAGTGGTTTTGGCATCCCACTTTCTTGGTAAGGCTCTTATGAACTTTATGATTAGATTTTTATTTGGGTAGATCTTTCCATAGGCTCGTAGAGAGTTGAGCAGTACATTGAATCTCTCGTAGGTGGCAGTGACATTCTCTCCTTGAATGTGTGGAAACATCTCGTATTGCTGAGTCAGGAGAGATTGTTTATTTTCTCTGACTTCTTTTGTTCCTTCATGCATGATGAACAGTGCTTCCCAAACCTCCTTTGTTGTTTTGTTGTTGACCACGTTTTCGAACAGATCATCTTCTAAGGATTGGAACAAAATGTTCTTGGCCTTTTTGTCAAGTTGAACAGCTCTCTTTTCGTTGTTTGTCCACTCCTCTTTGACGTTGATTTGTGTTCTGTTTGGAACGTCTGTAGTTGGTGCAAGCTTTGTGGGAACGTAGGGCCCATTTTGAACAGTTTCAAATAGATCTTCATCTATTGAATCCATGTATGCTTGCATCCGAACTTTCCAGTTGGCAAATTTATCTTTGTTGCACATAGGTGGCTTGCTGCCTCCTCTAGTCTTTGATTCGCTTGGTAAGTGTACCATTGGATCTACTTAATCTTTGTAGGCTATATAATAGAACCTGCTCTAATACCAATTGTTAGTTCCCAGAGGCACACTAGTTATCTAGAAGGGGGAGTTGAATAGATTCTTAGAATTCTTTTCGAAATACTTTTGTTTATTTTGTTAACGATTTAAACACAGCGGAATTATGATTTGTTTAATCACCCTTTTAGATATGGTGAGGAGTGAGGCAGTTATAACAGTTATAGCAGTTATAGCAGTTATAGCAAGAATGTAAGAGACACAACAGTTTTAAGTAGTTCAGAGCACTTAAAGCTCCTAATCCACTCTTTTACTCCTCGAGTAGGAAATTCACTAAGGATATCTTTTACACTTTCTGAATCTTACAGATTCCTTCTAGACCAGCAGTCTAGGCACTTCTCAGTTCACTCTTGAACTCTTCAAGTCCAGCAGACTTGGTTCTTCACAGTTCACATAGAACTCTTCAAGTCCTTCTGACTTGGAACTCTTACTTCAGTTGATTGGTAGTTGTTGAGTTCTTGGTTGGTGCTACTCAATTGTCGTTAAGCACTTGTTCGAAAGAACTGAGTAGTTGAGCAAGCTTTTCTCTTTTTCTCAGATCGTAGAGTTGAGCGTTGAGTGTTCTTATGCATTTTGTTCAATGCTTGCTTGATTTAATCATCTGCTGATGTTTTGCATATATGTGATCCTTGAAATCTATCCGTTGAAGCATTAAATGCGTTTGACATTTCTGAACTTTGATGGAGCTTTTCTGCACATCTTCTGAATTGCATGCTAGCCCACTGACACGACAGACTGCTTTCTAACCTAACACCTGAAAAGGTGTTTTCCTCTGACCCATAGTCCTTTCTTTAGCTTCTTCAATACGTTTTCTTCGTTGTATACTAAGGATATCTATTGTACCATTGGGACTGGTGAGGACTTCAACGTTTATAACCAATTCCACATTTGTTGGAATTAATCTTCAAACAAAAGGGTAGGGCTCAATGCTTCTGACATAGGCAGATGATACTCTACGATTCAGATCGTGGTATCTTGCCACCTTGGTGCTTGATCTGATGCTATCGAATGATAATACTACGATTTCTCTTAAGGACTGACACCCTACGATCTTTACTTGCTTGTCTTGCAGACTCTACGTTTCTGAGAGCACACTACGATCTCTGAGTTAACTTCGGCAAATGTCTGGACCACTCTACGATTTCTGGAGAGGCCCTTCAAGGCAGATACACTACGATCTTCAATGCTCTCCGATTCTGTAACGCCCGAGAAAATCGAATTTTTAGAAGAATTAAAATTTAATTTAATTATAAGGATTAAATGAATTTAATTGATTATTAATGGGAGCAAGCTAATTGAAGGTCGTTCTATGACCTAAACATATCAGAACATCGTAGGATTTTGGCTACGTGATAGAATTAAAGTGTTTGAATTTCCAAGACGAAAATAAAAGCTTTCCGATAAATTTTCCAAAAAACACTATTCACGTATTTCTGCTCGGAAATTATTTTTGAACTTCCGAGAAATACGTAACGATAGAATATCGAGGTGAGATGGAATATCCAATAATATTTCAGTTATGGAAAACGTAATATTTCGCCTGTGGACTTAATTTGAGAACGTTAGGAAAATCAAACGTTAAGAAGTTAGGGTAATAATTTGTATGATAAGTAAATTGTGCGAGGTAGAGTATACGAGTATGATACGAGGTATTATACGAGTATGTATGAATGATGGTATATTGTATATCATGAATAAGTATATGAGTTAGAATACAATAATTATACGTATAATATGTTATAAAGCTTTAAGCCAAATGTAATGGATTTGTTGAATTGTGAAGGAAATTGTATTACTCAATGGGAAGTGTGATAAGGCCCAAATGTAAGTATGGTTAAGATCAATGTAAATTTATGTGCAAGCCCAAGAATTTGTTTAATTGCAAGCCCAATGGATAAGTTAAGATTAATTAAGCTAAAAACCCAAATTATGAACTATGGGCTATAGAATGGTTTAAACCAATGGGGCAACCCATGGATAATCCAATGTGATAAACAAGTAAGCTTAATGGCTAAGTTAAGTAATGACCAAGTAAATAAGGTGGTGAGCAAGCAAAGGATAAAAGTTGTGCTAATCAAGTAAACTTAAAGGCTAAGTTATGTGATTAACAAGTATGCTTAATGATTAAGTAAGTGTGCTGGCCAAGTTTAGGTGGTGAGCAAGTTAACTTAATCACAAAGTAATGAATAGTAAGGAGGTGGAGTGGCCTAAAAGACTAAACTACCCTAACCTTGGAAATCCTATAAATAGCAAGCTTGGATTCATTTGTTTGGTTTTCATTTTCATCCAACTTATAAAGTTGAGAGCTTATTTGCTTGAGAAAATAAGCACATATAAAGTTAGACTTCCCGTGTTAGATTTTCAACCAACAACTTATAGCTTATTGGTTTGAGAGAAAAAGCAAGAAAAGCTAGAAGATTAGCCTTGTTAATTCAAGAAGCAAGAAGGAGATTAAAGATTTACCAAGTGTTATTCAAGAGTAAGTATTCTTAAACCATGTTTCTCTTTCTCTTCCATTGTTAGAGAAGGGGATATTGGTAGGGCTAAGGAATGATAAATTAAAGGGCTTAAGTCTTAATAAGCCGTATAAGTCATGAATAAGCTATTTGTAATCATATAAGTTAAGAACTTGTGAAGATCAATAATGAATGTATAATAACTTGTAAGAACTTGTAACATGTTTACATTAATGAAGTTAGTATGATAATAAGAAGCAAGAATAATGGTTAGAAGTCATTAACCATAATAAGTTATATGAAAAGAAGATATAAGTCATGAGTAATGAAAATATAAATAATTTATATTTTTATAAGTTATAAACTCACAACGAACTAGTAATAACTTATCATGTTTATAAGTTAACGAAGCATATATGTCAAGATGTTAGTATAATGGATTGAATCCAATTGAAACGGTTTAAAAATCTCAAGTAACGAAGTTTTGCCGGAATTAACACGATTGGACGATAATCGTCGAATTCGTGAAATTCTCGGAATGGAAGTTGAATTTTGATATTGAGCTTGGAAATGTTGGTTTCCAATGGAGACAAGTCTTATTTGGCATTATAGAGTTGCGGACTTGAAAATGGCCGGATTCCGACTTAGAACGAAGAAACGAGCATTGAACGTTCACGAACGTTTATCGTTTTCGTTAAAAATAGACTAATAGGTGGAATTTTAGCAAACGAAGTCGAATAGATAAAATTCTTTCATGAACACGTAGAATACGTAATTTGTGAATCGTAGGCTCTTGAATGAACCAATTCGGACTTATAACGAAGAAGTTAGGAGCTCGGGAATCTCACTTAAAAGAAAAACTGTCAAAATTGTTCGATACATGTCAGCCTGCATGGCCACGACTTCAAGGCGAGAATGGCCATGCCCAAGATGCGAGACCGGACCTTAGCCCTCGTTAATCGGTGCCACAATGCGCCAATTACATTAAGCATGGTATAAGTAATATGACCAAAATTTAGGAACAAAAGCCAAGGCACAAGCCATGCGAGCCCAAGTGGAGAAGTCAGCAAAGGCATGACCAACACTAGGTCATGCACAGTAATAAAAGATTACAAGTAAGGAAATAAAGATAAGTGATTAGTAATGAACTAATACATTAATAAACTTACTGTAGCATCATTGTAAACCTTAAGTAATACACTAAAGGTTAAAGATAAGTTGGATTTGAACATAAATGGTATGCAATGAATGTACTTAACCAATGCCGATTAAGTGTTAAGTTAATAACGTAAGGACGTTAGTAAGCCATGAGGAAGGATAATTAACTCGAACTGAGTTGTATTAATGAAATAATTTTAGTTAAGTTATAAAAGAGAACGAAGTTGGTAAGAACGATGTAAAAGAACGACGGCAAGCGAGAACCAATAAATAACAAATTTAATACGGGATTAGATTGAGAAGAAGGGTAAGATTCTTTAGGAACTATGTATGTACATTCATGACCTAATGTGGTATGTTATGTGATTATGTATTGTAGAGACCGTAAAGACTCAAAGGAAACGTAATTTTACTACAGCAGACGCTGAAGGCAAGTTTTTCTAAACGCTTGTCTAACCTTCGTGTTAGCCAAGTTTTCAAATGATTCAAGTTATGAGATGCATGTATGGTTTTAAAGAAAGAGTCGATGCCAGTTTTAACTCGGCTAGACTAATCTTGATAGATTGATTGAATTGTTTACAAGTCTTTCAATATAGAATTGCTAACGCTATCCTACGCCAACTATTTGGTACGGATTCAAGGTAAGCCTGTATATGAATAAACAAATTTATTTTTCATCGAGTATTTGATAGGCACGTGAGGTTGCCAAAACTTAAACATACACATGTTTAATGGATGTAGTGTTGATCAACATAGAGTACTATAGGCCGATCACCTAGAAGTGCTCGTAAGATATGCCGGACTTACGGACTTCGTGTCGGGTTGTCCTTTTTCAAAGAAACTATAAGACGTTCATGTCTTTAACCAAAATTGATGTATTACTGAATATTGTTATTGTAAAATGTTTTGAAGGAAAAGAAACGCTATTTTAAGTTATTGATAGTACTTCGTAACTATCATCCAGTTATTGAAGATATACTATTCCTATGTTTCAAGCATGCTTTTAAAATGAAATTGTTGTACTTGCTGAGCTTGTTATGCTCACTCTTGCTTGAACCATATGAATGCAGCTTAGACCGAATGGAATGAAGAATTCGGTAAGGATAAGACGAAGGCAAAAGCGAATTTGTAGATTACCTATGTAATAGTATAGGTTTGAAATGATAATATTTGGTATTATGATAGGAACAAATGTAACGGTTATAAAAACCTGGGGAATGGTAGTATTGTTTTAGAATATATATAAGACATATTCGTTCTTTTGAGTCATTTTCATTGAATGTTTGTGTGAACTGTAGCACCGTGGAGTACCATATGTCGGGTTGAAAGAGACCCGGATTTGGGGGCGTCACAGATTCTACCTTGGCTTCTGCAATCTTCTGATCAACTTGATAGACTATGATCTGGTTGAAGCCTATCTATTACATTTCACGACATAGATCAACCTAACATTTTGATCTCTTTATCTATACATTCAATGTGACGCCCCCAAAATTAGGTATACATCACCCATCTTGGGTAGTCAGATACATGGTACAGAATTTAAATACAACTTACTAATATAAGCTGCCGTATATGTATAATACGACATAAACCGTGAGTTTGAATACAAATATTGTCTACTAGATATTATACAAACTCAAAAGGAGTCCTCATTACAATTATTATCACACTATTTCACGTAATAGTGAGGACTACTAATGCTATCCTCGGACCATTACTCCGCTTCCCAGACTGCGTCCCAAATATATATTCTCATTTCAAGAGAATAAAGGAAAGAAAGGGTGAGCTCAACTAGCTCGAGAAGAAATATTATGACTAAGATAATGCGAATAAATTATCATTAGCCTCTGATGATGTTAAACCGATAAAATATAATGAACATCAAGTTTAACTACAGTGAACCAAAGAATCCATTAAAAGAGTCAAGTAGAAAATAAAATCTACTATCTTTTATGATTTAAAAGGTTTTTCATCATTTATTATAAATTTGAGACTCAAATTTTAATAAATATTCCACATCATCGAATCACCGTTTACTACTACCAAGGATATTCTTTAGTATCACGACCACAATTATTCATGCACTACGGGCCAAGAATAGTTGTGTATTCATTAATGGTCATGATCATGCCAACAATCGTCCATCAATGCACTACTGACCACCGAGGATTTTTATCACATCATTTGTAACATTACGGTCATGATTACAACGAATAGTCTCGGTCATAATCATACCAAGTCCATCTATGCACTACAAAAGCCACGATGACTTTCATCACATCATTTGTAACATTACGGTCATGATTACACCGAATAGTCTCTCGTCATAATCATACCAAGTCCATCTATGCACTTTGTGCCACAGATGACTTTCAACATAATATAAAACATGAGGATGATGACAATGATATAAGAATTCAATAAAACAAGTTCAAGAATTATTTTATCCAGAATTATTAACGTCCCAAATTGTCAACATGATCTTGTTTTGTAAAGTAAAATTCAAGAATGATCGTAAGAATATTTCCATGAAAAGATCTTGGATGAAACACAAATATCAAGGATATTCTACTAATTTTATGGAGTATAGAAGTCAAAGTTTTAACTAATTTGGGTATAATAAAGAATGGAATAACAAAAGAAATCATCATGCATGCGATAGATCGCATGCATAAAAGTTATTCCAACAAAATAATAATAATCGGAACGGTCGTCGTGAAATTCACAAGCGGATGTTCCAACGAGAATAATAAAGATGGAACCGGATCCGGTGTAAAACACACGATATGGATATTCCAATGTAATGATAAAGACGGAACCGTGTCCTGGTGTAAAACACATGAATAGGATGTTCCAATGAATAATAAAGATTTTAACCAGTCCTGTAAAACACACGAACATGGATGTTCCAATGAATAATAAAGATGAATAATGAAGAATGTCACCAAGTATAGGGTAAACCACGTATACGAAAAGTTATTCCAATGAATAAATAAGAATGGAATAACATAAGGATTTCACCAAGTATAGGTATGCCGCATATACAAGTTATGTATAGGGTATGCCACTTTTACAAAGTTATTCCAATGTAATAATAAAGAATGGAATAATGTAAGTTCTCTTCATGAATAAGAAAGAATAACACCCCTTACGGGTACAACAAATAATATTCCCTACCTTAGAAGAACCGAATATTGGAAAAGTGAAGTAGCAAAATACTTTTCTTCTTTCTCTCTATAGTTTCTCTCTCTAGAGTTTCAATGAATTCGTAAGAAATAATGAAGGAATAAGCTTTCTATTTATAGAAAAAGCGAGGGTGGCTCTTGGTCTTAACGAAGGTCAAAATGACTCTTGGTAATATCAAGAGACAACTACTATTCATGAAGGGTAATTAACCCTTGGAACAATCAAGAGGCGCTTAACTCTTGGTAATATTGAAGGGACAACTACTATTTGCAAAGGGTAATTACTATTGACAAAGGTAATTACTATTGACGAAGGTAATTACTATTGAAGAAGGTAATTACTATTGACGAAAGTAAATACTATTGATTTAAGGTAAATACTATCGACGAAGGTAATTACTATTGAAGAAGGTAATTACTATCGACGAAAGTAAATACTATCGACGAAGGTAAATACTATTGACGAAGGTAATTACTATTGTGAAGGTAAATACTATGAAGAAGGTAATTACTATTGATGAAGGTAAATACTATTGAAGAAGGTAATTACTATCGACGAAGGTAAATCATTTATTAAAGAAGGTAATTACTATCGATGAAGGTAAATACTATTGACAAAGGTAATTACTATTCACAAAGGTAATTACTATCGACGAAGAGACTCTTAGATGATGACATATGGGCCCCCATAAAATAATCAAACTTACCACAAACGTCTCATAAATGACTTTTTATATACATCAAGGATTGAATAAATATTACCACAAATCATTTTATTTTTAATCAACACATTTTTAATCTTTCAACAATTATTAATCATTTATAACTTGTCGTCTCAATTAATAATATAACATATTATACTGATGATAATCTGTGACCATAATTGAATCAATAATATAAGAGATATGATGCAAAGAATTCATCGTAGCAATAATTGAGTATAGCTAAGTGACTTCTCACGTAAGCATCAATAATCAATACCGCAGTGTTACTACGCAACCACGCCAGACATCGTATTTTTTACCACCGGTAGTTCAACAGCTTTAAACAGTAACACCTCCGTAGTTATTTTTATAAAAGATAATTTTGTCGCTTTTCTAACTACGACAATACTTCCGTTAATGGGGTCCACTAATGATTGAGCCGTCATCTAATATTCCCCGACAAAAAGAATATTCCCCGACCAAACGAATATTTTATAACAACTTGCTTACTTTGCAAAATTTATAAATATTACCCACAACTATAACATTATATCAAATTTATTCCATAATATTCAAAAATAATATTTATAGAAAATTCATCTTTATTTATAAAAGCTGGGGTCTTACATTCAATTACAGAATGATAACCATTTAAAAGCTTAGATCAACCTAAAAATTTTGATCTATCACTAAGTCCTTGTACATATATACCTTGAAGGACTTTACATATAATCATGAGCATTTACTTTAAACATCAAATCAAAATATGCACTCTCCAACAAAATTGTTTACAGTGCATGTGTATATGTATGTCTTGTGAAAGTACAAAAATTAGTAGTTAGTTTGTTAACTAATCTGTAAATTAAGCCATGAATATATTAATTGTGACAACCCAAATTTTCATAAGTTATTAAAATAAGAATTTAATAATTAAAATTCTTATTATGAGGTGTATATATTTTTGAATTATGTGATTTGGCATGAAGAGAATTATTTATTGAGATTATGTGATTAATATGGGGTAATGTAACTAAGTGTATTATATTAATTAAATGATTATTTAATATTTAATTAATATATAATAATTTTATGTTTTAGTTCTAATTTAATTGAGATAATATAGTGATGTGGTAATTGTTACATGAAGTTATAATTAGCGAGTAATTATAATGTGACAATTTTATGTGATTAATTGATGTTAAACTTTTAATTAATTAAATTAATATTAAGATTTAATTAATTAAAGGATAACATTAAGAATATGTGTTAAAGGATCTATTAAAAGAGTTAAAAGAGTTTTTAAAACCGTTTTCCCAAATAAGGCCTTAACTATTAAAACCTGGTTTTAAAATAATAGGGTTTTGCCAAACAAGCCTTAGGGCTTTTAAAGTTCTAATTTTTGTAACTTATATATTAAATTAATAATTAGTATATGTAATTATATTGGGAGCTACATATTCTATAATTATATGTATTATATGTATATTGTATATACACTAAGTTACGTAAGTTGGAAAAGAGAGAAGAAGAGAAAGAATAGAAAAGAGAAGAAAGAAAGAAAGAAAAGAAAGAAGGAAGAATCAAGAAAATTATTCAAGCTTTATAGCAAATCAAAGGTAATAATCTAGCCTAAACCTCTAGTTTTTAGATTCTTGAGTTTTTTTAGATATCATGAAAGTATGAATTGATGAAGAAATCAATTAGGGTTATGTTGAGTGTTGAATAATATGATATTTTCATTCATATGTGAAATTTGAGTAACACAAATTCAAGTTTTAGAATAATCAAATTCATGAAAATAGGTTGAATGATGAAGAATTTGAGTTTTGTTATATATATGAGTTTTGGTCTATTTTGAGACTAAAATTTGTTAGGAGTTTATGTTATTATTGTAAAATTGGTGATGGATTGTATAATATATGAAGAAACGAAATCAACGTAATTGAAACTAACTTTTTGGGTTGTAAAAATGAATTCACAGTGAAGAATTTCGCTATGAATGTCAAAAGAAGAAGAAATAATAGAAATAGTGAAATTAAATGTTATAATCTTTGATATTTATGTTGTTTATGTGGGTAGAAACGTGTTAGAAACATTAGTTTATGTTTCTGTAAACATATTACACCTTGGGTAGGTTGGTATGGTTGTTAGAAAGGAGTTTGTAAGCCTAATTTGGCTTTCATCAGATCGCTTTTAGATCAAAAATTGCGAAATGTAGAGGGACCCCCCCGGGAAGAGGATAGTCACTAGCCAATTTTGGAAAAAAATTGACCGGACATGTTTTACTAAAATGAACATAACGTTTTCATACGAACTCCGATTGAGGTGATTCAAGATGATCCGGAACGAGGATGAGTAGACCTACAACTTTTGTTCTTTAAGATTTTCAATCGGATGTCGGGCACAGTGGTCAAAAGTGTCATCTTTAGGACTGTTGTGTTTTCGGAGGCAATCGGAGAGCGTCGGACATGCACGTATGCAAGTGTAGTGCTTCTGTCGATAAAAGATATTTTCCTAAGTTATAAAACATGAATATTAGTAAATATAATGATGATTAACATTAATAAATGATGTATTAGATAAGTTATGTAAGCACACTAAGCATACACAAGAGAGACGATTCGGGCGTGTGACGAATGAAAGTCGAAACGCCGTGATAAGTGTTAATGAACGTAAAAAGTGTTTTAAGTCAAATGAAATGGATATTATAAAATATGAAATGGATTAAAGTTGTATTGTTAATGATCGAATATTATTGTATGAATTGGATATTTTAAATATTCCGCATTTTTAGTGATTTTAATATCGAATAATGATGTAAAGATAGATTAAAGTTGTATTGCTAACGATCGAGAAGGAGAATATTATTGTATGAATTTTGGGGTCGTTTCATTAATTCAGTAGGAAACAAAGAGAATGCAATTTGAATGAGTTAATTTGGTGTATTATTGAGACCTCGGTGTTAATTTTTGTCAAGGATGTCAAAAATGGAGTTTTTGCATAAAACATGGAATTCAAATATATTAAATTTGATGTTTATATTGTTTATATGGGTAAAAACATGTTAGAGACCTTAAGTTATGTTTTTGTGAGGTCTATGTATATATTACGTGTTAAATTGGTGCTAGAAAGTAAGTTGTAGGCCAAATTGACTTTGTATGTGTTCTTCGCGAAAATTGGTTGTCCAGAATTGTACTTCGGTGCTACAGCACCGCCTTGTAGTAAAGTTCTCACGCCGCATCACCTATTATATGCATGTGTCTTGCAATCGCATCGCTAACTCAAGCGTCATAAATACATATTCCAGTCTGAAATCAGGAAATGATAATAGCCTGGAGCAAGATGTTGGCGAAAAGTTTATTTTGATTATACAATTCTATAATTCTTGATAAAGATGATAGTATGACTATTAAAATGTGATTTTGTTATATTGTGGTGTTATAGTACCAAGTGTGAGAATATTATTAGCAATTAATGAGTTATGATATTGCATTAAAAGTGACTTGACTATATGATTAAAACCAAGCCATACATGAAATATGTACTTAACTGTGTACGGAGTACATGTAGTAACTAATTATGTCATGATGACATATGTATAGGATATTTAGAATCGAGTTATTACGGTTTAGCTTACACGCAAGGCAAGTTTCTGAACTCTAAACTCTATTTGAGTTTGTTCTATTTACCTTTATATTGAGCAAGAAATTCCTAATCCTATTTATACAACTTAATTATAGTCATGCAAGTTCTTTAACCTAACTCTTACTTTGAGAATGTGTGACGCCCACAAATCTGGGTATCTTCCAACCCGACAGATGGTGATCCACGATACTACATTTCATACAATCATTCCATTGAAATAACAACAAAATGAGTGTAATTACTATCTTTGTATTACATTTGTAATAAATCCTTTCCCAGGTTCATAACCGAATACATTCGTTGTTCTTCATAAGTATATTACATACAAATATACTAGTCTATTACAGGATGATTAATTGTCCATCTTAGCCTTACCTTTATCTCTCATAGAACTCTCAGTTCGTTCGGCTTTAGCTGCAAACATATGGTTCAAGCAAGAATGAGCATAACTAGCTCAGCGAGTCTTAAAAATGAAACATATGAATATCACATCAGTAAGTACATGTTTTATATCAATATCAGAACAATTATTTACTAAGCATCCTGAATCATTTGACTAATACTTCTACTACAACAATTCCAGAGTATATATAATAGCTTAGGAATGATGAACCGGTCAATAGACCATGAACATACTCTTTTCGTTTTCATACTTGAAAAGGATATCCGGCACTAAGGCCATCCACCCGTCTTTACTTACGAGCACTTCTAGGTGATCAGCCTATTGTACTCTATGTTGATCATCACTCTTACGTTAAACGTATTTACGTTTAACATTTGGCAACCTCGCGTGCCCATCGAATAATCGATGAAAATACTTTTCTTTGTTCATAGACAAACTTACCTTCTAATCCGTACCAAATACTTGGCATAGGATAGCGTTAACAGTTCTATATCAACAGACTTGTAATCAATTCAATCTATCCTTCAATACTTGTCTAGCCTGGATAAAATAGGCATCGACTCTTTTCTATTTACCATTCATGCATTGTATATCATGCATTACATAAAAACTTGGCTAACACAAAGGTCAGACAAGAGTTAAGAAAGACTTGCCTTCAAGTGTCTTCAAATATATATTCCAACTATTCTCAGTCTTTACAGGATCTACATGATACATTCACATAGCACACTATAATTAGTTATCAAACAAACTCACTTTACGATTCTAACCAACTTCTTTCTCTTCTATGTCTTACTTGTTTTAACTCTGTTATTAAAGTCGATTCGACTTTCTATACTTCGTTACGTTTTATTAACGTTTTTACGTCCTTAGCCGACATTCGATCATTAATGGTTAATTATGAAAGTAATATGCATACAAGCCAATCATGTTTGATGATAAAGCATATACTTTGTAACAATCTTATTCATTTATTAATAAAAAGTATTAATTTATTAAAGGCTTTTAATTATCTACATGATGCTGTTTTATAATATGTGATAAACCCATAGTTTTAAGCAATGCTTTTAGAATAATGATGATGATCATTTTAATAAGATCTAAATTCTTTGAAAGCTTAAAAACTAAAATAGTTCCCAATCGTTGATTACTAAATTGGGGATTAGTGAATCCGATAGATTGGTACATACGCTTTTTGCTCATTGGATGAGGATGATTGATCTCATGATCATTTGTGTGGAGACACTAAAGCAAGTATGTAGGTGCTTATTAGAGAATAAGTTCACCGAACGTGGCTCGCTAAGGAATACCTAATGGAGTTTTATTTGCTCGTCAATAGGAATTCTCAGAGTGATAGTAGTACAAGTAATCCTTGGACTTGAGATCATCATAGTATCTTGTGTATGATGAGTTATACTTTGACTTATTCCTTAAGACCCTTAGGGTATATCAAAGGGTATGCTTGGGTATAATAAGTTGTACATGGAGATAATGTATGATCAATAAAGAATCTACCACTTCTAATAAAAGAAGAGAAATGTCCTATGTGATTCGATAAATGACAACCCAAAGAGTCCTCGGTTAAGGCGTAATGAAATTAGAAAGGAGTTTCTAATTTTCATTATTTGAGTCAGTGCATTTAAGAGTCGAAATACATATAATTAAATAAAATAAGACTTGTGACAAGAAATTCCATGTCTTATATTTAATTGGGACATCAGATGGTGGAAGGATTGAATTGTATTTCAAGAACTATTTACTCAAAGGTTCTTTAATGATTAATGTTGAAATCTATATTATCCGGAAAGTCGTTGATCGCTAGGAGGCTTATCCCTATCAGAGAATAAATATTATTTATTTAAATAAATTAATTGTTTAATTTATTTATTTAAATAAGATTAGAATTGTTCTAATTGATTTATTCACAACCGGTTTAATATGGAGAACCTAAAGGGTCACACCATAAAAGGAAGAATAATTATTTAAGAAGTTAATGGCATAATCGTAATAATATATGTTATGTATATTTAATTTAATCTATGGTGATAGAATAAATTAAATAGCTTAATATTTATTATTTAATATTTTAGAAATATTAAATATAAATTAATAAGAGGAGTCTTATTAATATTATTACAATTATTATTATTTTAATTTCTAAAAGAGTTTAGGAATTAATTTAATATAAGTACTCTCATTTATTCCTAATTGGATTAGGAAGGAAAATTAGTTAAAGGAGTTTTAATTAATTATCCCTAATAAGATTAGGGAGCTTAATTAATTAAAAGAATTTAATTAATTAAATAAAACCCAATTCCTTAATTGTTAAGGTGGGTTGCTCACATCTATTAATAAGAGGAGTCTTATTATGGGTGAAGGGGTTGTTGACTTTTACAACGTAATAATTCCAATTTGTTGGAGAGTATTCTTTTCTATAGAGATAGAAAACTAGGGTTGAGCCAATACCCCTTCTTCTTGAATTCCTACTCTGGTGGACCACCTCTAGAGGCCAAACACATGGGTGGCTAACGTTGATCAAAGGAAGGAACCAAACCCTATGTGATTCAAGTTGAACGCGAAAGGATTTGGAGGTGAACTTGTACCGAGGAAGCTCGATCTTCAAGGGTATGATTTATTCTTTATCTTTTCGCTTTAATTAATAATTATGCATAAAGGGTGATCCGGTATATAGTTTGTAAAATTTTTAAACTCGATTTTACACGCTTCGCTTTTTTTTTGCAATTTGATCAAGCATACATGAATATTACAAACCAATAAAGGCATCGAGCCAAACCTTTATGCTAATTATTAATTGTTTTAATTTGATATTATATTGATATGTGTTTAGAACAATTTAATTGGGCATAATTTTATTGTATAAAATTTTATTAAAAAAAAAAAAAAAAATAAAGTGTACCTTTACATATAACATGGATCACGCGTGAATAACCGCTTTTTTTTTGTTAAAAAAAAGGCTTCATATATATATGACACGCAATCGAGATGACAACTTTCTTAAATTGTGACGGAAATACCGTATGCCGATTTCATATGTAGCAAAAATCATTTTTAATCAATATAATATATATATATATATTTATATATAATTATTTATATATATATATATATATATATATATATATATATATATATATATATATATATATTATATAATATATATAATATAAAATTATATAATATATATAAAATAATTACGGTATATATATATATATATATATATATATTTTATATTATTAATAATTTTATTATTAAAATAAAAGTTTGTTTTAATCTTAAAATAAAAGGTTTATTTTAATATTAAAATATAAGATTTATTTTAATTTTAAAATTAGAATTTCATGCTAACTAATTAGAGTTGGAATTTGATTCCATGATAACTAATTGGAGTTGAAATTGATTCCATCTTTCCTTAAATAAAGGAGTTTATTTAGATATAAAATAAGATTTTATATTATTCAAAATAAAGGAGTTTATTTGTGAATAGAAAAGAGAATCCTAATTTCCTTAAATAAAGGAGTTTATTTAAATATGAAATAAGATTTCATATTATTCAAAATAAAGGAGTTTATTTGTGAATAGGAAGATAATATCCGTGTTTCCTTTAATAATTTTATTTTTTTACATGGAATAAGATTTCATAATTAATTAAAATAAAAGAGTTTATTTTAATTAAAGATTTTTTTTACACATGGAATGAATAATTCAAAATTAATTAAAATAAAAAATTTATTTTAATTAAAGTTTTTTTTTTACACATGGAATCGATTCCATAATTAATTAAAATAAAGGAGTTTATTTTGATTAAAGATTTTGATTAAAATAAAATAGTTTATTTTATTCAAAATAGGATAAATTAAAATAAAATAGTTTTATTTTGATTTAAATTTGGATTAAAATAAAGGAGTTTATTTTAATTCAAAATTAGATTTTATACTAACTAAATTTGCCCATTAAATGATATCAATATATATATTAAATGTTTATTATTCATAAGATGAATGTTATTTATCGATGCATATGATGATGTGTATGATAATAAATGGGATTGATTATGGACTATCAACCAATATATGATTGATTTTATTTTAGTTGGATGCATGAATGTATGGGTTTTATTAAATGGGGTCTCACAGACTTCGCCTTCTCTAATTTTTTCTTAATGTAAATTCTATCTCCTCCTATGTATTTCCCTCGATCACGATCAAGGTTTCTATTTATTTTAAATAGTTTTGTAATAGGAATATTTAGAATTAATTTTGAAAAATTAGAGATCAAGGAACAAGAAGCGCTTGAAGACCCGCTTGTAATGGAGCCCGGTTTAAATGTAATAGTTATATTTAAATATTATTTCTTGCACCCCTAGGGGAGCTTGACCTTTTGGTTCACTTGGTGGCTCTAGTGAACCAAACTAGAATAAAAGTCCATAATCAATCCGTAGAATATAGTATTCTATATGTGCATGCTTATACTATATATATTATATATTATGCAAACATGCTTCGCATGTTCATTAATATGACGCGTATTTTATATATATATGTGCATGCGCGTTAAACAAGATGAGATAAATTAATAACAAACCCCTCAATTTTTATATTAAGTCCTAAGCGTTCAAAGATATTTGGAATATCGAACGTCGCCTTCTAGCATGATAAAATTAATAGAGTATTAAATATTTAATATGAGTTTGTTGTGTCACCACAAGGCAAGTATTAAGTATTTAAGATGTTAATTTATCACATTTGATGCTTATAAAGAAAATTGAACAATATTGTTTTGTCAGGTCACCACAAGGATGATATTTTTCTTTTTGAATATATGGAGTGCTAGGTTAGACTTAACTTGGATAATTTTGATTCGGATGTGCCACCACTTGATCAAAATAATCTAAGAGGCAAAATAAAAGGAGTTAGCATAGTTGATGTAATTGACAAAAGTTGTCTACCTATTTATTTATATATAGTTTGTTGTGTCACCACAAGGCTATATACATTTGAAATGGGATCCTTATTCTCACTAGCAAATCTTTAATTAGATTTTGCCAACTATATAAGTGAGGGTAATATAGTTTGAAGAAAATAGTGGGAGATACCAATTTAAAACAAGACCTAATTTATTTTGGTAATTAATAAAAGAATGTATGTTAAAATGTTGTTAATTACAAATTCATTTACGTAATTTTACAATGTCTAAAATTACTATCATCATGCGAAGCATATTAGATGCTAAATTAATCGCAATCAATTAAACGGATTGGTTAAGGAATTTGAGAATAGTTCTCATAATCGAAAAGCTATCTTATGTCCTTAATACGCCTATCCTCGCAATGGTTGCGCATAATGCCTCGAGGAAGAGATTGCTACTTTTAGAAAGTGGCAAGATGATGCACAGATTGGCTCAATGCATCATGCCTCGCATCCACGAGTAACGAGCTTCAAATCACAAGATGAAACTATGGATGCTCTCTACTATATTCCCCGCACATCAAGTAGTTGATGGTGAGGAAAGTAGGACCGATAGATATCGATATCTAAGGAGCTCTTCCGATCTAGAATGACCGATGACACTATAAAGATGATAAAAAAGTCCTTAACATTATCAATTTGATTGATCAATTAGGACAACGAGTTTTGTCATGGATGGAGAGTTGAGCCAAGATTTGATCTTGCACTCACTCCCTTTACTCCTTTCACAATTGTTGTGAATTTTTCATATGAATAAGCTAGATATCGCCTTTGGCCGATTTGCTTAACATATTGAAAAATGATGAGAGTCACTTTCCAACCAAGAAAGATCAAGTCTTATCGGTAGGGGCCAAAGGATCTTCCGAAAAAGAAGAACGATTCAAAGAAGGTAAATAGAAAGGCATAAACAAAGGATAATAAGAACAAAATCGATACGGATAGCAAAGGAGTTTGCTTCCACTACAATAAGCCCGACACCGGAAAGAAACTCATGAGAAGCATCTTGCAGAGAGGCTAACCAAAGAAGCTTAGTGAAGTTTCTATATAAATACAAATTTTTGTCATGATTGAAAATAAATTTTTTTTTAAGTCAAGGTTCTACTTGGGTATTGGATACCGACTTTGGTTATCATAAATATAGATTTATGAAGGACCAAGGTATAGAAAGCTAAACAAATATAAGTAATCCTATGTGGAAAAATGAAGCAAAGGTTGCCATATTAGCCATAGAAACTTATAGTTTAGCAATGCTACTACTAGCAAATCTATTAAGTCAATAAGTTGTTATTGTATTCCAGCTTCTTGTTAAAAATATTATTTCCATTTTATTGTTGGACAATGAAATCTTTGGTATTATAATTAAGAACAATTGTTGTTCTATTTATAATAATAATGTTTTGTATAGAACCGAATATTACTTAATGGATTTTGTATACTGACTTACGTGAAAAATATATTTTGCAAATTGAACAAACTAGTATAAGAAAATGAGATGATCATTCAAAGAGTTGAATGTGTGTATTTGTTGAATACAAGTGTGAATTATTTGAAAGGTTCAAAGAATTCAAAAGTGAAACAAATTGGCAAAGTATTAAGATTCTTTGATTAGATCAAGGAATAAATACTTGTGCAATAAGTTTCTAGATCATCTCAAATGGTTTTCTCATAATGGACACCTCCTCGATACACAATAATTGATCGATGTATCCGAAAGGTAAAATCGTACCTTGTTGGACATGGTGCGCGATCCAAAATGATTTTACCGACATTCCAAAGATCCTTCAGGATCATGTCCTAGAAATGGTCGCATATCTACGAAAAGGTAATCTCAAAAATCCTACCCCAAGACTCCATAAAAGTTATGGATAGGGAGGATTCCTAATCTTAAGTATGTTAAGATAAGGTGTTGTCCAACTTATGTGAAAAGGTTTCAAAGGATAAGCTTGGGACACAAGATTTGACAAATATGATTTGTGGGACATCCTAAAGTAAGTTTAGGGTAAATGTTCTATAATCTTACTTAGCAAAAGGTGTTTATTATTAAAACACGCTGCCTTCTAAGATAAAGGTGTTTATCATTAAAGGGGCTAGTGGGAGGATAATAGATCTTGAAGAGTTCAAGAACCACAAAACACTATAAGTCAAATAAGAGGAACCTATAGATAGACCTATTGTACCACAACCGAATCAGAATCTGAATAGTATAAGATACCTAGAGGTATGGATTCATCATAGATGATGATGATGAGGTACACATCATAGAAGATGATGATCCATGATGAAGTGTTGTTGACACTCGAGAAAATGGATTGAAGCAAGTTTCTCAAATATGGAACATTCGCTTTTGATGAGGCCAAAAAAGAGTTTGATTTTATCAAAAAACAAGAATGAACCTAGTGTGTACAAAAGGGTCAGAGGGGAGCGCCATGAAATTTCTAGTATTATATGTTGATATACTACGGATAAGGAATGACATACTAATGCTACAATCAAGAAAGATAAAGTTGTCTAAACAATCCTCCATGAATGATTTGGAAGAGTATCTTAATTGGGGATACAAATCTATATAGATAGATTTAAAAGATGCTCGACTTAACCCAAGGAACGATATTCATTTGATGCTAAAGTCGCTTAGCATGGCAAACTCCAAGAGATGTCTCATGTCGATGAGCCATGGAGTGTATCTCTTAATAGTCCCCAAAGACTCTCGAAAAGAGAGAGGTCGCATGAGTGACTATCATGTATGCAATGAAATATACGAGACCCGATGTTGATCACCATATTATGGAGAAGATCACTCATGAGTCGTTGAAAACATCTTAAAGTGCTTAACCGACACTAAGGATGTGATCATATTCATGGTGGGTCTAAATTAAAACTAGAGGGCTTAATGACTCAAGTTTTTCGCATGCATCAAGACGACAAAAAAATCCACTTTAAGGTAAAGGTTACCTTGAACAATTGGTGCGTTGAATTGAAAGGTTCCAAATAGCAAAAAGTTGCTGGTTTAGTGATAAAGACAAAGTATATAGCTATAAATGAAGCTACAAGTTGATTGTTTGGATAAAAAGTTCATTACAAAACTAGGAATAGTTCCTAAGTCTCATCTTGGATCTAAACATGTGTTGTGGCACTTTCATTTGATTATTAGAATCATTTTGATGATGGAAATCACTATGTAGATAGTGGACTCTCATGAACAACATTACATATCCATTAACTAAAGCTTATCCAACAAAGCAGGATAATCGCCACTTAGAGAAGAAGAGTATAAGATACAATGGCGATCGCTTTAGTGCAAGTGGAAGATTGAAAGTAATATGCACACAAGCCAATCATGTTTGATGATAAAGCATATACTTTGTAACAATCTTATTCATTTATTAATAAAAGTATTAATTTATTAAAGGCTTTTAATTATCTACATGATGTCGCTTTTATAATATGTGATAAACCCATAGTTTTAAGCAATGCTTTTAGAATAATGATGATGATCATTCTAATGAGATCTAAATTCTTAGAAAGCTTAAAACTAAAATAGTTCCCAATCGTTGGATTACTAAATTGGGGATTAGTTAATCCGGATAGATTGGTACATACGCTGCTTGCTTTCATCGATGAGGATGATTGATCTCATGATCATTTGTGTGGAGACACTAAAGCAAGTATGTAGGTGCTTATTAGAGAATAAGTTCATCGAACGTGGCTCGCTAAGGAATACCTAATGGAGTTTTATTTGTTTCACAATAGGAATTCTGTAGTGATAGTAGTACAAGTAATCCTTGACTTGAGATCATCATAGTATCTTCGTGTATGATGAGTTATACTTTGACTTATTCCTTAAGACCCTTAGGGTATATCAAAGGGTATGCTTGGGTATAATAAGTTGTACATGGAGATAATGTACGATCAATAAAGAATCTACCACTTCTAATAAAAGAAGAGAAATGTCCTATGTGATTCGATAAATGACAACCCAAAGTAGTCCGGGGTGGCGGCGTAATGAAATTAGAAAGGAGTTTCTAATTTGCATTATTTGAGTTGTGCATTTAAGAGTCGAAATACATATAATTAAATAAAATAAGACTTGACAAAATTCCATGCCTTATATTTAATTGGGACATCAGATATGGTGGAAGGATTGAATTGTATTTGTAACTATTTACTCAAAGGTTCTTTAATGATTAATGTTGAAATCTATATTATCCGGAAAGTCGCTGATCGCTAGGAGGCTTATCCCTATCAGAGAATAAATATTATTTATTTAAATAAATTAATTGTTTAATTTATTTATTTAAATAAGATTAGAATTGTTCTAATTGATTTATTCACAACCTATTAATATGGAGAACCTAAAGGGTCACACCATAAAAGGAAGAATAATTATTTAAGAAGTTAATGGCATAATCGTAATAATATATATTATGTATATTTAATTTAATCTATGGTGATAGAATAAATTAAATAGCTTAATATTTATTATTTAATATTTTAGAAATATTAAATATAAATTAATAAGAGGAGTCTTATTAATATTATTACAATTATTATTATTTTAATTTCTAAAAGAGTTTAGGAATTAATTTAATATAAGTACTTCATTTTATTCCTAATTGGATTAGGAAGGAAAATTAGTTAAAGGAGTTTAATTAATTATCCCTAATAAGATTAGGGAGCTTAATTAATTAAAAGAATTTAATTAATTAAATAAAACCCAATTCCTTAATTATTAAGGTGGGTTGCTCACATCTATTAATAAGAGGAGTCTTATTATGGGTGAAGGGGTTGTTGACTTTTAACATACGTAATAATTCCAATTTGTTGAGAGTATTCTTTTCTATGTAGATAGAAAACTAGGGTTGAGCCAATACCCTTCTTCTTGAATTCTATTCTTCCTTGGTGGATCACCTCTAGAGGCCAAACACATGGGTGGCTAACGCCGATCAAAGGAAGGAACCAAACCCGGTGGATTCAAGTTGAACGCGAAAGGATTTGGAGGTGAACTTGTACCGAGGAAGCTCGATCTTCAAGGGTATGATTTATTCTTTATCTTTTCGTTTAATTAATAATTATGCATAAAGGGTGATCCGGGTATATGGTTTGTAAAATTTTTAAACTCTGATTTTACACGCTTCCGCTTTATTTTGCAATTTGATTGCGCACATGAATATTACAAACCTAACAAATTACCCATGTTGAACTTCGTTCATGGTTCACTCATTACGTATTTGCGTTCTTTGTTTAATTTCCATTAAACCTTATCCATTCTTCTTACATTAACATCTTATAAGTGTTTTAAAGTAAGTCTCATTATGTACTTTAAGTACCTTTAACATCTTACTTTAGGTCTACATTCAAAAGGGAACTAAACCTAACTTCAATCAACTTTTTTTTCCATCGGCGCAAGCCATGCCACAAGATCCTTGTATATATTAGTGGCGCTGCAGTGAAAAGTAGGTACTACACTCGAGTCTCAAGTCAAAATGGCCACCACCACCACTTTACACTCGGTTTTGGCATGCATGCACAACGAAGTCTGCGCACCTAGCTAGCTAAAATGATTTGGTTTCTTAACGAAACTCGTGGCTTCCTAATTTGTTCGTTTTACATCCGAATTGACCCATTCAAATTCCTACAAGTCAGGAATTACATCCTTTACATGTTCATATAAGAATTTCATATTTGTGAATCTGTTAACTCGGAATTCACCTTTAAGTTCGTTTTTAAGCGTTCGTTTAACGTTTTCGCCGTTCAAGACTCGTTTTCTTCGTTATAAGTCAGAATGCGAAGATTCCTTCGCCAACGACTCTTAATTACCTTATCTCATGTGTTGACATTGGAAACTGATGTTTTCAAGTCACACGACAACTTTTGACCTTTAATCCGGACTTTATACGTTTTCGACGTTTAACGTCTATTTCCGCAAAATCCGCCATAACTTCGTTACTAATGTTCTCTAAGCCAAATCACATGGAATACTCCATGGACTTCATATCTACATCCTAACCAATCAAGATGCACATATCTTAGCTATAACGGTTTCCAAAACGTTCAATTATAACTAAGTTAACTTTCAAGACTTTCTATGGTTTTAACTCACGTAAACACTTACGATTTCTAATTGGTCATGACCTATCGATGATTTGGTCATTAAAAGGCATTCTTATATCTTCTCTATAAACATTCTCCACTCATCTACGATTCTTCTATGAGAAATAAATCGAAAAGGATGAAGATTACGGTTTATAGGAATTTACATTTGAAGTAGTTAACGTTCTTGATAAACGTCTTTTTGTTTGCTTGGAAGTAGAAAGATTATAGGATTCTAGCTCTTTTCTCTCTCTCAAATATGTTGGACAAACTTTGTAAAACAACAAAAATCCAACTCTTAGCTTTCTATTTATAGAAAACCAAATGAGGGCAAAATTGTCCAATTTACCACCTCCTCACTTATTTACAACTTTGTCACCAAGCAAAATACTTGGTGACCAAGTGACACTTGCTCAGCACATTAAGTGGCCAGCCCACCTTCTGCCCATGGGTCATCCCCATGGGTTGCCCCATGGGTTTTACCCATCCTCGACCCACCGGTTCGATTCCACGGCTTACTTTTTGGATTGGGCTTGACATTAATAAACATCGGGCTTTAACCAATCTAATATCGGGCCTCGACTTGGGCTTGTATACTTAATTCATTGAGCTTGTTATTAATCCAAGTCCAATTGGATTGATAAAATCCTTAACTCATACTCTAATAATACAATTCGTATTCTACGCCAGATTATTCATGTATTCTCTTCAGATAATATTCATATATATAATCAGATTATACGTCATACTATTCTTCATATCATACTCAGATACATACTAGTATAATACTCATATTCCTTACGATAATAATCAAACGACTATACGCATTACATTTCCTTTCTAAAACCTCTTTCACAAACCCTTAGGTTTTAAGTCCGCAGCGAAAAACTTCGTTGCCATAACGAAAATATTATTGGATATTCCATAATATCGCCATATTCTAACATTACGCGCTTTCTCGTAATCTCAAACCCTAGCTCCGAACGCCATCGGATGAATAGTGTTTTTACGCAAACAATCTCGTAAAACCTTCGCTCTCGCTCTCGATAACTCACAACAATTAATTCTAGCACAAAGCCAGAATACTAACCACATCTACACATTCTAGGTCATACAACGACCTTCAAACATCTTACTCATATAATAACTCAATAAAATTCATTTAATCCACATAATCAAATAAAAATTTAATTCATTGAAAATTCGAAATTCTCGGGCGTTACATTCTTCCCTCTTTATAAGGATTTTGTCCCCGTAATCTCGCTTATTCTTACATAAACAAATGAGGAAACTTTTCCTTCATTTTACTTTTCGAGCTCCCACGTTGCTTCTTCAGCATCGTGGTTACTCCAAATTACCTTTACTGAAGGTATTACTTTATTTCTCAAGACTTGTTCCTTCCTATCAATAATCTGAATCGAAAGTTCTTCATACGTTAAGTCTTTTTCTACTTGAATAGACTCATACTCTATTACATGCTTATAGTCCGGTTTATAAGGACGCAACACAGACACGTGAAACACATTGTGTATTCTTTCCATTTCTGGAGGTAAGGCTACTTCATAAGCTACCTCCCCTATCCTTCTTAAAATCTCAAAAGGTCCTACAAACCTCAGACTTAACTTCCCTTTCTTTCCAAAACGTATCTTCCCTTTCCAAGGCGATACTTTTAGAAAGACATAAGACCCTACTTCAAACTCCCTCTTCTCTCGATGAGGATCTGCATACTTCCATTGTTTATCTTGAGCCGCTACTAATCGAGCTCTTATCAGTTTTACCATGTCTGCCATTTTTTGTACCATCTCAGGTCCCAACATTCGACGTTCACCTACTTCGTCCCAACAAAGTGGTGTTCTACACTTCCGTCCATACAACGCTTCGTAAAGCGGCATGCCTATACTAGCGTGAAAACTATTGTTGTAAGCAAATTCTACCAACGGTAGATGTTCGTCCCAACTCCCTTTGAAATCCATAACGCAAGATCTTAACATATCTTCTAGCGTTTGAATTATCCGTTCGCTTTGCCCATCCGTCTGTGGATGATATGCCGTACTTAATCTTAGCTGTGTTCCCATTTGCTCTTGCAAACTCCTCCAAAAGTTCGACGTGAATCGTGGATCACGATCGGACACAATCGAAATAGGTACTCCATGTCTAGAAATGATTTCTTTGACATAAAGCTTAGCTAACTGCTCTAAATTATACCTAACTCCTATTGGTAGAAAATGAGCAGATTTAGTTAACCGATCCACTATTACCCAAATAGCATCGTATCCCTTTCTTGTCGTTGGAAGTCCCACCACAAAGTCCATGGTGATATGCTCCCATTTCCACTCCTAATCTCCAAAGGGTTGTATCACCACCTTCGGGTTTTGTGTTCAAATTTAACTTTTTGACAAGTTAAGCACTTACTAACATATTCTCGCAATCTCCTCTTCATGTTCTGGCCACCAAAAGTTCTCGACGAAGGTCTTGATACATCTTAGTACTACTGATGTATCGAGTACCTCGAACCGTGGGCCTCACACATAATCTCTTCCTTCAACTCGTAATTATTTGGAACCCAAATTCTTCCTCAAAACGAAGTAAACCTTCTTTATCAAGGTTATACTTAGTCTTCACGCCATCCTTCATTATCTTCTTCATCCGCTCGCATTCTTCAAGACTTCAACTGCATTTCCTTAACCTGCTCCACTATCGCGGGTCGAGTTTCTATTGCAAATAACATCTCCTCGCTTCCTTGGTAACTTAACTTCTAATTCCATCCTCGCCATCTCTCGCGATTAACTCATTCTCGAGTCGTTAACATCGATGCTTTCTCTCTACCTTCCCGACTCAACGCTATCTGCTACATTACATTCGCTTTCCCCCTTGATGATATAAGATATCACAATCATAATCTTTTATTAATTCTAACCACCTTCTCTCGCCTCATGTTCAACTCCTTCGTGTGAAGATATATTTTAGACTTTTATGGTCCATGTATATCTCACACTTCTCCCCCATATTTTTAAAGTAATGTCTCCATATTTTTAAAGCAACACCACATAATCCTTAATGTGTAGGATAGACCTTCTCATAATCTTTTATATCATTCTGATGTGATGGTTGATGAATCATAATCTTATAGTATGACCTAAAGTGTTTACAAATTAAAAAGGATTTAAATTAGTTTTGTCAAACACCTTTTAGGCTTTTGGGATTTCTAGTTTTTGAAAATCAAATTTAATAATATAACTTAAATAAATTAAATAATATAACCTTTAATCCTTTAACGACGCGATAGAGAAGAGAAGTGAGTCCTGACGTATGAATTTTTAGAAGAATTTTTAGTAGTCTCATGTCGCATAAGCACGCAACCTAGTCCTCTATGCGCATCGCTAAACTACAAAATTCCCCTAGTATCATCCGGTAAAGATAATACTCTTAGGTCACTCAACCTCCTTTTTAGTTCTCAAAACTATGCTCACACTTTTCTCGTCCACTCATACTTCACCGACTTCCTTGTCGATTTGTCACGAGTAGCTAATTTAGAAAAGTCCCCGAATGAACCTTCTATAAGATCCCGCTAACCCCGTAAAACTCCTAACCCTATTGGCATTTTTGGTTGCTCCCACTCATTCACCGCTTCTACCTTCACCGATCTACTGGATATGCCATCTTTGTCTATAACATGTCCTAGAAATCAAGACTTTTTTTTTTCAAAATTCACACTTAGTGAATTTTTCATACAACTTCTCCCTCCGTAGGTTTCCAACACTATTCTTAGATGTTCAAAGATGATCTTCCGCGCCTAGAATAGACTAGAATATCATCAATGAACACTACGACGAATAACCGTCCAAATAATCGCTTGAACACTCGCTCATCATATCCATGAATGCGGATGGCGATTTGTCAACCCAAACGACATAACCAAAAACTCGTAATGCCCATAACGAAGTTCTCAACGCCGCCTTAGGTATATCTTCCTTCCTCACCTTCAGTTGATGATACCCCGCATGCAAATCTATCTTAAAAAATACTTTTCCCTTTTCAATCGATCAAATAGATCATCGATCCCGGCAACGGTATTTATTCTTAATCGTTAACTTGTTCAACTCCCGATAGTCGATACAAAGTCGTACAAAGTCGTAACGATCCGTCCTTTTTCTTTACAAAACAACACCGGTGCTCCCCACTACTGACACACACTTGGTTGAATGTACTTTCTATCTAATAGTTCCTCAAATCAACCATTAACTCCTTCATCTCAATCGGCGCCATTCTATATGGTGCCTTTGAAACCGTGTCGCTCTCGCAAAACAAATCAATTACAAATTCTACATCCCTATCCGGAGGAATACCGTAACTCCTCCTAAAAACATCCGCAAATTCTTGAACCACCGCTATCTCTGCTCCAATGATGTTCCCATTCTCTCGGGTATCCACCACGTGACACGATAACCCTTACACCCCTTCTTCAACATCTTCCTAGCTTGTGTCATGGTTAGACAACAAGAACGTCCCAAGATTTATTTCCATAAAACACCACCTCGTGTTCCTTAGAAAGCCTTAGGTTCACACTCTTTCTATGACAATCTATTATTGCTTTATGGTTAATTAACCAATCCATACCGAGAATCACATCGAATTCTTCTTAACCTTATTTCCAGAAAAGATCTACCGATAATCTATTACCCTTGATATCTACGAAAACAATTCCTATGAATATGTTCAATGGGAACTATCTCCTCGCTTTTCTACCTTAACGCCTAAAGGTATTTCTAACTTTTCGTGATTTAATCCCAATCGCTGAGCAAATCCACATGCTATAAAAAGAACAAGTAGCACCCGAGTCAAATAACACGTAAGCATTTATTTCGTTGACCGAATGATACCTCTACTATTACATCCGCTGATGCAACCGCATCTTGATCATCATATTAAACGCTCGGCCGAGGGTCTACCCATCGATGGTGTTGGTCCAAGAATGGCCAAAGTACCACTACCGTAACCCTTATTACCTCTCCGCCTTTCTTCTTTGGCAATTTCTTGCCATGTGGTTCACCGACCCACAAACAAAACATCCCCGACTTTTTCTTAGATTAGGACAAATGGGAGATATATGACCCTCCCGCCCACAAATTATAACAACCAGTCTTCCCTTTCAGGCAGACTCCCAGATGAGTCTTACCGCATGTCTTACATGCCTCCATCCTTCATTTAGTATCCCCTTGTTTTGCCCCAGTATTCCTAGGGTTAAAATTTTTCCTCTTAGGCATATTGCCACTTCCACTGGCAACCTCTGCCTTATTTCCTCCCTCTCCCTTACTTTTATTCTTCCTATCTTTGTGGTACTGGGTCAACGCTTCGCTACCACCCTCTGCTATTATCGCCTTTTCCAGAATGGTCCCATAGGAAGCACTCTAAAAAACTAATATCCTACTATAGAGCCAGGGTTTTAGGCCCTGCTCAAACCTACGAGCCTTCCTCTCCTCCGTGTCCACTTGGTGTGGAGCGAACCTTGCCAATTCATTGAATTTGGCCGCATATTGGGGAACAAATATGTCCCCCTCGCTTAAGTTCTAAGAACTTAATTTCCATTCTCCTCAGATGCTAGTAGGGAAATAGTTCTCAAAGAATACCTTCTTAAACTGCTCCCATGTAATGCATTCCGCTCAAATTTCACCCCGGTGAGCCTCCCACCAGTGAGTTGGCTTCCCCTTCATCATATAGGTCGCAAAAGAGGTCTTTTATGCTTCACCACGCTTTTGTAATAACAAACGCCTTCTCTATTTCCTCGACCCATGTCTCTGGCCTCCATTGGGTCCGTTGTTCCTTTAAATTGGTGGACCTACACTTTTTTAAATTCCTTAAAAGTAGTCGTCGCTACTTAGGTCCTCATGGTGCTCTACCCCTATTGTTAAATGCAAATTGCTAATAAATTAACGAACTCCTCGTGATTGGGTTATTAGGGCCCCCTCATTATCATTATGCGATTCCGCCTTTGTTACGCTGTCTTCTTCTTGGCGGCATTTCTCGATTAAATAAATAAAGTTCCGTTATTACTTATTTTACTTACTTCGTTATTAGTCGTCAAACAATTGGACAATAACTCACACTCAATAAAGCAATTCAAAATAAAAACTTTCTTATATTAAACTGCTTCTTCATAGTTCAAAACTATTTACAAGTTGCTTTACATAGCCCAAAAGCTATTACATATACATCCCACGATTGACTTCTACAAAAATTGGGATTTACAAAAAGACTACCCTTTAATTATACAAAAGAGGGTTTTACGCCACTACACAAAAGTATTTATCATACTACTCCTAGTATTGCTTAACAGCATTCTCATGCTTCTGGTTTGCCAAAATTGACACAATATCTCGACTTATAGTATGTCGAGTCTATCCCGACTCAATAGAATAACAAGCTATCTTAAGCTTGAAATCCTCGTGCGCACTGTCATTTATATATGACATTCGTGCTATCTTCCGTCTTTTTCAACCAGCTTTCATGCGAAGTTCTATGACCTCGTTCTTATAGTCCCGGCCTTTTCACCATGAGCACTTTCTCATCATGCTTTCATCTCATAGTCCCACTCGCAGACTCTTTTCGCCCCATAGAGATCACCGATCTCTTCCTTCCGGTGTCAGCACCATATCAGGCAACAGACGCGCTACTGGCCAAGCACCGAGAGGTACATTGCCCTCATAGTCTCGGTAGGTGTAGACTCTAGGGTAGGCATCACCGTATTAATCGATGTTACCTCCATGTCATCCTCCACATCAATCATCATATTCAAATATGATGTTATCCCCATGGTCTCCTCCGAATAATCCTCCTCCGAGTAATATTCCTCAGGCTCTGACTCTTCTAGAATCACTACAGGTATGTCTGCTATAGGCACATGTACTGTCTCAACTCGGTTCACAGACTCCTCGCTGATCACATGTATATCCCTATACATCAAGCTATCAACCGACATCTACAATAACACATAACAAATTGATTAGTACATATTACACAATAATATAAGCACAAATCACATTTAATCCATTTAGGGTTACTTTCCATCTTTTAAATCTTTTGGTACCGAGTTTCTCAATACCTTATTAACTCATTTGACTCGAAAGTTAGCTTTCTTCTGACTCTTCCTTTCCTACGAGGTTATTAGCCTAAGGTTCTTCCCCCTTAAGTTTTATAACCTAATGCTTTGATACCAACCTTGACGCCCCCCCAAACCGGGTATCTTCCAACCCGATGATGGTGCTCCACGATACTACATTTCATACAATCATTCCATTGAAATAACAACAAAATGAGTGTAATTACTATCTTTGTATTACATCCGTAATAAATCCTTTCCTGTGTTCATAACCGAATACATTCGTTGTTCTTCATAAGTATATTACATACAAATATACTAGTCTATTACAGATTTATTAATTATCCATCTTAGCCTTGCCTTTTCTCTCTCATAGAACTCTCGCCTGCTCGCTTTTTAGCTACAAACATATGGTTCAAGCAAGAATGAGCATAACTAGCTCAAAAAGTCTTAACAACGAAACATATATGAATATCACATCAAGAATTACATGCTTTATATCAATATCGTAACAATTATTTACTAAGCATCCTAAATCATTTGACTAATACTTCTACTACAACAATTCCAGAGTATATATATATAGCTTAGAATGATGAACCTATTAATAGACCATGAACATACTCTTTTCATTTTCATACTTGAAAAGGATATCCCAAGACTAAGGCCATCCACCGCCTTTACTTACGAGCACTTCTAGTGATCACCTTTTTGTACTCTATGTTGATCAACACTCTTACGTTAAACGATTTACGCTTAATATTTGGCAACCTCAAGCGCGCCCATCGAATAATCGATGAAAATACTTTTTGTTTGTTCATAGACAAACTTACCTTCTCATCCGCACTCAAATACTTGGCATAGATAGCGTTAATAATCAGCTTCTATATCAACAGACTTGTAAACAATTTAATCTATCCTTCAATACTTGTCAGCCTTGGATAAAATAGGCATCGACTTTTTTTCTATTTACCATTCATGCATTGTATATCATGCATTACGTAAAAACTTAGCTAACACGAAGGTCGACAAGAGTTAAGAAAGACTTGCCTTCAAGCCGCCTTCAAATATATATTCTAACTATTCTCGCCTTTTTACAGATCTACATGATACATTCACATAGCACACTCGTAATTAGTTATCAAACAAACTCACTTTACTGTTCTAACCAACTTCTTTCTCTTCTATGTCTTACTTGTTTTAACTCCATTATTAAAGTCGATTCGACTTTCTATACTTCGTTACGCTTTTATTAACGTTTCTTACGCCCTTAGTCGACATTCGATCATTAATGGTTAATTACCAATGTTGAACGTCGCTCACGGCTCACTCACTCATTACGTATTTATGTTCTTCGCTTAATTTCCATTAAACCTTACCCATTCTTCTTACATTAACATCTTATAAGTGTTTTAAAGTAAGTCTCATTATGTACTTTAAGTACCTTTAACATCTTACTTTAGGTCTACATTCAAAAGGGAACTAAACCTAACTTGGTCAACTTTTTCCCATCGCCAAGTGTCACTGCACACATCCCTTATGTATATTAGTGGCGCATGCGCGCATGAAAGTTAGCGGTGGTACTTTCATCGAGTTCAGGCGCATTGCACGCCACCACTTTGTATCGGTTTTGGCTCATGCAAGCACCGAGTCTGTGCACCAGTTAGCCAAAATAGATTTGGTTTCTTAACGAAACTCCTGGCTTCCTAATTTGTTCGTTTTACATCCGAATTGACCCATTCGAATTCCTACAAGTCAGGAATTACATCCTTTACGTGTTCATATAAGAATTTCATATTTTCAAATCCGCTAACTCGAATTCACCTTTAAGTTCGCTTTTGCCGCTCGCTTAACGCTTTTCGCCTGCTCAATACTCGCTTTCTTCGTTATAAGTCGAATGCGACGATTCCTTCGCCAACGACTCTTAATTACCTTATCTCATGTGTTGACATTGAAACCGAACGTTTTCAAGTCACACGCAACTTTTGACCTTTAATCCGGACTTTATGCGCTTTCGACGCTTAACGCCTATTTCAAGAAAATCCGCCATAACTTCGTTACTAATGTTCTCTAAGCCAAATCACATGGAATACTCCATGGACTTCATATCTACATCCTAACCAATCAAGATGCACATATCTTAGCTACAACGGTTTCCAAAACGTTCAATTATAACTAAGTTAACTTTCAAGACTTTCTATGGCTTTAACTCACGTAAACACTTACGATTTCTATTTAGTCATAACCTATCGATGATTTGGTCATTAAAAGGCATTCTTATATCTTCTCTATAAACATTCTCCACTCATCTACGATTCTTCTATGAGAAAGAAATCGAAAAGGATGAAGATTACGGTTTATAAGAATTTACATTTGAAGTAGTTAACGTTCTTGATAAACGTCTTTTGGTTTGCTTGGAAGTAGAAAGATTATAGAATTCTAGCTATTTTCTCTCTCTCAAATATGTTGGATAAACTTTGTAAAACAACAAAAATCCAACTCTTAGCTTTCTATTTATAGAAAACCAAATGAGGGACAAAATTGTCCAATTCACCACCTCCTCACTTATTTACAACTTTGTCACCAAGCAAAATACTTGGTGACCAAGTGACACTTTTGGCTTGTCAGCCATCAAGTGGCTCGGCCCACCTTGCCCATGGGTCATCCCCATGGGTTGCCCCATGGGTTTTACCCATCCTCGACCCACCTGCCTCAAATTCATGCTTTACTTTTTGGATCGAGCTTGACATTAATAAACATCGGGCTTTAACCAATCTAATATCGGGCCTCGACTTGGGCTTGTATACTTAATTCATCGAGCTTGTTATTAATCCAAGTCCAATTGATTGTATAAAATCTTTAACTCATATTCTAATAATACGATTCAGTATTCTACGCAGATATTATTCACGTATTCTCTTCAGTATAATATTCATATAATATTCAGATTATATCGTCACTATTCTTCTTCATATCATACTCATATACATACTAGTATAATACTCATATTCCTTACGATAATAATCAAACGACTATACGCATTACATTTCCTTCTAAAACCTCTTTCACAAACCCTTAGGTTTTAAGTCCGCAGCGAAAAAAACTTCGCTTTGCCATAACGAAATATTATTGGATATTCCATAATATCGCTAACATTACGCTGCTTTCTAAATCTCAAACCCCTTACGTCTCGGATGAATAGTGTTTTTAAAACAATCTCAAAAACCTTCGTTCTCGTCTTGATAATTCGCAACAATTAATTCTAGCATGAATACTAACCACATTTTCTAAGTCATACAACGACCTTAAACATCTTACTCTATAATAACTCAATAAAATTTCATTTAATCGTAATCAAATAAAAATTTAATTCATTGATAATTCAAATTCTCTTGTTACAAAAATGTTTCACTTTTAACTTGTTTCTTAATTTTCTAAATTAGATACACAAAGCCGTTTTATCGCTCAACTAATAACTCATTATTCTAAACAAAATTCTAGGTCATTAATATTATCCACCTATGTTATGTTATTCATCTTATGCTTTTAGTTCATTTCTAAAGCATAATAATATCTCAATTCCAAATATTCATTTTCTTATTCAACTAATCCAGTTGATGTTCGTTAAACTCAAATTACCTTGAAACTTATCCAAAACAAACTTACTTTGATTTAATTCTAAATTCGAGATGAACAACCCTATTAAAATCTATTTGTTTGGCAATTGTTATGATATTATTATTCATTGTCACTTCAAGTGAGCATTTGTTTGCTCACTCTTGTTTATATAACTATTACAGCTAAAGTTGAGAAGGTCGATGAACCTACCACCAGTAAAGGAAAAGGAAAGATGAACACGTGTTGAAGACTTGTAAATCTGTTGATTTCTATTTTGTCAGACTTTGTTTTAATTGTTGAGATGTAATTATTTAATTTTTCCGCACTTGATGTTTGTATTTAAAGGTTAGATAACCTGGGAGATTTTATTGAACTTATTGATGTAATCCTTTTAAAGGGAAGGTTTATTGTTAAAGTTTATTATATTTGGGTAGTTAGAAATGAATGTTTATATCAAGTGAACACCAAATCTTGTTGGAATGAAGTACCCGAATTTGGGTGTGTCACAAGTATCCCGACATGAAAAGATTAAAATTTAACAAGAATGTTCAAAAAAATATTCTTGTGAAACGATACTAAATGAAGCGCAAATTTCAAGGATATTCAACTAATTTTAAAGAGTATAGAAGCAATACTTATCAACATGAGTGTAGAATTAGGAATACGAAACGAAATAATATTACTTATATACTACAGAGTATGGAAGAAAATATTATTTTATATGATTATTGAATAAAAATAATATCTCTTATCTTAAAAAGACAGTATTTCTGACTAGTAGGGCGGAGATATTCTTGAAGAAAACTTGTATTATTTTCTACACTCAAAACTTCCTTAAATTCTAAAGAAATACGCTCAATATTATAGAAGAAGAATTCTCTGATTCTGGTGTGATTTTCATTTCTAAACTAAGCATCCTATTTATAGGAGAATGGCAGGGTACTATTTAAATTAGAAAATCACGGGTGAATAGGAAAATATTCACGGGCGCTTCTTCGGCTGAAACTTTTAAAAAAAAATTGATTTTAATATGCAGCACTATGCAAACACTATGCAGTACTATGTAACACTATGCAGTACTATGCAACAAATAAAATATAATATATTCTATTTTATATAAAAAAACAAATACTTCATAAAAAACCATTCTATTTATCTCAACTCACTTGGCTTCACTAAACACATTTTTAATAACATTTATTCATCATTAATATTATAAACTCACAATATTAACAACCAGATCATTCTCAGGAAAGAGGGGGCTTTCCGATAAAAATTTGATTTTAATATCTTTTTACTTATGCAAAGACTATGCAAACACTATATCTTGAGATTATGCAAACACTATGCGAAGATTATCTGACAAATAAAATAAAATATATTCTATTTTATATAAAAAAACAAATACTTCATAAAAAACCCTCTATTTATCTCAACTCACTTGGCTTCACTAAACACATTTTTAATAATATTTATTCATCATTAATATTATAACTCACAATATTAACAACCAGATCATTCCTAAGAAAGAGGGGGCTTTCCGATAAGGACTTCTCCGTATTGGCGCACAATTAGGTGTCCAAACTCTTTTCCTCGACAGAACTTTCTAGACATTGTCAATAATACAAATAATAATATGAATAACTTTGTCGTCTCAATTATTAATTTAATAATATAAAATATTGTGACAATAATTGAATCAATAACGTGAGATACTATGCAGCAAATACTGTGACAATAATTGAGTATAACTGAGTGACTTCTCACGTAAGCATCAATAATCAAAGATATTGTATAATACTGTGTGCTATTATGCAACCACGCGTATTACTGTACTTTTATCACCTAGTATTTCAACAGTTAACGGTAAAACTTTTGTCTTTATTATTATAAAAAGTTATTTATGTCGTTTTCTAACTCCGACAGTAATTTCGTTGTAGGGTCCACCAATGATTGTGCCGTCGTACGAATATTTCTTGATAAAACGAATATTGCCTGACCAAATAAATATTTTATGACAACTTGCTTACTTTGCAAAATTTGTAAATATTACCCACAACTATAACATTATATCAAATCCACACCTTATTAATCAAAATAACATTTAGAGAAAATTAATCTTTATTCATAAAAGTTGGGGTCTTACATATTTAATTTATGTCAGTGCAATTATGAACATCATAAATCATCGAAAAATTATTATTTATTATAAAATTTATTATTTTAAAATTAAATAAGTCATGTAAATTTGAAAATTAAAAATATTTTGAATTAATTTTTAAAAGTTTAATATTTATTTTATAATTTCCAAATACAATTAGAAATAGAATTAAATTCTCTTATCGAAATGATTGATTGATAGAGTAAAATTATGAATATTAGTGTCGCGCATGTGGCGTTGTTTGTGTAAATTATTTGAGATAAAATATAAATTTTATAAAATTTAAAAGAGTTTATTATTAAAAAAGATAAAATAATAATATATCTAAAGTTTTTGTCTATATACACGTTATATGTATAAATTATGTGAAATAAAATATAAAATTTCAAAGAGATAAATATTAAAAAAAGTAATAATAAATCTAAAATAGAGGCATTGAGTAAAAAAATGTTTGATACAGTTACATCAAACTTTCTTGAGCCTCAATGCCGCATGGAGATTTTATAATTCCCTCCGTTAAAAGTAGGACACTAAACCCCAAAAGAAGTCCCTGAAGACCTTTACAGAGAGAGAAAGACGAGAGATACTATTCATTATTTTATTCAATTCATCCTCGATGGGAAATTTCTAGGGTCTGGTTTGATCTTCGATTTCTCTATTTACAAACGCCGATTCGTCTATCTCTGGATTTTGTTCTTATATCGGAAGCACCAGCAGCATCGTCTCTGCGTAAATGTTCGTAATTTTACCCTAATTTTCGTTGATTTTACATTTTCGATTTCAGATTATATGCAGATTAGTTTATATCATGGGCTGGCCTCTTGATTTTATGATACGGTATATAAATTAGTTATGTATGTATGGGTTGTTTTTGTTAATTCGATTGCCTTTTTCCTTTTTTTAGTTGGGTTTCAGGAGCAAAGAATTAGTGGTGTAATGGAGGATTAGAGGTGTTGTATTTCTGGGGTTTTGTTTTGTGTGGGTTTAATTTTTGGGTAAACTGGATAATTTGGGAAGAGTGACTGATGAGGAAGAAGAGAAAAGGAAGTGAATTGTTGTGCTCAAATCAAACAGATGCTTTGGAATCGACTTGTAATTTGGGATCAGTGAGATCGAATTTACGGTCCCATTATTCATTGGAAGATTATGCTAGGCTGAAGAAGAGGTGTAAAGAAGATGTGGGAGGGGATGATACTGTTGGGTCATGTAGAGTTAGGCTTGCTGGGATTGCCGCAACAGCTCCACCATGTGCAACATCGTCATCCGGTCTATCAGGAAGAGGGATTAAGAGGAAGATAGGGTGTATTGATGCGGCGACACAAATGGGTAGGAAGAATAAGATTGAAGATGATTATGTTTCGAGTGCCACAATTGGAAAAGGTAAATTTGGGTCAGTTTGGTTGTGTAGGAGTAAGGTTGCTGGAGTGGACTTTGCTTGTAAAACACTGACTAAAGGGGAGGAGACGGTTCACCGTGAGGTGGAGATAATGCAGCATCTATCGGGGCATCCAGGTGTTGTGACATTGGAGGCAGTGTATGAGGATTCCGAATGCTTTCATCTTGTGATGGAGTTGTGTTTGGGTGGGAGGTTGACTGATCAGATGGCTAAGCAGGGAAGGTATTCTGAGCATCGTGCTGCTAATATCTTCAAGGAATTGATGTTAGTGATAAAGTATTGCCATGATATGGGAGTTGTACATAGGGATATAAAGCCTGAGAATATTCTTCTAACAACTTCTGGGAAGATAAAGCTTGCAGATTTTGGACTAGCCATGAGGATCACAAATGGTAAGATTTTACTCTGCCTTTACGAATTTATGTCCATGTCCATATTGGTATGCTGCTTCAGATCACATCACTAAAGATTAATAAATAATCACTTTACTCAGTTTTAATGATTTGGCTGCTTGTTTCTCAATTTTAAGCTTGATGTACTTTCATATATCCCCAAGTTTCTTATGCATGTTGCAGTAATATGGAACTCTGAATCATGTGATGTTCGTTCTAAAGATGGAAACTTGACTTCTCTATAGAAAAGTAAAATAAGATGGTTACCTGACTTCAGAGTATCTAATTTTGTTTTATATATTCAGAGTGTAAATTAATATTTTGCCTAAATTTGTTACCAAATGAACGTCATTGTATTTAGTTGGTCAACTATCTAACTGTACATGAGTTCATGTGAAACCTAAGGATTTAAGTTGCCAGTGCATAGAAAACTAGGAATTGAAAGAAATGTCTAGAAGTGCATGATTCCCTTGTTTTATCACTTATTTTCAACAATGATCTATCTCCAGATATTGTTCTACATCAAATAGTAATCACTTAACACTCAACAATGACTTTGTCTGTCTGTGTGAAAGTGGATTCTAGGGGGATATGTTAGTTACTTCCCAGAGGATTCTCACTCTCATTTTCTAAAGCAAGATTGATACACAAATGCAATAGTCCCATCAAAGATCTCAAACCATGATGAAGTTCATCCTCATTTAGTGATTGTTGCCACATTGTTTTATCTGTCATTATAATTTTTTTGCCTTGTTGGTTTATTATGAAATTTTTGGGTGACAATTCATATTGTTGATTCCCCAATGAAAATCCATCACATGATGGGCCATATCCCTTGAGAAGATTGCATTTGGAATGATTATAGACATCTGATCATATGCCATGACTATATCTGTATTATTATTTTTTCAAGGAAATGTGTATATCATGCTTTTCATTTAGTAGTAGTTCCGCCATATACTATGTACCCTATTGAAGATTTTAAGAGTGATAAATTTAACTTGCTATATTTTTAGCATATGTTTTTTATTCTCTCTCTCTATCGTCAAATTTCAAGTGTGATTTTAGCTCTTGTTGCATGATTTGATTCTCATTGCATATCGATGACATGATGGCCAATTATCCATTATGACATGTGATAGAGATGTATATATAACTGCACGCGGACTTGCAAATAAGCTCTGGCTATCTTACATTGTTTTTCATTCCATCAAGAAAATTTTCCTTTGTTTCCTAAAGTAAGATTAATAATACCTTTTAGGGACAAGGGCATTTGGAAGATGAAGGTCGCAGCAACTCATGCATTCCTCTCTTTTGTCATGCATAAACATACTTTTTCCAAAAGTATAATGCACATTACTATTCACTCTATTAAGATATAGATTAAGTTTACCATTTGTGTCGAGTCTTCTCCTCCACCCCTTGACCCACCCTCCCCCACTTTAATCCTGCAATCTATTTTGTCCCATCCGTGAAGATCGCGGATTTTGTTTTTATTCAAGAAATGCATGATGGATTTTGTGTTGAAATTTAGAGTTGAAGGTCCGAACAGTATAGAAACTAAAGTTAATCCAGTTAATTTTCAAAGGGAAAGTTGTCTCATTGTGCATTGATAGGATTTATTAGAAAGAAAATATGTCTATGTAAATAGGCTGAAAAATATCTAAAGGAGTTTCAGTGTCAAGAAGGTCATCTTTATTGAGTGTTGTAGGCTTAAAGGTAGAGAAGACCTTGTCTTCTATATCTTAGCTTCTGGATAACATTCTTTTTCTTCAGAATAAGTTAAGGTAAGATGCAGAGTTTACAAACTTAAAGACAGAGAAGAGGTGTCTTCCAAATTACATTAGCTACTGGCTATCATGAATAAACTCTTGGAAATAAAATTGGGGCATAGCTGCATATTGTACGAGTGTAAGTTTGTAATCATGATCTAGAGTATGTGGATCAATTTGCGTGAAATTTCACTCTCTCCCTTATTCCCTGCCACTAACTCACTCCCTTCCTGCCTTGTTTTAGAAAATGGGTAATTAATTACTAAAGAAGGATTGTATTTTGAGTGCCTATGGCCAAGGTTACTGCTTTGTGTTTTGCAATATATTTTCCATGTCCCATTTCTTTTGGTTATAATCTTTTCATCTTTTTTCTTTTGTCCTTTAGCAATAATGTTGCAAAGTCTGATTCTTATTAAATTTAAAGAACAAAAGGTTGCCTCATTGAATTTATTTATGTAGTCTGGAAATCTTAATTGAAAGTATATGCTATCCATGTTTGGGAGCCTGCAGTTGTTTTTCTTATGCTCATAATTTTGGACTTTTTGATTGCTTTTACCCATTTGGTCATTAAGCCATGCAATTTTTGCAACAGGTCAGAGTTTAAATGGCTTGGCTGGAAGTCCGGCTTATGTTGCCCCAGAAGTTTTGTTAGGAAATTACTCTGAGAAAGTGGATGTCTGGAGTGCTGGTGTCCTCTTATATGCTTTATTGGCTGGTGTTCTTCCATTTCAAGGATTGTCATTAGAAGATGTTTTTAAGGCAATCAAGGCTGTGAAGCTTGATTTCCAAGCAAGAATATGGGAGTCCGTATCCAAACCTGCACGAGATCTGCTTGAGCGAATACTTACTAGGGATGCTACTGCAAGAATTACAGCAGACGAAGTACCAAGTAAGCTTTCTGTGGCTTTTCAAATTCCTTGAAAGATTATTAAATTTGATTCATACCCCCAACAAAATAATATTAAAAATAATAATAATAATAAACATAAAATCTTTTGATATTTACTTTTTTTTTTAAAATAAAACAAAAAATTCTGAGATTTTAATTTTTGAGCACGTTTATGTGGGTTATTGGCTACTTTCTCGGTACAATATCTGGCTAGCACCTAAATTTGGATTTGTTTGTTTTGCTTGTGCTAATTCCAATAACTAATTAGTTTTAAAATGGATTTTGTTTCAGCGCATCCTTGGATTCTGTTTTACACAGCGCGTACCTTAAGGACACTGTCTATCAACTCAAAAGCGAAGAATCAATCAGGATCTGCCCAGCTACCAGTCAGTACATCTATAATAGAGTCAAACAAGAATAGAGTGGAAAGTAGTTTTCCCAATGAGAATACAAATCGAATTTCGTCATGTAGAAGTTTAAGCCAGGAGTCGGAAGAGCAGGATGAATGTGGTTTGGTTGATGCACTTGCCGTTGCAATCTCCCATGTGACGATTTCCGAACCAAAGAGGAGCAGGTTGTGTGGTCCTTCCAGCCCAATACAGGAGCAGTGTTCCTCTAACTTGACTTCTAACAATCTTTGCAAAGCATTTTAATTCTGATACAGTTGACCGACTGACTTCACCATCATTATCTCCGCTATTTTAAAATGGGGATCAGAATTGCCCTGCCCTGCCCTGCCCTGCCCTACTACATTTCCGACTGTCTGAAGATAACAAGTGCCTAGATTTATATATGTTGATATGCCAACTTATGCTTCGCAATTGCAGAATCCTTGTGAAGTTAAAATTTGTTCTAATTTAGTCCTGGGTTATGCTTAACCTTGCAACGTGCTTACCCTGATGATGTACACACATTACTGTACTGAACATGTAAATATATTGAGGATATTGTTCAAAGGGTTATATCCTTCTGCCGGCTAATAAAAGTGCGCTGCTAGTAGAACTAGTAGTCTTAAATTTCTGAAAATTGATTTCACCTATAAATGTTACTTCTTTCTCCATGGTATACCCTTTCACTTCTGCACAAAACAATGCTGTAATATAATATGCTGTGATGTACTGCTAGAAGAAGGTAAATTCTCTGTTCCATTATTGCTTTGGTCAGTACATTCATAGATTTTTTGTTATTTTTGAGTTGAATTATGGGCAGTTAGATAAGATTGTAGATGGTGTAAGTTCAGCTCAGACTAAAGTAACAACTCAGTAATGTTTGTAGTGATCCACACTGTACTGATTGTGTGTGACATAAAAAGAAAAAAATAAAATAAAATAAAAAAATCATTAAATACTTTACAAGTGCCTTAACAGGTTGGATGGTATTCTAGGAGTACTATAATCTTTCAGCAATTTTGAAGAGAACTGAAAATCATTTACCACGTCTTTTTCTTTTTGAAGGATCAGTAAGAACTTGTAATTGGCTGCAATGGGATCACTGGCAACTTTATAACAATTTCTTAAGGATCACTCGGAGAATAAGCCTTATTCATATAAAATAGATGGTGTTTGTGACTAAAATCTGTTCTTAATAATACAGATTCACACTATTTTTAGGCTCTGAAAAATTCGTCCACGCACCTAATCACCAATAAGCGTCCCAATTTTATGTGTAAGCGAAAGTCACACGGAGAAATTTGATTTGTCCGTCCGTCGGAGATAGCTCCAAATGCAAAATAAGTACAGGCTAAAAATAAATTAACAATGGAGACTTATTGCTCTAGTGCTAAAAAGTAATGAGATACTTGTAAAATAGGGTATAGCCTTGTATTTATAGTGATCAAACATCTTTCAACGCCCCTTCCCGAATTGGAATATGATTCCTTATTATGGTAGATATGATGAGTGAATTTTATATCCATGAATCATGTATTTTTAACTTAATTATTTTGTTAGTTCTTAAGTGTTTTTAATTTAGTTTGATGCATTTTAATGTTTTTATGCAAGAATAGAAGATGTGATCTTAATTGGAGAAAGAACAATAAATGGTGTTTATTTAGTTTTACTATGAAGCTAAAGATGTTAAGCAATGAGTACTAGGATTTAACAAGGAATGAAAGGCTTAATTGGACGTGCGAGGAAGAAAGAGCAAAAAAAGAATACAAGAATTATGGAGCCGCAGTGCTTGGGGAAGCCGAGTCGCGACACTGGTTCACTTATTTAGGTGCGTGGAGCGCGTGTATGTGGCAAGGAGGAGACCTTTCTAGCTATTAAGTTAGTGTTTGATTACCTCTGAATGTCTCTGAAAACCACTCCCTCTGTTTCGCATAGACCCAAATACTTGTTTGGTAAAAAATTGGTTGCCTCTGCAAGTGTCTATTTCGTTGAGAGATGGAACCAAGTCTGGATCAGGGAGAGGAACATCTGAACTCGTTTTTACAAGAGTACCCTTACAAGTTCTTTGTTTTTTCTTCTTCTCTCTTCTATTCTGATGAAAGATCTGGCTGTGGACTTCCTTGTGACAATAACCCCCTCTTTCTCTATCTACAAAACCCTCTCCACAGAACCACCGTCAGAATAAATTATGTCCATCACGATCTTGTACGTCGTGGTGGTGAGGAGAACGACGGTTTTGGCGGAATTCAGTGTCGTGGGTGGAAATATCGGCTCCATAGCTCGCCGGATTTTGGAGAAGTTGTCGGCCGAGGCTACATCGAAGCTTTGTTTCTCTCAGGATCGATATATATTCCATAGAGGTCTCTCCTTCCTTTGTATAGCCGAAGTCCGTAACCCTCCTTTCTCTTTCTCTGCTTACATAATTATAATTATTTATGTAAAATGAAGTAAAATTATGTACTTAATTGAGTTATATTATGAATTGTATTGTTAAAATTAGATAATTTTGAAAATATAATTTATTTCATATATGTAAATATAATTATTTATTAATATTTTTTTGTGTGAAGTTCATTCAAATATAGATTTTTAAAATTAGATTTAATATTTAATTATATAATTAAAATTTTTGAGTAAATCTAATAATTTGATTGCGTATATTACAAGGTTAAAATCGTAAATTACTATTATTCAGATGTTTAGTTTAATGAAAACACGTAAAGAGAGAAGTCCTGAGACATTAAGAAGTCATATAGAAGGCTAAAAACAGATACCTCTTATCATTATCAAAGGAGGAGAATCATGATTCCATTAGGAGAGACTTTTTCTAGAAAGAAGAAGAAGACAAAATTAAGATTGGAGCTCTAGGAGGGAAACTGTTTACATATTCTTTACTTTTATTCTTATATCTTTGTACTTAATTTATGATGATCAGAGAGGCCCCAATTTTTTATATATAGTATATATATAGAGGATTTTGAACATTTGATTGAAAATTTTACCTCTTGGAATACTAGAATAAGTATCTTTCAATGAATCTATTCCCATATATTTTGTTGTAGTCGAACTTCTCATATACTTTGTTGTAGTCCAAGTTTTTATATATTTTGTTGTAGTCAAACTATGATGTTTTAAGTTCCAAAAATGTACTTTTTGATATAATATATACTTTTTATTTATATATTTTTACCTTTTTTTGGGGTGAAGACAATGTTTCGAAAAGGGTCTCGTTTTCATCTTTCGCTCTAGGCCACCAAAATCTCAGGAACGACCCTGCTAATTTTCTATTCAAGATTGCAATGGAACCCGATTATTGGATTTAATTTATTCATTTCCTATTTAATTATGATCACTTGATTGCAAGATTATTTATCATATTTTGTGTTTCACGTAATAATTGTGTGGCCAACAATTAATCTGTCAATCTAGATGATACGTGAATGTTGATTCTAGATTGGGTGTGGAATATGATATATGTGTTGGATTTATTCTTCTTAGGAGTGAATATCCAATTTACAAGATAGATAGTACTATACCTAATTGTCGCATGAACTTGTATAAGAGTTGGTAATTATTGCTTCAATGTTAATTGTTCACATAGGAATATAGTGAATTAATTAGGAATGAGGACACTTGTCTAATCTTGGAATAAGTTAGGTAAATATTTATGAATTATTGGTTAACAATTTGCAACAATTGACTAGTTAAGTAGGGAGTGAAAGAGTTGGGTGCATCATATGGGAAAATTGTAATCTTAATATTTTGTTTTAATAGTTATTATGCGTAATTAACTTCGGTAATTAATTTTGCTAATTTGAACCGTTAAATTCATTTGTTTAAATAGAATTAGAGTAATCAAAGGTTGGTAATTGGATTAATTAATTAATTATTAGATTATTCGTGGTGGGACCGATACTCTATTTGCCACTATATCGGATAAGTGATCATGTATACTTGCGTGTAATTGCTAGTAGTGTTTTAGGAAAATAAGTTTTTGGCGTCGTTGTCGGGGAATAATTCTACTAATTATTTTTATTTCCAATATCAATTATGTTAGTTCCGAGTAGGCACAATAGATCTAGAAGGGGGGGGGGGGGGGGGTTGAATAGATCGTTTTTCGTTTCAAATACTTTTCTGGTTTATTTTGTATTGCTAATAATTTAGCATATGACAAACATAAGAATCTTTTCAAGCACATCTGAATAAGTAAAATATCCCCTTCATTGATATATTCATAATCATTCTTACATTGTTCGTAGAGTTAGTTCAGTTGTAAGCAGTTAAACCATACATAACAGTTATAACAGTTATAACAGTTAATGTACATAATGTAAATGACATTAAGTAAAAGACACAAGGGGTTTTAAGTGGTTTAGAGACTCAAGCTCCTAATCCATTCTTCTACTTTCAACTAGCAGGATTTCCAATAAGGAAGGGCAGCACCCTGAATCACTAAAATTCCTTCAAGGCCAGCAGCCTTGGGACTTCAGTTCACTAAGAACTCTTCAAGGCCAGCAGCCTTGGAACTTCTCTAATTCCCTAGGAACTCTTCAAGCCCAACATGCTTGGAACTTCATTTAGTCCCTCCGGACAAGGACCCCTCAGGCCATGGCTTCTTCTTGTTGTTGCTTGTTGTTATTGTTGGTGCTGAGCTGCTAAGATGTCTTTTAGCTTGATCATCTTTTGTACTTAGTAGCTTGGTGTGGTCCTCTTTGCATTCTGCTTCGAGTTTGGACCACATCTTCTTTGGTGCAGCTGATCTTCTTCTGTTTTGCTCATCTTCATGTAGTGTCAGCAGTGCACCATCACCATTTCTTGAACCCTTCTAAACATGTTGGCAGACATTGTTCTGAACTTGCTCTGATTCAGCTTTAGGTTCATTGTTGATCGTAGAGTGGCTCTCAGGATCTGCCTTGTGCTTTGCCACTCTTCTGAATGCTATCTCCTTGTCCTTCTCGGCTCTTAGCTTGGATGCCAATTCAAGTGGCATTCTCATCTTGTTGAGTGAAGCTTTGGTTTTTTCAAGTCCTTCTTCAAAGCTGCTTCACTTCCACCTTCGTAGTCTCACTGTTACTGAGACTTGTTCTATTTAAGCTCAGGTGGAACTCGTAGAGTCAACGTTAGCATTCTACCTGTTAGGTTTGTAATATTCATGAATGCAATCAAATTGCAAAAATAAGCGGAAACGTGGAAAATCAGAGTTTAAAATTTTACAAACCATATACCTGGATCACCCTTTATGCACAATTATTAATTAAACGAAAAATTGAAGAACAAGAGTCATACCCTTGAAAATCCGAAGCTTCCTCGTGTACAAGTTCACCTCCAATTCTTTTCGCTCAACTTGAATCCACCGGTTTGGTTCCTTCCTTTGATCAACGTTAGCCACCCAAGTGTTTGGTCTCTGAGGGTGATCCACTAAGGAAGAAGAAGGATTCAAGAAGATGGGTGGTTGGCTAAACCCTAGTTTTTCTATCTCTATAGAAAAGGAGCGTTTCTCAACCATTGGAAATATATCGTAGTCTTGATATCTGATATAAGACTCCTCTTATAAAGATATCAAGTAACCCTATTAAAATAAGGTATTATTTAATTAAACCCTTTTAATTAAAGGGGCTCCCTAATCTTATTAGGGATAATTAATTAAACTCCTTTAACTAATTTTCCTTCCTAATCCAATTAGGAATAAATGAGAGTACTTATATTAAATTAATTCCTAAACTCTTTTAGAAATTAAAATAATAATAATAATTGTAATAATATTAATAAGACTCCTCTTATTAATTTATATTTAATATTTCTAAAATATTAAATAATAAATATTAAGCTATTTAATTTATTCTATCACCATAGATTAAATTAAATATACATAACATATTATTACGATTATGCCATTAACTTCTTAAATAATTATTCTTCCTTTTATGGTGTGACCCTTTAGGTTCTCCATATTAAACCTAGGTTGTGAATAAATCAATTAGAACAATTCTAATTTTATTTAAATAAATAAATTAAACAATTAATTTATTTAAATAAATAATATTTATTCTACATAGGGATAAGTCTCCCTAGCGATCAATGACTTTCCGTATAATATAGATTTCAACATTAATCATAAAAGAACCTTTGAGTAAATAGTTACCGTGATAATTCAATTCTTCCACCATACAATGTCCCAATTAAATATAAGACATGGAATTACCACAAGTCTTATTTTATTTAATTATATGTATTTCAACTCTTAAATGCACAACTCCAAATAATGCAAATTAGAAACTCATTTCTAATTTCATTCTCTTGCAACCAAGGACTCACCGGGTTGTCATTTATCGAATCGCATAGACATTTCTCTTTTTTTAATAGAAGTGGTAGATTCTTTATCGATCATACATTATCTCTATGTACAACTTATTATACCCAAGCATACCCTTTGATATACCCTAAGGGTCTTAAGGAATAAGTCAAAGTATAACTCATCATACACAAGATACTATGATGATCTCAAGTCCAAGGATCACTTGTACTACTATCACTACAGAATTCCTATTGACGGTAAAGTAAAACTCCATTAGGTATTCCTTAGCGAGCCACGCTCAAATTGAACTTATTCTCTAATAAGCACCTACATACTTGCTTTAGTGTCTCCACACAAATGATCATGAGATCAATCATCCTCATCCAATGAGCAAGCAACGTATGTACCAATCTATCCGGATTCACTAATCCCCAATTTAGTAATCCAATGATTGGGAACTATTTTAGTTTTAAGCTTTCTAAGAATTTAGATCTCATTAGAATGATCATCATCATTATTCTAAAAGCATTGCTTAAAACTATGGGTTTATCACATATTATTAAACAACATCATGTAGATAATTAAAAGCCTTTAATAAATTAATACTTTTTATTAATAAATGAATAAGATTGTTACAAAGTATATGCTTTATCATCAAACATGATTGGCTTGTGTGTATACTACTTTCAATCTCCCACTTGCACTAAAGTCAATCGTCATGGTATCTCATACTCTTCTTTTCTAAGTGACGATTATCCTGCTGTTGGATAAGCTTTAGTTAATGGATATGTAATGTTGTTTTTGAGAGTTCATTATCTCTATAGTGATTTCCCATCTTTCAATGATTCTAATAATCAAATGAAAGTGCCACAACACATGTTTAGATCCAAGATGAGACTTAGAACTATTCCTAGTTCTCAGAATGAACTTTTAATCCAAACAATCAACTTGCAGCTTCATTTATAGCTATATACTTTGTCTTTATCACTAAACCAACAACTCTTTCTTTGTTTGGAACCTTTCCAATTCATCGCACTAACCGCTCAAGGTAACCTTTTACCTTAAAGTGGATTTTCTATCGCTCTTGGTCTTTCCGAAAAACTTGAGTCTGTAAAGCCCTCTAGTTTTAATTCAGACCCACCATGTATGCTCACATCCTTAGTGCCGGTTAAGAACTTTAAGATGTTTTTCACTGTCTTACATTGATCTTCTCTAGAATATGACCGATCAACATTAGGTCTTGTATATTTTATTGCATACATGATAGTCACTCACGCGATCTCTCTTTTCAGGAGTCTGTGGGGACTATAAAGAGAGATACACTGCATAGCTCATCAACATGAGACATCTCTTGGAGTTTGCCATGCTAAACGACTTTAGCATCAAATGAATATACGTTCCTTGGGTTAAGTTGAGCATCCTTTTAAATCTATCTATATAGATTTTATCCCCAATTAAGATACTCTTCCCAAATCATTCGTGGAGGAATGTTTAGACAACTTTATCTTTACTGATTGTAGCATTGGTATGTTATTCCTCATCCGTAGTATATCAACATATAATACTAGAAATTTCACGACGCTCCCATCGACCCTTTTTGTACACACTAAGAAGTCTTACATCATCGCGACGTAACTCGGATCATCATCTTCTATGATGCGTACCTCATCATCATCATCCATGATGAATCCATACCTCCTAGGTATCTTTAGTACTATTCTAGATTTACTGATTGGTTGGCAGGTACAATAGGTCTATCTACGTGTTCCTCTTATTTGACTTATAGTGTTTTGTGGTTCTTGAACTCTTCAAGATCTATTATCCTCCCGCTAGCCCCTTCAATGATAAACACCTTTATCTTAGAAGGCAGCGTGTTTTACAACAAACACCTTTTGCTAAGTAGAATTATAGAACATATACCCTAAACTTACTTTAGGATGTCCCACAAATCGACACTTGTCAAATCTTGTCCCAAGCTTATCCTTTTGAAACCTTTTCACATAAGTTGGAACCCCTTATCTTAACAAACTTAAGATTAGGAATCCTCCCTGTCCATAACTTTCATGGAGTCTTTGGGCTGGATTTTGAGGTTACCTTTTCCGTAGATATGCAGCCATTTCTAGGACATGACCCTAGAAGGATACCGGAATGTCGGTAAAATCATTATGGACCGCACTTATGTCCAACAAGGTACGATTTTTCCATTCGGATACATCAATCAATTATTGCAGATCGGGAGGTGTCCATTATGAGAAAACCATTTGAGATGATCTAGAAACTTATTGCACAAGTATTTATTCCTTGATCTAATCAAAGAAACTTAATACATTGCCAATTTGTTTCACTTCTGAATTCTTTGAACCTTTCAAATAATTCACACTTGTATTTTAGCAAATACACACATTCAACTCTTTGAATGAACATCTCCTTTTCTTATACTAATTTGTTCAATATGCAAAATTATTTTCATGTAAGTCAAGTATACAAAATTTATTAAGTAATATTCCAGTTCTATACAAAACATTATTATTATAAATAGAACAACAATTGTTCTTAATTATAATACCAAGGATTTCATTGTCCAACAATAAAATGAAAATAATATTTTTAACAAGAACTGGAATACAATAACAACTTATTGACTTAATAGATTTGCCCGTAGGCATTGCTAAACTATAAGTTTCTATGGCTAATATGGCAACCTTTTGTTACATTTTCCTATTTATAGGATTACTTATATTTGTTTAACTTTCTACTTCTGCTTGGTCCCTTCATAAATCTATATTTATGATAACCAAAATCGGTATCCAATACCCAAGTAGAACCTTGACTTAAAGAAAAATTTATTTTAAATCATGAACAAATTTTTATTTTTTAACCGAAACTTCACTAAGCTTCTTTGGTTAGCCTCTGCAAGATGCTTCTCGCAGTTTCCTTTCTAGTGTCCAGGCTTATTGCAGTGGAACCAAACTCATTTGCTATCCGTATCAGTTTTGTTCTTATTATCCTTTGTTTTTGCCTTTCTATATTTACCTTCTTAGAATCGTTCTTCTTTTCAGAAGATCCTTTGGCCCCTACCAGTAAGACTCCTGGTCTTTCTGTTTTGAAAGTGACTCTCAACATTTTTCAACATGTTAAGCAAATCAGCGAGGTTGATATCTAGCTTATTCATATGAAAAATTCACAACAATTGTGAAAGGAGTCCGGGAGTGAGTGCAAGATCAAATCTTGGCTCAACTCTCCATCCATGACAAAACTAGTTGTCCTAATTGATCAATCAAATTGATTATGTTAAGAACTTTTTGTCTGTACTATAGTGCCATTGGCCATTCTAGATCGGAAGAGCTCCTTAGATATCTGATATCTATCAGTCCTACTTTCCTCACCATCAACTACTTGATGTGCAGGAATATAGTAGGAGCATCCATAGTTTCATGCTGACGCTGAAGCTCGTTACTTATGGATGCGAGCATGATGCATCGAGCCAATCACATCATCTCTGCCACTTTCTAAAAGTAGCAATCTCTTCCTCGGAGGCATTGTGCGCAACCATTGCAGGATAGGCGTATTAAGGACATAAGATAGCTTTTCAGCTATGAGAAATATTCTCAAATTCCTTAACCAATTCGTTTAATTCGGTCTGGTTAATTTAGCATCTAATATGCTTCGCAGTGATAGTAATTTTAGACATTGTAAAATTCTCGTAAAATGAATTTGTAATTAACAACATTTTAACATACATTCTTTTATTAATTACCAAAATAAATTAGGTCTTATTTTAAATTGGTATCTCCCACTATTTTCTTCAAACTATATTACCTCAATTTATATAGTTCGCAAAATCTAATTAAAGATCTCACTAGTGAGAATAAGGATCCCATTTCAAATGTATATAGCCTTGTGGTGACACAAAACAAACTATATATAAATAAATAGGTAGACAACTCTTGTCAATTACATCAACTATGCAACTCCTTTTATTTTGCCTCTTAGATTATTTTGATCAAGTGGTGGCACATCCAGAATCAAAATTATCCAAGTTAAGTCCGACCTAGCACTCCATATATTCAAAAAAGAAAAATATCATCCTTGTGGTGACACAACAAAACAATATTGTTCAATTTTCTTTATAAGCATCAAATGTGATAAATTAACATCTTAAATACTTAATACTTGCCTTGTGGTGACACAATAAACTCATATTAAATATTTAATACTCTATTAATTTTATCATGCTAGAAGGCGACGTTTGATATTCCAAATATCTTTGAACGCTTAGGACTTAATATAAAAATTTGAGGGGTTTGTTATTAAAATGTCTCATCTTGTTTAGCGCGCATGCACATATATATATAAAATACGCGTCATATTAATAAACATGCGAAGCATGTTTGTATAATATATAATATATATATATATATAGTATAGCATGCACATATAGAATACTATATTCTACCCGGATTGATTATGGACTTTTATTCTAGTTTGGTTCACTAGAGCCACCAAGTGAACCAAAAGGTCAAACCCTAGGGGTGCAAGAATTAATATTTAAATATAACTATTACATTAAAACCCGGGCTCCATTACAAACGGGTCTTCAAGCGCTCCTTGTTCCTTGATCTCCAATTCTTCAAAATTAATTCTAACTATTCCTATTACAAAACTATTTAACATAAATAGAAACCTTGATCAGCAGTCAAGGGGAAGTACATAAAAGGGAGTTAGAATTTACATTAAGAAAAATTATAGAAGACGAGGTACGCAGACCCCATTTAATAAAACCCATACATTCATGCATCCAACTAAAATAAAATCCAATCACATTGGTCAATAGTCCATAATCAATCCCATTTATTATCATACACATCATCATATGCATCAATAAATAACATTCATCTCATGAATAATAAACATTTAATATATATATTGATATCATTTAATGGGCAACTTTAGTTAGTATAAAATCTATTTTTGAATCAAAATAAACTCCTTTATTTTAATCCAAATTTAAATCAAAATAAAACTATTTTAATTTAATTTATCCAATTTTGAATAAAATAAACTATTTTATTTTAATCAAAATCTTTAATCAAAATAAACTCCTTTATTTTAATTAATTACGGAATCCAATTCCATGTAAAAAAAAAACTTTATTAAAGGAAACACGAATTCACTTTCCTATTCACAAATAAACTTTTTATTTTGAATAATATGAAATCTTATTTCATATCTAAATAAATTTCTTTATTTAAGGAAAGATGATTCTTTTTCCTATTCACAAATAAACTCTTTTATTTTGAATAATATGAAATCTTATTTCATATCTAAATAAACTCCTTTAATTAAGGAAACATGTAATCTAATTTCAACTCCAATTAGTTATCATAGAATCCAATTCCAACTCTAATTAGTTAGCATGAAATTTTAATTTTAAAATTAAAATAAACTTTTATTTTAATTATAAAATAAACATTTTATTTTAAGATTAAAATAAACTTTTTATTTTAATTATAAAATAATTAAAATCATATATTATATAATAGTAAAGGCTAGGTACATTTCGCTTATATATTAATATATATAAGATACATGAATCCGTTGGTCCATGTTAACAAGGAAAACAAATCATTCACCCCTTGCAATGATTCATGTGATATTACTTGTGAGACCCCAGATTTTATCAATAAAGATTTAAATTTTGTTGAAATAATTTTTTTATATTATGGTGTGAATTTAAGATAATATTATAGTTGTGGGTAGTATTTATTTTGTAAAGTATGCAAGTGGTTATATTATATTCGATTGGTCGGGGAATATTCGGTTTAGCAGGAAATATTCGTACAACGGCTCAATCATTGGTGGACCCTAACGTAATTATTGTCGGATTGAGAAAACGACAAAATATTTTTATTAAAATAACGGCGGAAGTTTTACCGTTGATCTTGTTGAACTACTCGGTAGTAAAAGTACAATGAATACGTGTGGTTGCATAAAGAAGCACCTACCAGTATTGATTATTGATGCCTATGTGAGAAGTCACTCGGTTTGATTCCATTATTGTCGATTAATAATATGAATTATTATAATGCGATAATGACGTTTTGTTTTATTCAGTATTATTAACGTAATAAAATGTAAACATCTTTTATATAAAATAGAATACTTTATTAAAGTTATTCTATAAATAGAATATATTATATTTTATTATGCATAGTGTTGCATAGTGTTTTGCATAGTATTGCATAGTGTTTGCATAGTAAAATGTTTTTATATAAATAGAATATATTATATTTTATTTAAAAGATTTTTCTTTAAATATGGACCGTCGATTAAAGTAAATCAATACTGGACTGTTCATGGATTAGTTACTTATGCATTCCATTTTCCTATAAATAGAAGCTCATTCCTTCATTATTTTCTTTACGAATTCATTGAAACTCTAGAGAGAGAAAATTATAGAAAGAAGCTATAGAGAAAAATTATAGAAAGAAGAAGAGTATTCTCTTTACTTCACTACTTCTATATTCAGTTTTTTTACGGTAAGGGGTGTTATTCTTTTTCTTCTTGAAGAGAACTTCATTATTCCATTCACTATTATTCTCGTTGGAATAACTTTTGTAAAAGTGGCATACCCTATACATAACCTTGTATACGCGGTTTACCCTATACTTGGTGACATTCTTCTATTATTCATTGGAACATCCTGTCATGTGTTTTACACCTGACCGTTTCCGCTTTTTATTATTCTTTGAACATCCTGTCAGTGTTTTACACCGGACCGGTTCCGCTTTTATCATTCCGTTGGAATATCCTATCTCTGTGTTTTACACCGGATCGGTTCCATCTTTATTATTCTCATTGGAACATCCTCGATTGTGTGAATTTCACCCGACCGGGTTCCGTTATTATTATTCTCGCTGAATAACCTCGCCTGGCGCGGCACCGCATGCACGGTGATTTCTTTTGTTATTCCATTCTTTATTATACCCAATTGGTTAAAACTTTGACTTCTATACTCCATGAAATTAGTAGAATATCCTTGATATTTGCGTTTCATCCAAAGATCTTTTCATGGAAATATTCTTCCGATCATTCTTGAATTTTACTCTACTTAAACAAAGATCATGTTGACAATTTGGACGTTAATAATTCATGGATTAAATAATTCTTGAACTTGTTTTATTGAATTATTATGTCATTGTCATCATCCTCATGTTATATTATGTTATCTTTGGCTTACGTGCATAGATGAACTTAGTATGATTATGACTAGGATCATTCGGTATAATCATGACTTGATATAAATGATGTGACAAATCCTCAATGTGGCTGTAAATGCGATGATGGATAGTTGTTGGTATGATTATGACCAGGGTGATTCTAATAGTCATGACCATTGATAATTTGATGAAAATCCTTGATCGTGGTACGGGGATGATTAGATGTGGTGGTTTATTTATTAAGTCGAGTCTCAAATGATAAAAATTGATGAAAACCTTTTAAAACCTAAAAGATAGTAGACTTTATTCTCTACTGACTCTTTTAATGGATTGCTAATTCCATCACCGCAGCTTAAACCGGTTGTCTATTGTATTTTATCGCTTTAACATCTGTTGAAGGCTAATGATAATTTATTCTCGCATTATCTTAGTCATAATATTTCTTCTTGGGCTAGTTGAGCTCACCTTTCTTTCACCGTTTTCTTCTTGAAATGAGAACATAAATTTGACGACAGTCTGGGAACGGAGTAATGGTCCGCAGGATAGCATTAGTAGTCCTCACTATTCGTGAAATAGTGTGATAATAGTTGTAATGAGGACTCCTTTTGAGTTTGTATAATATCTAGTAGATAATATTTGTATTCAAACTCACGCTTTATGTCGTATTGTACACCACAGCAGTTAGGTTAGTAAGTTGTATTTGAATTTATGTACCATGTAAGTGGCGACCCAAGATGGGTGACGATACCTAATTTTGGGGTGTCACGGTTGGTATCGAGCTTAGGATATGATCCTCAGCTAAGATGTGAGAATAGTACTAGGAAGGGAAAGACGGGGAATACCTTCGCTAGTATGACCTACCTAAGTTTATTTGGTATTTGATTGGTCAGTCAGAATATAGTGATAATATGTTGCATGTCAATTAACCCTTATTTTGTGGCAGTGTTTGAAAATGGCATCCAAAAATGTTGAGAATAGTAATGGAGCACAGGAGACCGTTGAGTCTCCATAGATCAATAATCAGGACAATGTGCAACAGGATGGCGATAATCCTCGTAAACAACAACACCGATCAATTGATGAATGACGAGTGCGTTTAAAAGGTTTTAAATTCATGCAACATCAAAGTAAAGCGACTCCTCGTCCCAAAACGTAGGTGGAAACACGGAAAACTCTCGGTGGTCACCGCTAAACAATTCAAGGAGTTGGGACCACCGGAGTTTAAGGAGAGCCAAAACCACTTCGGCGGAAGCATGGATAAAGCAGATTACCAAGATATTTGATGTCTTGGGATGCTCCAGAGGAGCAAAAGGTTCCTTTTGCCGCCTTTATGTTGCTTGGAGAGCGCAGACATCGGTGGGAATCGGTAAAACGTACTCAACCCGTTTGTCTCAATATATCTTGGGAGAAGTTCCAGAGTTGTTTCAACGACAAATACTTTCCCCGAAAGTATTTGCCACATGAAGGAGGTGGAGTTTATCAAGTTGGAACAAAACAATATGACCGTAATCGCAATACGAGGCAAAGTTTGCGAGTTATCACGGTTTCGTCCCCCACTTGGTGGATAATGAAGAGAGAATGGCGCTAATGTTTTGAAGAGGTTTGAAGCCGAGATACGTCAACATCTTATTTCTCATAAACTGTGTTTTTATTCAGATGTTGTAAATAGGGCTCAGTTAGTGGAGCGCGATAACGAGTCAACGCAACTAAAAGAAAGTAGCCGGCAAAATTATAATACCAAATGTAGAGTAGTCATCAAAGCGGTGAAAAAACAAGCGTGGAGGGAATCAACAGGCGATATGGTAACCACTTTGTGGTAATCGTACAAAAAACAATAAGAATGGACATTTCAAGAAAAGGAGATTCAACAATGATGGAAAGACGTCAGCACCAGCACCTGTTGTTAAGGAAGGAGAAGGACCACCTATTATATGCTTCAAATGCGGAGGAGAGGGACACATCAGTCCGAACTGCGCCATACCGTCCAAAGCATGTTATAATTGTGGAAGAGAAGGTCACTTAGCTAGATTTTGTCGTTTCATCAAGACAAATTCAACTAGGATGGAGGCACCAAAGGTCATCCCCGCACAAACCAAAGCCGGTAGTTTAAGAGAGAGCGTTTTTTTTCTCGTGACGAGGAACCTGAATAAGATTATCACGGGTAAGTAATCATAAGCTCTTGCGAAGTCTATACCGTGTTAGATACCAGTTCTACCCACTCTTTTATTTCACCTAGTTGCGTTCAACGTTTAAATTTGACTCCGGAGAAGTTAGACTTTGACTTATTGGTTGAAACTTCGTTAGTAAGAGCCTTCGTTACCGCTACTATTTTTAAATCTTGATTGATTCAAATAAACACTTTCACGTTATCTGTCGATCTTATCTTTTTGAAAATACTTGCCTTTGATGTGATTTTAGGAATCAATTGGTTAACTAATCATCATGCTTTTCGTAAGGTTGTTAGCTTTTATATTCATAACCAACCTGTTATACGAATTCAAAGTAACCAAACCCTAAAGTTAATCATCGTTATATCGAAGCCATAAGTAAAGAGCCCCATCCTTTCGTTGTTAACTTCCTTGTGTGAAATGCAATCAAGCTAGACTTTACAGAGGCGACGTCGTGATCAAGATGGCAAGTTGATAGGTATCATTGTGAGGTGCCATCCAGTTAAGGGATAGAAGTCACATTGGTATCAATGTGACGTCTATCCAAGTCTTGGATGAGAGTCACAGCTTTGAATGATATTTCTATTATTAATAAATTTCTGGCGTATTCTTGAAGACTTCTTAGCCTACTTAGAGCGTGAAATCGAATTTTGTATTGACCCCAGTACAAAACTCATTCCTTAAACCCTCAAATATTTCTTCAACTAAAATGAACAGTTTACGTGGTTTATGATGAAAGTCATAATAAAAGCATAGGACTGATGAAAATCATGGGTATATGAAGTATTAGTAAGTTTTATGATGAGTTATGTTGGTTAGTATGTGAAAACATGAAAGTTTCTTAGAAATCACAAAGAGTTGAAAATCAGATTTTTGTGAAAAACGTAACATGAAATTCAATTGACCATATCTCTTATTATATTTTGAATTTTTGAGTGAGGTCAAGTCCTAGAGTTAGATCTATGAGTTACCTAACTAATCCAAGTGGAATTACTGGAAAAGGTGTTGTAGATTTTTGTGTGGACTAATTTTAGCAAAGGAGGCCAAAGCTGTAAATTTCGAAAATGCTACTGCCCAGAAACTTTAAGGGACTGTTTCGGCCACTTTAATTATGAGAAAAATTCTGGGTTTTTGGGACATGAAAGTATATGGTATAAAGTACCTCCTGTCCAAAAATGAGCTCATTCTGACTTAAAATGAGCAAGTTATGACTATTTCAATATTTAGGTTTTTCCGATTTAAAAATGCTATAAACCGGAGTTCTATAACTCCGATGACTATGAAATTTAAACTGAGAGCTCACGTTAACATGTGTAAGGTCCTGCCAAGATTTGAGAATTTTTGGAGTTAAACTTGAGGTAGCTAATTTCTTAAGAAATTAATTAGAAATTGATTTTTGAAAAATAGTAAATGAATTTTAAAAATTCCGAGAAAAATATATTTTCATCATGGGACTATATTATGCTAAATCCCAGAAAAGAAATATTTTTGGGACTGATTTGGTATTTTTCATGAAAATAGTTTAGTTACGAACATATGAGTTAAATATGTTATGTGAAGTAACAAAGTTGAAAATAGGATTTTATCGCTAGAGAATCTTATATAGAGTATATGCATATTTTTTTGAGAGATTTGATAATTGGTGATGATATCTTATGAGTATGACATTTTTGAATGATTAAATGCATTATATGGTAAAGCGTAAACAATTGAGATAAATTGTTTATAAATTTAAGAAGTGATTAAAATATTATTATAATATTAATGTTATTAGATTATGAGATTATTAAGTGATTGATAACATGGGGATATTCTTGAATCTCGGATAAATTATATTATAAATGTTTAATATTTATCCTTTATCTCATTTGATTGATTCTTTATATCATTATCCTCATGTTTATATTATGTTGAAAGTCATCTCGTGGCCAGTAGTGTATAGATGGACTTGGTATGATTATGACCACGGATTATTCTTGGATAATCATAACCGTAATTGAATACACAATTATCTTTGGCCGTAGTGCATGGATAATTTGTGGTCGTGATACTAATGAGTACACAATTATCTTTGGTAGTAGTGCATGGATAATTTGTGGTCGTGATACTAATGAATACACAATTATCTTTGGTAGTAGTGCATGGATAATTTGTGGTCGTGATACTAATGAATACACAATTATCTTTGGTAGTAGTGCATGGATAATTTGTGGTCGTGATACTAATGAATACACAATTATCTTTGGTCGTAGTGCATGGATAATTTTTGGTCGTGATACTAATGAATACACAATTATCTTTGGTCAGTAGTGCATGGATTATTTGTGGTCGTGATACTAATGAATACACAATTATCTTTGGTAGTAGTGCATGGATAATTTGTGGTCGTGATACTAATGAATACACGATTATCTTTGGTAGTAGTGCATGGATAATTTATGGTCGTGATACTAATGAATACACGATTATCTTTGGTCAGTAGTGCATGGATAATTCGTGGTCGTGATACTAATGAATATCCTCGGGCTCAGTAGTGCGGGGATGATTCGATGATATGAATTAATTATTGAAATGAGTCTCAAAGAATGAAATATTAATTCTCGGATGTGGTAAAAGTCATCTTTGGTAGTAGTGCATTGATAGACTTGGTATGATTATGACCAAGGATTATTCGGTATAATCATGACCGTAATTGAAAACACGAATATCCTCGCCGTTGGTGCATGGATAATTTGTGGTCGTGATACTATTAAGTCGCGTCCTCAAGATTATTGGTTTTACGAGCTTATATATCTTTGGCTTGTAGTGCAAAAGATGAATTGTTAATGAATATCTTTGGCGGATTACGAAGATGAATTTAATATTTTAACAATAAAGGTATTCAAGGTATCCTCACCTCTTTATCATACCAGTATCGCACCCTAATTTCGAGGGCTTAAATTCCATAAGGAGGGAGATTGTGAGACCCTTTATTTTATCAATAAAGATTTAAATTTTGTCGAAATAATTTTTTATATTATGGTGTGAATTTAAGATAATATTATAGTTGTGGGTAGTATTTATTTTGTAAAGTATGCAAGTGGTTATATTATATTCGATTGGTCGGGAATATTCGGTTTAGCAGAAATATTCGCATAACTACTCAATCATTGGTGGACCTCATAATGTAATTATTGTTTGATTGAGAAAACGACAAAAATATTTTATTAAAATAACGGCGGAAGTTTTACTGTTGATCTTTGTTGAACTACTCTTTAGTAAAAGTACAAAGAATACGTGTGGTCGCATAAGTAGCACACCAGTATTGATTATTGATGCCTATGTGAGAAGTCACTCACTTTGATTCCATTATCACGATTAATAATATGAATTATTATAGCGATAATGACGCTTTTGTTTTATTCAGATTATTAACGTAATAAAACAGAAAACATCTTTTATATAAAATAGAATACTTTATTAAAGTTATTCTATAAATAGAATATATTATATTTTATTATGCATAGTGTTGCATAGTGTTTTGCATAGTATTGCATAGTGTTTTGCATAGTAAAATGTTTTTATATAAATAGAATATATTATATTTTATTTAAAAGATTTTTCTTTAAATATGGACCGTCGATTAAAGTAAATCAATCTGGACTGCTCATGGATTAGTTACTATGCATTCCATTTTCCTATAAATGAAGCTCATTCCTTCATTATTTTCTTACGAATTCATTGAAACTCTAGAGAGAAAATTATAGAAAGAAGCTATAGAGAGAAAATTATAGAAAGAAGAAGAGTATTCTCGCTACTTCACTACTTCTATATTCAGCTTCTTTACTACGGTAAGGGTGTTATTCTTTCTTCTTGAAGAGAACTTCATTATTCCATTCACTATTATTCTCGCTGGAATAACTCGTAAAAGTGGCATACCCTATACATAACCTCGATACGCTGCTGTTTACCCTATACTTGGTGACATTCTTCTATTATTCTCGCTGGAACATCCTCGTCTGTATGTGTTTTACAATTTACCGGGTTCCGCTTTTTATTATTCTCATTGGAACATCCTGTCATGTGTTTTTACACCGGACCGGTTCCGCCTTTTATCATTCTGCTGGAATATCCTATCTCGTGTGTTTTACACCGGATCCGGTTCCATCTTTATTATTCTGTTGGAACATCCCGCTTGCAGTGAATTTCACCCGACCGTTCCGTTATTATTATTCTGTTGAATAACTCGTCTATGCGCAATCACCGCATGCATGGTGATTTCTTTTGTTATTCCATTCTTTATTATACCCAAATTGGTTAAAACTTTGACTTCTATACTCCATGAAATTAGTAGAATATCCTTGATATTTGCGTTTCATCCAAAGATATCTTTTCATGGAAATATTCTTCCGATCATTCTTGAATTTTACTCTCTACGAAATAAGTATCATGTTGACAATTTGACGTTAATAATTCATGGATTAAATAATTCTTGAACTTGTTTTATTGAATTATTATGTCATTGTCATCATCCTCATGTTATATTATGTTATCTTTGGCTTACGCATGCATAGATGAACTTAGTATGATTATGACTAGGGATCATTCTTAGATAATCACGACTTGATATAAATGATGTGACAAAAGTCCTCGGTGGCCTCGTAATGCGTTGATGGATAGTTGTTGGTATGATTATGACCAGGGTGATTCTAAGATATAGTCATGACCATTGATAATTTGATGAAAATCCTTGACCGTGTACGGGGATGATTAGATGTGGTGGTTTATTTATTAAGTCGAGTCTCAAATGATAAAATTGATGAAAACCTTTTAAAACCTAAAAGATAGTAGACTTTATTCTCTCACTTGACTCTTTTAATGGATTGCTAATTCTATTGCAGCTTAAACCGGTTGTCTATTGTATTTTATCGCTTTAACACTCATTTTGAAGGCTAATGATAATTTATTCTCGCATTATCTTAGTCATAATATTTCTTCTTGGGCTAGTTGAGCTCACCCTTTCTTTCACCGTTCTCTTCTGAAAATGAGAACATAGTCGAGACGAGTCGGGGAACGGAGTAATGGTCCATAGGATAGCATTAGTAGTCCTCACTATTCTGTGAAAATAGTGTGATAATAGTTGTAATGAGGACTCCTTTTGAGTTTGTATAATATCTAGTAGATAATATTTGTATTCAAACTCACGCTTTATGTCGTATTGCACACCTACGCTTAGGTTAGTAAGTTGTATTTGAATTTATGTACCATGTAAGTGGCGACCCAAGATGGGTGACGTATACCTAATTTTGGGGGCGTCACATTACTACTGTAAACAAACCACGTTGGAATACTAAGAAGTAGGAACGGTTATTATAATAATATATATTCGTATATAATATACATATATATTATATATATTACCGAAGTTACAGGTTAATGAATTCACCTGTTAATGATCAAATTAATACAGATGGTATATATATAGTAATACGTGGCCACGCGAATCACGAGTGCAAAAAAAATGTTTTCGCGTTTTAAAAAAAAAGAAAATTTTATACAACAAAATTATGCCCAATTAAATTGTTCTAAACACATATCAATATACATATCAAATTAAAAAAATTAATAATTCGTATAAAGGTTTGGCTCTGAACTTATTCTCTAATAAGCACTTACATACTTGCTTTAGTGTCTCCACACAAATGATCATGAGATCAATCATCCTCATCCAATGAGCAAGCAACGTATGTACCAATCTATCCGGATTCACTAATCCCCAATTTAGTAATCCAATGATTGGGAACTATTTTAGTTTTAAGCTTTCTAAGAATTTAGATCTCATTAGAATGATCATCATCATTATTCTAAAAGCATTGCTTAAAACTATGGGTTTATCACATATTATTAAACAACATCATGTAGATAATTAAAAGCCTTTAATAAATTAATACTTTTTATTAATAAATGAATAAGATTGTTACAAAGTATATGCTTTATCATCAAACATGATTGGCTTGTGTGCATACTACTTTCACTACCAACTCAACAATTATGCAACATCGCAATCATCAACATTTTTTTTGATCGTTGAAGCTCTGGATTATTTATACTCCTTCCCAATCTTCCCGTTGAGAAGTAGCCGTTAAAAGCTCTTTGAATTGCTTTGCAGATCTCGAGTTATTTGGTGTAGACTGCAGATGTGACATGATATCTCCTTTTCTGACTTTCTGACACTGCAGTCTATTGTTTCACCTACCCCATCAGATATGTTACTTTTATGTCTTAGGCAGGTCGATGAATTTATTTCCTCCTGATTTCTCGATCAGAGGTTGTCCTTTTGCATCGATGCTCTCAATAAGCTCTTGTCCGAATATCAACCTTCAGATTGAACTGTTGCCAATGCTTCAATCTTCAGCTGTTGGAACTCTACGATTCTGATGCATATCTTCATGGACCTGATCGTAGTGTCTGGTTGAGTGTTTCCCATTGACTGGTAGAGTCAACACTACGATCCTGAAGAGTGTTCATTAGATCTTCAATGTAGAACATCTCTTCCTTCTTGCTGTGCAGTGCTATAACACTTCTATTTTCCTCGACTGTTCTTAGATACTGATGGGTTGACTCCTTGTTCTGGTCCCTTCAGAATTGCAAGACACTTCAGATTTGTGGCGTGTCCCTCTCACTTTCTCCTTGTGATCTCCCGTTCACTTATCATCAATGGACTGACCCAATGATTAATCACTTTAGCCTTATTCTTCAGAAGCTGGCTAGTATCTCTATGTACACTCCATCAGTTCTTTATTTGTTTGGCAAACACTACGATCCTGGATACTTACATGATCGTTGTCATCTTATGACAGCTACTGCACCTGCTGACTTTGAAAGTAGTATGCACACAAGCCAATCATGTTTGATGATAAAGCATATACTTTGTAACAATCTTATTCATTTATTAATAAAAAGTATTAATTTATTAAAGGCTTTTAATTATCTACATGATGCTGTTTTATAATATGTGATAAACCCATAGTTTTAAGCAATGCTTTTAGAATAATGATGATGATCATTCTAATGAGATCTAAATTTTTAGAAAGCTTAAAACTAAAATAGTTCTCAATCATTGGATTACTAAATTGGGGATTAGTGAATCCGGATAGATTGGTACATACGTTGTCATTTCATTGGATGAGGATGATTGATCTCATGATCATTTGTGTGGAGACACTAAAGCAAGTATGTAGGTGCTTATTAGAGAATAAGTTCATCGAACGTGGGCTCGCTAAGGAATACCTAATAGAGTTTTACTTGTTCATCAATAGGAATTCTTGTAGTGATAGTAGTACAAGTGATCCTTGGACTTGAGATCATCATAGTATCTTGTGTATGATGAGTTATACTTTGACTTATTCCTTAAGACCCTTAGGGTATATCAAAGGGTATGCTTGGGTATAATAAGTTGTACATGGAGATAATGTATGATCAATAAAGAATCTACCACTTCTATTAAAAGAAGAGAAATGTCCTATGTGATTCGATAAATGACAACTCAAGAGTCCTTGGCAAGCGTAATGAAATTAGAAAGGAGTTTCTAATTTGCATTATTTGAGTTGTGCATTTAAGGATCGAAATACATATAATTAAATAAAATAAGACTTGACAAAGAATTCCATGTCTTATATTTAATTGGGACATCAGATGGTGGAAGGATTGAATTGCATTTCAGAACTATTTACTCAAAGGTTCTTTTTATGATTAATGTTGAAATCTATATTATCCGGAAAGTCGTTGATCGCTAGGAGACTTATCCCTATTGTAGAATAAATATTATTTATTTAAATAAATTAATTATTTAATTTATTTATTTAAATAAGATTAGAATTGTTCTAATTGATTTATTCACAACCTATTTTAATATGGAGAACCTAAAGGGTCACACCATAAAAGGAAGAATAATTATTTAAGAAGTTAATGGCATAATCGTAATAATATAAATATGTATATTTAATTTAATCTATGGTGATAGAATAAATTAAATAGCTTAATATTTATTATTTAATATTTTAGAAATATTAAATATAAATTAATAAGAGGAATCTTATTAATATTATTACAATTATTATTATTTTAATTTCTAAAAGAGTTTAGGAATTAATTTAATATAAGTACTCTCATTTATTCCTAATAGGTTTAGGAGGGAAAATTAAATAAAGGAGTTTAATTGATTATCCCTAATAAGATTAGGGAGCCCATTTAATTAAAAGAGTTTAATTAAATAATACCTTATTTTAATAGGGTTACTTGATATCTTTATAAGAGGAGTCTTAAATCAGATATGGAGACAACGTTATAATTCCAATGGTTGGAGAGTACGCCTTTTCTATAGAGATAGAAAACTAGGGTTTAGCCAAACACCCATCTTCTTGAATTCTTCTTCTTCCTTGGTGGATCACCTCTAGAGGCCAAACACTTGGGTGGCTAACGTTGATCAAAGGAAGGAACCAAACCCGGTGGATTCAAGTTGAACGCGAAAAGGATTGGAGGTGAACTTGTACCTGAGGAAGCTCGATCTTCAAGGGTATGATTTTATTCTTTATCTTTTCGTTTAATTAATAATTGTGCATAAAGGGTGATCCGGGTATATGGTTTGTAAAAATTTTAAACTCTGATTTTTTCCACGTTTCCGCTTATTTTTACAATTTGATTGCGTTCTTGAATATTACAAACTTAACAGTGGTATCAGAGCCAAACCTTTATGCGAATTATTAATTGTTTTAATTTGATATGTATATTGATATATGTTTAGAACAATTTTATTGGGCATAATTTAGTTGTATAAAATTTATTATAAAAATAAAATAAAAAAAGAGGGCCGAAATTATTATTTTTCTTCGGAAATCTGTTATATCGCGGAACAATTTTTTTTGTTTTCTGTGATTTTGCGAATTCGGATTGCTATGATTCACGTGAGTGTTACAGAATTTTCGTGGCCAACTTTTAATGATAAACTCCACGTGGCCAGGATCATTTAGTTTGTGAATTGGAAGTTATCAAGGAATCACGTGCTTATGTCTTCCAAGATTCTTGGCATGATTCCTTTAATTAATATATATTATATATACAATAATAGTCACGTTAATGACTATATATACTATATATATATTCGGTTATTTTATAATATATTATATATATCATATATATATATATATATATAATATTATTCTCAATAATTTTATAATTAAAATAAAAGGTTTATTTTAATTTTAAAATAAAAGTTTATTTTAATTTTAAAATAATAGGTTTATTTTAATTTTAAAATTAAATTTCATGCTAACTAATTAGAGTTGGAATTGGATTCCATGATAACTAATTGGAGTTGAAATTGTATTCCATCTTTCCTTAAATAAAGGAGTTTATTTAGATATGAAATTAGATTTCATATTATTCAAAATAAAAGAGTTTATTTGTGAATTGGAAAGAGAATCCTATTTTCCTTAAATAAAGGAGTTTATTTAAATATGAAATAAGATTTCATATTATTCAAAATAAAGGAGTTTATTTGTGAATAGAAAAAAGAATCCGTGTTTCCTTTAATAAAAGTTTTTTTTACATGGAATTGATTCCATAATTAATTAAAATAAAAGAGTTTATTTTGATTAAAAGTTTTGATTAAAATAAAATAGTTTATTTTATTCAAAATTGGATAAATTAAAATAAAATAGTTTCATTTTAATTTAAATTTGGATTAAAATAAAGGAGTTTATTTTGATTCAAAATTAGATTTTATACTAACTAATTTTGCCCATTAAATGACATCAATATATATTGAATGTTTATTATTCATAAGATGAATGTTATTTATTGATGCATATGGTGATGTGTATGATCATAAATGGGATTGATTATGGACTATTGACCAATGTGATTGGATTTTATTTTAGTTGGATGCATGAATGTATGAGTTTTATTAAATGGGGTCTCACAGATTGCCTTCTCTAATTTTTCTTAATGTAAATTCTATCTCCTCCTATGTACTTCCCTCGATCACGATCAAGGTTTCTATTTATTTTAAATAATTTTGTAATAGGAATAGTTAGAATTAATTTTGAAAAATTGGAGATCAATGAGCAAGGAGCGCTTGAAGACCCGCTTTGTAATGGAGCCCTAGTTTAAATGTAATAGTTATATTTAAATATTATTTCTTGCACCCTGTGGTTTGACCTTTTGGTTCACTTGGTGGTTCTAGTGAACCAAACTAGAATAAAAGTCCATAATCAATTCGGGTAGAATATAGTATTCTATATGTGCATGCTTATACTATATATATTATATATTATGCAAACATGCTTCGCATGTTCATTAATATGACGTATTTTATATATATATGTGCATGCGCGCTAAACAAGATGAGACAAATTAATAACAAACCCCTCAATTTTTATATTAAGTCCTAAGCGCTCAAAGATATTTGGAATATCGAACGTCGCCTTCTAGCATGATAAAATTAATAGAGTATTAAATATTTAATATGAGTTTGTTGTGTCACCACAAGGAAAGTATTAAGTATTTAAGATGTTAATTTATCACATTTGATGCTTATAAAGAAAATTGAACAATATTATTTTGTTGTGTCACCACAAGGATGATATTTTTCTTTTTGAATATATGGAGTGCTAGGTCGGACTTAACTTGGATAATTTTGATTCGGATGTGCCACCACTGATCAAAATAATCTAAGAGGCAAAAGAAAAGGAGTTGCATAGTTGATGTAATTGACAAAAGTTGTCTACCTATTTATTTATATATAGTTTGTTGTGTCACCACAAGGCTATATACATTTGAAATGGGATCCTTATTCTCACTAGCAAATCTTTAATTAGATTTTGCCAACTATATAAGTGAGGGTAATATAGTTTGAAGAAAATAGTGGGAGATACCAATTTAAAACAAGACCTAATTTATTTTGGTAATTAATAAAAGAATGTATGTTAAAATGTTGTTAATTACAAATTCATTTACGAATTTTACAATGTCTAAAATTACTATCACCGCAGCATATATTAGATGCTATTTAATCTGATCAATTAAATCGGATTGGTTAAGGAAATTGAGAATAGTTCTCACGGCTAAAAAGCTATCTTATATCCTTAATATGCCTATCCCTCGCAATAGTTGCGAGATAATGCCTCGAGGAAGAGATTGCTACTTTTAGAAAGTGGCAAGATGATGCACAGCTTGGCTCAATGCATCATGCTCAGATCCATGAGTAACAAGCTTCAACCAGTAAGCCCTAAACTATGGATACTTCTACTATACTCCCGCACGCCAAGTAGTTGATGGTGAGGAAAGTAGGACCGATAGATATCGAGATATCTAAGGAGCTCTTCCGATCTAGAATGGCCAATGGCACTATAGTACGCATAAAAAGTTCTTAACATAATCAATTTGATTGATCAATTAGGACAACCGGTTTTGTCATGGATGGAGAGTTGAGCCAAGATTTGATCTTGCACTCACTCCCTACTCCTTTCACAATTGTTGTGAATTTTTCATATAAACAAGCTAGATATCAGCTTCGTTGATTTGCTTAACATGTTGAAAAATGATGAGAGTCACTTTCCAACCAAGAAAGACCATGTCTTACTGGTAGGGCCAAAGGAACTTCTGAAAAGAAGAACGATTCAAAGAAGGTATATAGAAAGGCAAAAACAAAGGATAATAAGAACAAAACTGATACGGATAGCAAAGGAGTTTGCTTCCACTGCTATAAGCCTGGACACTGGAAAGAAACTACAAGAAGCATCTTGCAGAGGCTAACCAAAGAAGCTTAGTGAAGTTTTGGTTACAAATACAAATTTGTTCATGATTTAAAATAATTTTTTCTTTAAGTCAATGTTCTACTTGGGTATTGGATACCAACTTTGGTTATCATAAATATAGATTTATGAAAGGACCAAACAGAAGTAGAAAGCTAAACAAATATAAGTAATCCTATGTGTGGGAAATGAAGCAAAGGTTGCAACATTAGCCATAGAAACTTATAGTTTAGCAGATCGCCTACTGAGCAAATCTATTAAGTCAATAAGTTGTTATTGTATTCCAGCTTCTCGTTGAAAACATTATTTCCATTTTATTGTTGGACAATAAAATCTTTGGTATTATATTTAAGAACAATTGTTGTTCTATTTATAATAATAATATTTTGTATAGAACTGAAATATTACTTAATAGATTTTGTATACTTTACTTACGTGGAAAATTATTTTATAAATTGAACAAAATAATATAAGAAAAAGGAGATGATCATTCAAAGAGTTGAATATATGTATTTGTTGAAATACAAGTGCGAATTATTTGAAAGGTTCAAAGAATTCAGAAGTGAAACAAATTGGCAAAGTATTAAGATTCTTTGATTAGATCAAGGAATAAATACTTGTGCAATAAGTTTCCAGATCATCTCAAATGATTTTCTCATAATGGACACATCCTGATACGCAATAATTGATTGATGTATCTGAATGAAAAATCGTACCTTGTTGGACATGGTGCGGTCCATAATAATTTTACCGACATTCCAAATCCTTCCGGGATAATGTCCTAGAAATGGTCGCATATCTACTTAAAATGGTAACCTCAAAATCCTACCCCAAGACTCCATAAAAGTTATGGACAAGGAGGATTCCTAATCTTAAGTATGTTAAGTTAAGGGTTGTCCAACTTATGTGAAAATGTTTCAAAGGATAAGCTTGGGACAAGATTTGACAAGTACAACTTGTGGGACATCCTAAAGTAAGTTTAGGTATATGTTCTATAATCCTACTTAGCAAAAGGTGTTTGTTATGAAACACGCCACGCCTTCTAAGATAAAGGTGTTTATTATTAAGGGGGCTAGTGGGAGGATAATAGATCTTGAAGAGTTCAAGAACCACAAAACACTATAAGTCAAATAAGAGGAACCTATAGATAGACCTATTGTATATCACAATCAATCGTAACTGGAATAGTATCAAGATACCTAGGAGGTATGGATTCATCATAGATGATGATGATGAACACATCATAGAAGATGATGATCCAAATTATATACGATGAGGTAAGAGTTCTAGTGTGTACAAAAGGACAAAGGGGAGCGCCATGACATTCCTAATATTATATGTTGATATACTACGGATAAGGAATGACATACTAATGCTACAATCAGTAATGATAAAGTTGTCTAAACATTCCTCCATGAATGGTTTGGGAAGAGTATCTTAATTGGGGATGCAAATCTATATAGATAGATTTAAAAGGATGCTCGACTTAACCCAAGGAACGTATATTCATTTGATGCTAAAGTCGTTTAGCATGGCAAACTCCATGGGATGTCTCATGTTGATGAGCCCTTGGAGTGTATCTCTCCTAATAGTCCCCACAGACTCCTGAAAAGAGAGGTCGCATGAGTGACAATCATGTATGCAATGAAATGTACGAGACCCGATGTCGATCACCATATTATGGAGAAGTTCACTATGAGTCGCTGAAAACATCTTAAAGTGCTTAACCGACACTAAGGATGTGATCATATTCATGGTGGGTCTAAATTAAAACTAGAGGGCTTAATGACTCAAGTTTTTCGTGATGCACTAAGATGACGTAAAAAATCCACTTTAAGGTAAAGCGTTATCTCAACAAAGGTGCAAAGAATTGAAAAGGTTCCAAACAAAGAAAGAGTTCTTTGGTTTAGTGATAAAGACAAAGTATATAGCTATAAATAAAGTCGCAAGTTGATTGTTTGGATTAAAAGTTCATTACGTAACTAGGAATAGTTCCTAAGTCTCATCTTGGATCTAAACATGTGTTGTGCCACTTTCATTTGAGTATTAGAATCATTGAAAGATGGGAAATCGCTATAGAGATAGTGGACTCTCATGAACAACATTACATATCCATTAACTAAAGCTTATCCAACAACAGGATAATCGCCACTTAGAAGAAGAGTATGAGATACCATGACATTATTAGCTTTAGTGCAAGTGGGAGATTGAAAGTAGTATGCACACAAGCCAATCATGTTTGATGATAAAGCATATACTTTGTAACAATCTTATTCATTTATTAATAAAAAGTATTAATTTATTAAAGGTTTTAATTATCTACATGATGTCGTTTTATAATATGTGATAAACCCGTAGTTTTAAGCAATGCTTTTAGAATAATGATGATGATCATTCTAATGAGATCTAAATTCTTAGAAAGCTTAAAACTAAAATAGTTCCCAATCATTGGATTACTAAATTGGGGATTAGTGAATCCGGATAGATTGGTACATACGTTGTTTGCTTTCATTGGATGAGGATGATTGATCTCATGATCATTTGTGTGGAGACACTAAAGCAAGTATGTAGGTGCTTATTAGAGAATAAGTTCATTTGAACGTGGCTCGCTAAGGAATACCTAATGAAGTTTTACTTCTCATCAATAGGAATTCCTGTAGTGATAGTAGTACAAGTGATCCTTGGACTTGAGATCATCATAGTATCTTGTGTATGATGAGTTATACTTTGACTTATTCCTTAAGACCCTTAGGGTATATCAAAGGGTATGCTTGGGTATAATAAGTTGTACATGGAGATAATGTATGATCATCATAGCTTAATATTTATTATTTAATATTTTAGAAATATTAAATATAAATTAATAAGAGGAATCTTATTAATATTATTACAATTATTATTATTTTAATTTCTAAAAGAGTTTAGGAATTAATTTAATATAAGTACTCTCATTTATTCCTAATAGGATTAGGAGGGAAAATTAAATAAAGGAGTTTAATTAATTATCCCTAATAAGATTAGGGAGCCCATTTAATTAAAAGAGTTTAATTAAATAATACCTTATTTTAATAGGGTTACTTGATATCTTTATAAGAGGAGTCTTATATCAGATATGGAGACAACGTTATAATTCCAATGGTTGGAGAGTACGCCTTTTCTATAGAGATAGAAAACTAGGGTTTAGCCAAACACCCATCTTCTTGAATTCTTCTTCTTCCTTGGTGGATCACCTCTAGAGGCCAAACACTTGGGTGGCTAACGTTGATCAAAGGAAGGAACCAAACCCGGTGGATTCAAGTTGAACGCGAAAAGGATTGGAGGTGAACTTGTACCTGAGGAAGCTCGATCTTCAAGGGCATGATTTTATTCTTTATCTTTTCGTTTAATTAATAATTGTGCATAAAGGGTGATCCGGGTATATGGTTTGTAAAAATTTTAAACTCTGATTTTTTCCACGTTTTCGCTTATTTTTTCACTTTGATTGCATTCTTGAATATTACAAACCTAACAGACTTTCCTTAGTCAGCTACTGAATTCTTCTTATGATCATCTTGTGGAAGATTTCATCTCAAATGGCTTCACAACTCAATCTGGATGCTGATTAGTGATAAGTAGGTTTTATACATACTTATTCGGTATCTGTTACTTGAATTAGTTGCTTAATCTCATGTTTCTTAGTTACTTTTGATGCATTTTGTGTTCTTTTTGTAGATTATATGCTTAGGAGATGAAATCGCAAAGAATTGGTATGAAATTGCAAAGAAAAGCAAATTCGGACATCGTTTGGGATTTGATGTTCTTGGCTTAGAACTTGGATTACATTGTAGAGCTTCTTCTTAGCTTTCCAGAACATCTTGAATCATTTCAATCGGAGTTCGGATGCAAGAGTTATGATCTTTGTACCAACAGACGTCGAACGTCGCTGTTTTGGGTGACTATTTGCATAGCAGTCACTTACAGCCCAATTTCGACCTTTACTCGTTCATTATTTCTCAATTCTCAAAGCATAAAAGTTGTAGAACTCGTCGATATCTTCGATTTGATAGGTGGCAGGCCTCGTAACTCTTCCCGGATCAAAAGTTATGGCCGTTTTCCCAAAGGACGTCAGAGCAGAAAATTTTCCTTCACAAAACCGCCGCCGGGGTGGGCATGCAAGTCACAAGACAGGCCCCGGCGTAGCCCAGAAAATGCGCGAAAAATGCGAATTTTGGTCCAATATGAGTTCGAAAAGGATTGTTTCGATCCGATTGACACAAGGACTTCCAAGAGGACTTAAAGACATATGAAGAGACTTATAAAAGGAGGATAATCACACGGATTAGGGGAGATTAGAGACTAGATAGATGATTCAATTAGATTAGATTAGAGTAAATTAGATCAAAACACTAGTTCTAATTAGATTTGGAGATTGAAGCAACTTGAAGACCATTGAAGATCAAGAGCAGGAGCTTGAGGAAGATGGAGATTTGGCTTGACAAATGTATTTATTCTTTACTCTACTCTTATTTTTATCTTTTAATGTTATTTCAAGTGTGGATTCTTAGTTTTAATTCAATGAACTAATTCTTTGTTTGAGATTACAATGAATCTTATTGTGTAGTTTATTTTAATATGCTTCGCTATCAATTATTATGTTCTATTATGAGAATTGTCTATTGTGATTTGGACTTAATTGTTTAATTGATTGGCCATCAATTACCGTGATAATCTATATGAACTCGAGAGATGAAGTATTGATTTAGATCTTATCATGATAGCACGTGTCATGAATTTTGTCAATAACAGATTTTTGATTATTGTTAAGGTAGAGATATGCTTAACATCGCATGTAATCGGATAGAGAACTTATTCTTCAACTTTCTTCAATTGTAATTCACATAGAGATATAGTGGGTTAGTTGATTAAGGTGTTTAACGGATTTCTATCTTAATTGTGGATTGACGTTAATATAGGTATTATGCATCGAGAGGTGGTTTTATCTGCTTTAGTGTTCTTGATTAACAATTCAGGATAGAGAATAATTGATGAGAAGTGTGTTAACTTAAATGAAGCAATAAGTGAAGTTGTGATATTAAATCTCCGTTATCTTAATTTAACTAGTGGAATTTAATAGTAGTTTAATTTATATAATTTGAAATTCATTCGTTTAAATAAGATTGAGTTGGTTACGGGTTAGTACTTGGTGATTTTTGTTAAATAATTCTCTGTGGGAACGATACTCTACTCATCACTTTATTACTTGTTGACAACGTATACTTGCGTGTTGTGCGTATATAGATTTTACCCAACAAGTTTTTGGCGCCGTTGCCGGGGAATTAGTTAATATATTTTTGCCAATATTAGCTTCAATCAAATTAGTCTTAATTTAAACATTTTTCTTTTACTTTTTATTTAATTCTCTTCCTATTTTTCTTTCTTTTCATGTACCATGGATGACTTTTGCATATCAATGGCCATACACGAACATGACACAACCAAGGGAAACAGGGATTGATGGACTTAATACATCTTCTATAGAGCCAATACAAATTGAGGCAATTTCGAAGACGTTTGAGGTTATCGCAGCCCAACGGAGGCAAAGGATGGCAGTTATGTGTGACTATTGTGCTGGCAACCATCAAAGTCATCAATGCAATCACGCTTTGAACCCAGATAATATAGTGGTGACTACTTCAATAACTATGTTGATCTTAACTATCACCAAGATTGGGGGTATCACCCGAATTTTTTATGGAGCTATAATTATGATGACCAACATTACACTCTAAATCCATCATACCCACCAGAATTTTTATGTCCACCTCCAGTGTCACAAGAGACAGATAATTCAAGGATGGAGGAATTGTTTTCCAAGTTCGTAGCAGCAAATGAGGAGAAGATGAGTAATCAAGCGAGGTCAATTCAAAATCTTCAAAATAAGATAGATCAATTGGCCAAAGCCGTAAGCAACCTTCCTCGAAACAATTGGTGTTATGATGAGAATTCCAAGATTGATGAAGTGCACGAGCCAAATCTACAACTTGATGAGGCACAAGATATCAAAAGTGTGGAGACAATTGGGGATAATGAAATAGAGGTCCACGAAGATCTAAATGGGTCTTTACCAACGATCAAAGAGTCAGTCAAATTTGCAAAATCATGCCCACTTGGTAGTCATGTCGTCGACGATGCTCTTGATGACATAAGAGTGAGTACAATTTTGAATCCATGGTGGGATGAGAAAGAGAAGATAGACGAAGAGCCCATTGTGTGTTACAAACTTCCATGCCCAAAAGTGATCACATACACAATGGAGAAAACACCTAGCTGTGGGACGTTCTTGATTGAGATCATACCAAATCAGAGCATGCTAGGTGACTTGTTAGTGATGGCTATCACAATTGGGAACCTACCAAAAGCTACATTATTTTCGATGGATGGAGGGTTTCTCAATTACCGAAGAGGAATTGGATAGCGTTGACCAGACAAAGTCAGGCTAAAAGACTATAATTCAAGCGCTAACTGGGAGGCAACCCAGGAAATTTATTTATTTATTTATTTATTTATATGCTTTCCTAGTTTATTTAGTAGATAGAAATCCAAGTGTTATTCTAATCTATGTTGTCTCTCTCTTCATTGCAGGTATTAGAGGTTCAATGGATAGGAAAATGATCGTCGCCACCATCATCACAAGCTTAAATGATTACAGGGAAGTCCTCGTCCACTTCATGCTTTATTTTACAATGAGGACATTGTAATTGTTAAGTTTGGGGGAGTTAAATAATTTAGGTTTATTTATGTTTGCATTCATGTAGTGTAATTGCATAATAGTTTGCATAGTAGAGTAGTTGCATAATAGTTTGTATTTATAACTTAAAAAAAAATCAAAAATTCAAAAAAATTATTAGTTAGTTGCTATTTCATTTGCATGAATCCAGTTGTTAGATAGTTTAAAGTTTGTTTTGGACAATGATGAGATTGGAATTGGGTAGACAAGTATAGTACTGACCATTAGAGCTTTGATGTGATTTCTTGTTATGAATTGAGTCTTTTTCTGTTTGAAACTAGTATAATAAGGATATCACAGTAAGAACAACTTGTTGATTGATTGAGTTTAAATTGATACATAATTAATGGAACTCTAAAGGATAATGCTAGTTTGAATGACAAGAACAAATAGTGATGGCTAAAGTTACACAAGAACCTAAGTTTGGGGGAATATTTGGGGTATATAAGCTAAAAAAATAAGAAAAAAGAAAAAAGAAAAAGAAAAAGAAAAAAAAGATATTGAGTTGAATAAATTGAGTCCTGTGGTGGGTCGAGAAGAAGCGTGAAATGCACTCCTCATAAACACAGGCATGAGATGGAGCGTAAAACGCACTCACTATCCATCAACCAAAAAACATATATGAATAAAACAGAAAATAAGAGCAAAAAGCCCCCGTAGATGAAAAATAAAGCATAAGTATCCCATGTTGACCCTCGATATTGGTAATTATTTGATTTTAGTTGAATCTAGCTTGTTTTTGGATTTCTTGATTTTACACCGTATGATGCCTTCGAAGAGACTTTTTATGTGTTAAATTTGATTTTATATCAGTTAACATTGTTGTGGAGCACACACGCACTATATTAGTAATAACATTTTAAGACGTGATGATTGACTAGGAAATTATTGATTTGTTTTGATATGATGTATTATCATGTTTACTTGATTTCTCTAAGGCTGGTTGAATAGACTTGTTTCTGTCATTACTGCTGGATTCGTAGGCATGTAGATTAGTTGCATTGCATTATTGTTTTGTGTTTTTGCTTGAGGACAAGGAAAGGTTTAAGTTTGGAGGTATTTGATAAGTAGGTTTTATACCTATTTATTCGGTATTTGTTACTTGAATTAGTTGCTTAATCTCATGTTTCTTAGTTACTTTTCATGCATTTTGTGTTCGTTTTGTAGATTATATGCTTAGGAGATGAAATCGCAAAGAATTGGTATGAAATCGCAAAGAAAAGCAAATCCGGACATCATTTGGGATTTCATGTTCTTGGCTTAGAACTTGGATTACATTGTAGAGCTTCTTCTTAGCTTTCCAGAACATCTTGAATCATTTCAATCGGAGTTCGGATGCAAGAGTTATGATCTTTGTACCAACGGACGTCGAACGTCGCTGTTTTGGGTGACTATTTGCATAGCAGTTACTTCCAGCCCAATTTCGACCTTCATCCGTTCGTTATTTCTCAATTCTCAAAGAATGAAAGTTGTAGAGCTCGTCGATATCTTCGATTTGATAGGTGGCAGGCCTCGTAACTCTTCCCGGATCAAAAGTTATGGCCGTTTTTCCAAAAGACGTCAGAGCAGAACATTTTCCTTCACAAAACCGCCGCCGGGGTGGGCATGCAAGTCACAAGACAGGCCCCTAGCCCGCCGGGGCGGGCCCAAAACAAGTATAGACCCCCGCTGGGGTGGGGGTAGCCCAGAAAATGCGCGAAAAATGCGAATTTTGGTCCAATTTGAGTTCGAAAAGGATTGTTTCGATCCGATTGACACAAGGATTTCCAAGAGAACTTTCAAGAGGACTTAAAGACATATGAAGAGACTTATAAAAGGAGGAGAATCATAAGGATTAGGGGAGATTAGAGACTAGATAGATGATTCATTTAGATTAGATTAGAGTAAATTAGATCAAAACACTAGTTCTAATTAGATTTGGAGATCGAAGCAACTTGAAGACCATCAAGATCAAGAGCGGAGCTTGAGGAAGATGGAGATTTGGTTGACAAATGATTTATTCTTTACTCTACTCTTATTTTTATCTTTTAATGTTATTTCAAGTGTGGATTCTTAGTTTTAATTCAATGAACTAATTCTTTGTTTGAGATTACAATGGATCGTATTGTGTAGTTTATTTTAATATGCTTCGCTATCAATTATTATGTTCTATTGTGAGAATTGTCTATTGTGATTTGGACTTAATTGTTTAATTGATTGGCCATCAATTACCGTGATAATCTATATGAACTCGAGAGATGAAGTATTGATTTATATCTTATCATGATAGCATGTGTCATGAATTTTGTCAATAACAGATTTTTGATTATTGTTAAGGTAGAGATATGCTTAACATCGCATGTAATCGGATAGAGAACTTATTCTTCAACATTCATCAATTGTAATTCACATAGAGATATAGTGGGTTAGTTGATTAAGGTGTTTAACGGATTTCTATCTTAATTGTGGATTGACGTTAATATGGGTATTATGCATCGAGAGGTGGTTTTATCTGCTTTAGTGTTCTTGATTAACAATTCAGGATAGAGAATAATTGATGAGAAGTGTGTTAACTTAAATGAAGCAATAAGTGAAGTTGTGATCTTAAATCTCCGTTATCTTAATTTAACTAGTGGAATTTAATAGTAGTTTAATTTATATAATTTGAAATTCCTTCATTTAAATAAGATTGAGTTGGTTACGGGTTAGTACTTGGTTATTTTTGTTAAATAATTCTCTGTGGAACGATACTCTACTCATCACTTTATTACTTGTTGACCACGTATACTTGCGTGTTGTGCGTATATAGATTTTACCCAATAATTGGGTTGATGCTTAGATCTTCTGTTAGCTTGCATGCCATTCGTTGAGTGCTTTCTGGTTTCCTTCAGGTGGGATGTATCTTTGCAGTGCCAACCAGAGGCTTCATTCCTTTGGATATTCTGGGAGTGCTCATTTGCTGAGAATCGTGTTTGCTCTATGATTCAGCCTTGGCGTTGTGAGCACATTTGTTGAAGTCTTAGTTATGCACTCTATGATTCAGCTTCGACTGTGTAGACACTACGACTCCGAGATCAGATCTTGACACTTTACAATTTCTGACTTTGTGCTCGTTGTCTTCATCTGATCTTGCTCGACTACGATCTCTGCATGTAATCAGTAGACTCTACGACTCTGAGTGTAGTCAACAATTCTTGACTTGGCTTTGGTAGATGCTCGCTCGGCTCGTAGGCAGGCTGTCTCTACGATTCTAAACATGACTTCTTCAGTAGACTACGACCCTGAGGAAGTTCTCCTCGACACACTATGATCCTTCATCGTCTCTCCTGGCAGTCTACGAACTATGAGATCTACTATCTTGCAGACTACGATTCTGCCTCAATAGCTCTCGAGTTTTCCTTGACTCTCCTAGCAGACTACGATTTTTGGTACATTGCCCGACGATCAGACAAGCCTATCTATTACATCATAAGATCAACCTAACATGCTTGATCTTTCTATATTTATAGTCCTTGTACATCATTTCTTTTTAAGGACTTTTCAAAGCTGTTTTACTTATGTAGGATCAACCTAACACATTTGATCAATTCATTCTAAGTCCTTGTACATATGTTTCTATTATCTATCAAAAGACTTTACAACTTTTCTTAATGCAAGCATACTTTCATATTCATTCATATATATATATATATCATAATCAAATCAAATGTAAATAGGAATATCATTCAAATGCTTATTCCTGACAAACTCCTCCTATTTGATTATGACAAAAACAATAAGTGCATATGCATGTTATGAATGAATCTTATATACAGTGAGCAACTGTATTTCTAAAATAGATAATCATGAATGTCATTTATAAGAATATGAAATTTATTACACTATGACATTTTACATCCTGGATCCAGAACATACCTAATTAGTTAGATATGTACCTCTTTGGTTTTATGTATGTTTCCAGGATGTCTGTTGATCAGCTATTCATCTATTTGATTTCTTTGCTCTTGCTCCCCCTGGGATGTGGACTTCATTTCTTCTTCTTTTGGCTCCCCCTCAGCCTTTACAAATACAGGCTCATCATCCTTTGGCTCCCCTTCAGATGATGACCCGACTTCTTCTTCTTCTTCTTCTTCTTCTTCTATCTTCTTCTATCTTCTTCTTTGTCTTCTTCTCTTGTTTCCTTCTGTCTTCCTTGCCCTTTCTTGAGTGCCTCTTACTCTGCCTCTTTCCATGCCTCTTTTTCTCCCCCTTTTTGTCATTAATCACTTGGGAGAGCTGCTCCATGTTGGACATAAGCTGCTCCATCAGGTAAGAGGAGTTAACGACTTCAAACTTGAGTTCTTGTTGGCTTAGCTCGAGTTACACTGAGAAAGACTGATTCATGTTGTCAATCTTGTCAGAGAGGACTTGGAGTTGTTCTTCATTAGCCTTCTGTGCTTGTAGAGCTTCTGCCTTCTGATCATGTATGACCTTCAGATAGATGTGATCTCTCTATTTGATTTTGAGAGATACATCAGCTATAATAGCTTGAAGTCTGTTCTGAACTGGATTATCTCCTACTGCTGTCATCACCATCTTTGACTCTTCATTGATTAGAGATATCTTCTTGATCAACTCATCAAAAATCTTCAACAGCTCCTGCTCCATAGGAATTTGGTCATCTAGTTGGGCAGCCTCTTGTTGAGCATCAGATTGAACTCTACGATTTTCATCATTGGACAGATTTTTGAAAGCTTTAAGAATTTGAACAATCGTTGAGTACCAATCTCCATTGGAGGATGAAGGAATGTCGGTCAGCAGTGTTTGAGCAGATGGAGGCTTCGCATTTTGGATTTGAATGCCATCAGTGGTAGAGTGAACAAACTCTACGATTATCTCCTTGGCCATAATCCTTCTGCTTACAGAGTCCACTCTACGATCAAAGGGAATATAGTGGTTGCCAACATGTCTATAGACTTTGTAGTGGGGCTGGTCTTTGATCATCATTGTTGCAAATCTCTTCACCATTGGGAAGTTCTGTGCCACCAGCTCCATGCTTGGAAACTGAGAGTAGCACCAGGTGAAGTAACTTCCATCTCTTTCAGTATGTGCCTTTAGCCAAGGCATCCATTGGAAGAACCATCTCATCAGCAGATCATCAGGATTATAGAGGATAGTCGTGCAGTCTAGCTCCATGTTGTTCCAGTTTTTGAACACATCATGTGCAGTCATCCTTACAACCTTGAGCTGTTCATTGCCATATTTTATCCATCTTTCTGCTAGGAGTTCTTTTGGTTCATCAAAAACTTCTACCACTATTCTTCTATTGATTCTTATTGGAGAGAGGACAAGATAGTCTTTTGGTTCCTCTGATTCCTGATGTGCAGAATCAGAATCTTTCTCCATTTTTTCTCTTTCGGAGCCTGAAGCATTCTGATCAGATTCATCATTGAATCCTTCTTGTTGATCTTCATTACCAGACTCTTCTTTAACAATGTATTCCTTGGATTCATCATCACTTACTTCAATGACTGCAGTGGAGTGATCACTTCTCTTCTTGGAGGCAAATTGAGCAATTAATCTGTAGCTCTTCCTTCTCCTTGGGGGTTCAGCTATGGGAGAGTCAGACTCTTCTTCCTCTTCAAACTCTGAGGCCTTTGGATCAGATGAACTTTCATGAGGTTCAGTCTTGTCAGGGGCAGGTCCTTCTTTTTCGGACTCATCATCTTTTAAGCCATCATGTGGGCTTGCAGGAGTAGTTGCAGTGGGAGATGCAACTTTGTCATCTTATAGCCTTTCTTCATTTTTAGAGTGAATACTCTGAGAGTTAGCCACATGACTTGTGCATTCTTCTTCATCATTAGAATCTGCATTATCTTCCACGAATCTGGTTCCACCTTCATCGCTGGATTTGTTCTTTGGGGACTCAGTGTTAACATCATCCGTTCCTTTTTCTTCTTCTGACTCTACACCCTCTTCTCCGTCAGATGTACTTTCTTGGGAAACTGGGACTGGTCTATATACCACCTTAGCTTTCTTTTTGGATGGCCCTTGAAGTAATCTGTTACTTCTCCTCTTTGTGGTCTCTGCAGTTGAGACCTTTTCATCTTCATCCTTGTCTTCTGTGGAGAGACTTCTTGTCAAGGACTCAGTTTTCTTCATGCCCTTGGATTTCTTCCTTGTTGGTATGGTTGCTTCTGGTGCAGAGTCACTAGACTCAGAGATTTCCACCTCTTTTGCCTTCCTCTTTTTTCGCAGAGTTCTTTCTGCTACTCCCTGTTATTGTCAACCTCCTGTTTTCCTTTGGGTTCTTCTTTCTGTTCACAAACAGTTGTGGAGACATTACTTTGTGAACATTTAAAGGCTCTCCTTCATCATTCTTGATTTTGCTTCCCAGTTTCTTCTTTAACACTATACTCAACAGTCTTCCATGAAACACCTTTGTCAGGGGTTTTTCTGTAGACTTCTTCAACTCTGCCTTTTTTACCCATTTGGAGATCTGATCAAACAGGATAACTCCAAGGTAATTTCGCTTCTTTAGAACTATAGCAGACATGATTTTCAACTGCTGATCAAGCACAATGTCATGTGCAGTATCCTTGCATAGTATACATTTACCCATTATCTCAGCAATGAACTCAAATTCCTCTGGAAACTCCTTTTTCTTCATGTCCTTCAGACTAGGGTTTCTTTGGTACCGCATTAGCCTCTTGCCTTCTACAATGTCGACTTCATCCAGGTTTATCAGACCTTGGTTGGGAAGCCCTAGACATTGATTGATGTCTGATGCTCTTATTTTCAGACTTAATCCTTTCACCTTCGTGGTTAGAAGCCCATAATCTATTGAAGCATTTGAGTAGAACTGCTTCACTAGCTCTGTATAGACTGGAGTGTTGCCCTCCAAGCACTCAGAGAACCCAACCTTTTTTATGAGCTTAAGGATGTCCTTGAACTTTGTTTCTGATCTTTCGAACTTTTTAAAGCCGAGTTGGATTCCGGTTATAACTCGCCATTCTGCCATTTGAAGAGTTCAAGGTATATGTGTATGTGATTTAGGGAGTCTTAAGAGGGATAGTTGAATGTGATTTGGTCAAGGCTCCGGAGGGTTAATGGGTTTTGGCTTCGAGGAGGATTCTAGGGTTTGAAAATGGGAGGGAGAGAGTTTCGATAGTTCCTGATAACTGTTTGCAGATTTTGAATTTGTCTTTATGGCAATTTCCTCTGACTCTGCATAAGTAGTTATGTGTTAACCAACCATTGGTTACACGATGCCCAGTAATGAGTTATAACTTCCCATAAACTTTTCAGTTAGATATTTATTTTAGGAGAGTAGACGTTTAATTGACGTGGATTGACCGTTGACCTCTTTGGTTCGTTGAGTAGCTCGGTGAAGCGGATATGAACTCTACGATCTACTTTGTTGATTCAACGATCATCTTTAGAGAGATGTTGTAGTGGATGGTTTTGACATTAATCCTCATCTTGAAACTACATAGCTTGACCACTGTTGTATCCCATACCAGTTCGGTCACTTAAGTTCTGAGGTGCGTTTGCATGATATCTTTCCAAATTGTATTCGAACTTATCTCCTCTTAATATGAATGGTTGAGCAATTGTTCCGTTCTTCCAAGCTCTTCGTGAGCTAGAGTATCCTTTGGTAAGACTACAATCATCGAGTCTGCTTCTACAATCGCTGAGGTTGCACTACGATCGTTGAGTTTGCATCATGATCGTTGAGTTCTCTTCAAACTCAACTTTATGATCGTTGACTGTCTTGGTCCTTGAGATGAACTTTACCAAGCAATCCTTCTGGGTTAAGGTAGCTCAGGAAGGGCCAACCTCTTAGAGTGAGCTTAGGGTCAGGTTTGTCCTTGAGGCGCTTTCCAGATGAAATACTTTAGAAGTGATTTTCACTGATATCTCATTTGACCTTTTCTGGTGGGGAGGTCTTCTACCCACTTTAGATAATCGCATTTGCTGTAATCGTGGTTTCCTCTTGCCCTTACACTACGATCAGATGTTTGATTGTAGGCACTCCACGATTTTGAGTTGGGTGGCTGATAGGTTATCAATAGTACATTTTGTGACTTTCCTACTGACTATGGATCTTCATTTGGTTCATCAGCCACAAAGTTTTGGGACTCTGTAGCTGGTATATTTTTTTCATAGAATATCTCAAAGGTTGTTATTCCTTAATGTATCACCGCTTCCCCATGGTTGATCTTTGTCTTTTCAAAGAAGGTGTGATTTCCTTTTCTTCAGGTGCATTAGAAGGCAGCCTTGCATATTTCATTCTGAACTGGAATCACCATTAGCACTTAAATCTCCTTGTATCGTATGCATGGATATTTTCAGGACTGATCACTCTACGATCATTTGACAACCTTACGAACGTAGTCTTCTTTGACAACTTGTGCTTGCTGAGTTTTGCTTCTATAATGAGTTCCTCATGATTGATGCTCGATGATCCTCTGTCATGAACTTTCTTGAGGATTCTCTTCATATGACATGCTTTGCATGATTGAGCATATAAGACCCTTTCCATCTTTGGTTGAATGTCCTGCTTCCATATATGTATCAACAGGCCAAGTGAGCTTCATTTGGATTAGCTCAGCAGGTCTTCAAGGGCAGGCTTTGACATATAGGAATTTTATCAGAATCATTTCTGAACAGTCTTAAGCCTTCTGCTAGTTGAATCTTTCTTTGACTGAAGTCTTTTGCTTCATCATTCCTTAGTGTGGTCAGATAGACCAAGAACCTATAGGTTAGATATATTTCTATTTCGGTACCCATAGTTAAATGGGTCCTGCCAGGTTAGTTTCAAAAACCTTATTCCTCATATATTAGAATTAACATCATATTGATCACCAACAATCAAATTCATGCATGCAGCTAATTTGGATATTACATTTTGAGATACATGATGATGAGTGTGTGTAAGATTTGCCATTTTAATAAAACACTCTTTTCATTTGATGGTTTCATCATTTTCTTGGTTATGTTCACAGAGTTTAAATGTTCACAGAGTGAAAGTCAACACTATTACTTATGCGTATCTGGTTGATTCATAGAGGTGATCAGTTTTTGCGAATCCTCAAGATACTCTTGTAGAACTGATCATATTTTGAATGTTATCAAACACTTAGAACATAGATTTGTACATACATACTAACCCATCAACAAAGATTACTCCATATAAAATTGATTTAACCTTTGATAGGCTTATGACCTATTTCAGATTTCTTTCAAGATGTCATCTTCAACCTAAAACTTGGAGAGAAAGTTTGTAAGCATTTGAGTTTCCAACCTCAGTGTACTTTCTCTCTTCACCTTTTTAGGTAGATTATGATTTCTTGACAGGATACTGTTATAGTGCATAAGGAGGTGTAACATGATGTATACAATTATATTAGTGAGGAATCGTACCTTTCTACTGTCAGTTTCTTAACAGTCATTTAACTTAGACATACTGAAGTTAGGCATTGATGTGCATAGTTTCTCATTGGCTCCTGACAGCTTGTTGCTCCTCTTGACCTTCAATCAATCAGCCGTGGTCTTGAAGATGCAAGCTAAGAAAATCTCAACATCTTTTGTTCTTTGACATCCTTGAGTTCACAGGGTTTACATCCAGCTACTGGTTGGTCAGATACATGTTTGAGAAGTTCTTCTTTCTTCTTTGAATAATCATTTCTTAGCATGTATGGCCTTTTCATCTTTTTAGGCTGGAGGATGTTTCACTCTTTTCTATTGATGTCTTTTGAGCTTTTTAGCCTGGTCTTCAGACTATAAGATTGACTGTGGGCAGGGGTTGGTCTTGTTGATATGGCAATCAAGAACATGGACCAATCTGAGCAGCTTCAGGTGTATATACACATTTACCTGTTCACAATATTTCCAACGTGTGAGCTCATCTGCATATAACAAGTGACTTACTACTAAACTAAGTTTAGAACAAGTTTGTGCCTAGGATCAGACTCAAAGCGATTAGCATGAGAACCTACTTTGATACCAATTGTTAGTTCCCAGTAGGCACAATAGATCTAGAAGGGAGGGGGGGGGGGGGTTGAATAGATCCTTTTTTGTTTCAAATACTTTTCTGGTTTATTTTGTATTGCTAATAATTTAGCATATGACAAACATAAGAATCTTTTCAAGCACAGCGGAATAAGTAAAAGATCCCCTTCATTGATATATTCATAATCATTCATACATTGTTCGTAGAGTTAGTTCGGTTGTAAGCAGTTAGACCATACATAGCAGTTATAGCAGTTAATGTACATAATGTAAATGACATTAAGTAAAAGACACAAGGGGTTTTAAGTGGTTCAGAGACTCAAGCTTCTAATCCACTCTTCTACTTTCAACTAGCAAGATTTCCACTAAGGAAGGGCAGCACCCTGAATCACTAAGATTCCTTCAAGGCCAGCAGCCTTGGGACTTCAGTTCACTAAGAACTCTTCAAGGCCAGTAGCCTTGGAACTTCCCTAGTTCTTTAGGAACTCTTCAAGCCCAGTAGGCTTGGAACTTCAATTAGTCCCTCCGGACAAGGACCCCTCAGGCCCTGGCTTCTTCTTTTTCTTGTTGTTGTTGGTGTTGAGCTGCTAAGATGTCTTTTAGCTTGATCATCTTTTGTACTTAGCAGCTTGGTGTGGTCCTCTTTGCATTCTGCTTCGAGTCTGGAAGATATCTTCTTTGGTGCAGCTGATCTTCTTCTGTTTTGCTCTACTTCATGTAGTGTCAGCTGTGCACCATCACCATTTCCTGAACCCTTCTTAAAATGTTGGCAGACATGCTTCTGCACTTGCCCTGATTCAGCTTTAGGTTCATTATTGATGGTAGAGTGGCTTTCAGGATCTGCCTTGTGCTTTGCTACTCTTCTGAATGCTATCTCCTTATCCTTCTCGGCTCTTAGCTTGGATGCCAATTCAAGTGGTATTCTTATCTTTTTGAGTGAAGCTTTGGTTTGGTCAAGTCCTTCTTTAAAGCTGCTTCACTTCCACCTTCGTAGTCTCACTGTCACTGAGACTTGTTCTATTTAAGCTCAAGTGGAACTCATAGAGTCAACGTTAGCATTCTATCAACTCAATGATTCTACAACATCGCAATCATCAACGTTTTTTTTTATCGTTGAAGCTCTGGCTTATTTATACTCCTTCCCAATCTTCCCATTGACAAATAGCCGTTAAAAGCTCTTTGAATTGCTTTGCAGATCTCGAGTTATTTGATGTAGACTGCAAATGTGACATGACATCTCCTTTTCTGACTTTCTGACACTACAGTCTAATGTTTCACCTACCCCGTCAGATATGCTACTTTTATGTCTTGGGCAGGTCGACGACTTTATTTCCTCCTGATTTCTCGATCAGAGGTTTTCCTTTTGCATCGATGCTCTCAATAAGCTCTTGTCTGAATATCAACCTTCATATTAAACGGTTGCCAATGCTTCAATCTTTAGCTATTCGAACTCTACGATTCTGATGCATATCTTCTTGGACCTGATCGTAGTGTCTGGCTGAGTGTTGCCCATTGACTGGTAGAGTCAACACTACGATCCTGAAGAGTGTTAATTAAATCTTCAATGTAGAACACCTCTTCCTTCTTGCTGTGCAGTACTTCAACACTTCTGTTTGCCTCGACTGTTCTTAGATACTGATGGCTTGACTCCTTGTTCTGATCCCTTCAGAATAGCAAGACACTTCAGATTTGTGGCGTGTCCAACTCGCTTTCTCCTTGTGATCTCCCGTTCACTTATCATCAATGGACTGAACCAATGCTTAATCACTTTAACCTTGTTCTTCAGAAGCTGACTAGTATCTCTATGTACACTCCATCAGTTCTTTGTTTGTTTGGCAAACACTACGATCCTGGATACTTACAAGATCGTTGTCATCTTATGACAGCTACTGCACCTACTGACTTTCCTTAGTCAGCTACTGAAGTCTTTTTATGATCATCTCGTGGAAGACTTCATCTCAAATGTCTTCACAACTCAATCTGGATGCTGATTGGGTTGATGCTTAGATCTTCTGTTAGCTTGAATGCCATTCGTTGAGTGCTTTTTGGTTTCCTTCAGGTGGGATGTATCTTTGTAGTGCCAACCAAAGGCTTCATTCCTTTGGATATTCTGGGAGTGCTCATTTGCTGAGAATCATGTTTGCTCTACGATTCATGTGACAACCCGAGAATTTTGAATATTTTTAAAATTTTTATTAATTGATTTAAGGTTCAATATTAGAACCTAGACAGAAAATAAGTGTATGCGTTTGATATTTTTAAGATGAAATTTTGAGGATTTCAAAATTCTGTGAAGGATTTAGGTGAATTATTCAGGTTTAAGGAAATACGTGATTATGTTCTGTGTAAATGTTATTATACTTGTACAGTGTGTGGTTAAGGGTTGAACAGATAAACGATATCTGTAACAAACCCTAATTATATATTAAGAACGTCAACGTTCGGTTAGAAAACCCTAGTGATTAATAAGAAATCCTAGAAACCGGTTTTGGAAACCCTAAATTCAGTTCCGGGAATCCGAAACCCTAATTCGGTGTATAAAATCCTAAATTTGGAAACTTAATGGCGTAAGTGTAAATAATTATAAGATTAGTAGGGTAAAACTTAATTAATTAGCAAACCCTAATTTTCGAATTTAGAAAAAAAATTATTTTTTTATTAGAAACCCTAGTTTGTGGGTTATAAACCCTAATGACCATTTTGACCCTAATTGCTAAATTAGCAAATTTAATTAGGAAATATTAATCCTAATTAGCAATATTTAAATTATGATTAAGAAATTTTAATGTAATTAGAAAATCCTAATTATAATTTAGAAATGTTAATTTTCTATTTTTAAAACCTAAATTAGAAAATTTAGAAAATTAAATTGTAAACCCTAAGGGTTTCAAACCCTAAATCCTAAGGTCTTCCAAACCCTAAACCCTAACCTAAACCCTAAATCCTAAGGGTTTGGCCAATTACTAGTATGCCATTAAATTAAAAGGAAAAAGACCAAAATGCCCTTTTCTTAAAACCTAAGCAAAAGATATGGCAAATCTTGTGAGTCATCAAGCCTAATGTGTAGCCATGTGCTATAAAATAATTACAAGATCAGATTTGGGCCAGCTAGCAACTTCTTGGTTCATTGAATCCAAAGATTAAACCTAAAACTAAAGAAAAGTAAGTTATTTTACTCTTCATATTATCCAAGACATCCTCTCTCTATAATTTTCAAAATCTAGAGTGAGAAACTAAACTAAGATCGGTTCATAGCAAGCCCATAACAGAATCATGAAGTCAGAATCAAGATCAAGCCTTAAAAGTGGTAAGAACCCTAAAATTTTGAAATCCTTTGATCTTATGTTGTTTAATGTTAGTTGTTGGTTAAATATGTGTTATAAGATGTCTTTAAGTGATCTGGGTTGTTGGATCATGGATCCATAACATCAAGATGCACGAAATCAAGATTTTTCAAAACTGACTATGAACCCTAGAACATGGCCTGACAGCCTAATGTCAGGGCTCATAGATCATTTCCTGTTTATTGTTTGTATGTTTTAAGAGTTATAACTTATAGTATGTTGTATGGTCTTTGATCTGAAACTATAAATATGACCAGATCATGATTAGATTGAGAGATATGAGCAGTCAAACTGCGTTGACCGGTCATGGAGATTGAGTTTCTGGGCAACCCAGAAACCCAGATCTCGTCTGACAACATTTTCTGAGTCCTTGATCTTGCTTCTGTTAAGTGTTTTAGTTATGTTGTTGGTTTCATATTTGTAGTCTGACATGTTATCTACATTCTCAAACCATTAGATCACTTAGATCATACTCAGAATCAAATGTATACGTGGTCAAACCACCGTTGACCTACATGCCGGAAGAGATTACGGGTAACCTGTAATCTTCAAGACCTTCTTCGACCACTAGTTTGACCGGCCCTTATAGCTTAGATCTGTTGTTGTTAAGATGATCTGAGGTTATGAAGTTGTACAGGGACATGAGTACTACACAATGGAACCTTAATATTACATTACTCATACCTGGAAGACCTAGATCCGGGAGGCTCAAAGTAAGATTTAACAATCGTTCTTCATTTCGAAAACCCGAAATGAAGAAATGACTTCCGACATGCTTTTCTCGCAGTAGATCTCTCGATTAAGTAACGTTTTGGCCATGAACTCAATCGATAGTTGTAGTATAACACTTATACTATAACTATAACATAATTACCGATCCGTAATTTAACTAGAACATAGGATTAGAGAACCCAAAACGACCCACCTTGTTGTCGACGTGAAGATCTCAAAATGACTCAAGAAACGACCTCAAGAACACCTATATACGGCACTTCGTGTCTATATATAGGCCCTTTCAAATGACAGCTTTATTATTACTATTTTCCGAAATTAATTAAAAATAGATAAAAATAGTTTTTAATTATTAAAAATACATAATAAATTACGAAAAATTATTTTAAATTACGAAAAATAGTTTTTAATTATTTAAAGTATATTTCATAAATATTTAAAATTTTGGAATATAAATGGTATTTAATTTATTTAATTATAATATTAAATAAATGATTTAAAATGATTTTAATTCATGAAAAATCATGAAAAATAATATTATGGTATAAGAAAATATTTAAAGTTATGTTTAGTGACTTTTGATATTTTGTGATGAATTTCATTAATTAATCAATATTAATGATAATTAGTTTATTTAATAAATATATTAAATAAATTATGGAAAAATAGAATAAATGATTTATAAATCATATAAAAATGATTTAAGTGTTATAAAAATATTTTAAGTTATAAAATATAACTTTTGATATTTTTCATGAAAATATTAATATTTTAATATTAAAAGCAATTATCGAATAATGAATTTAATTCGGTTAAAAATCATATAAATATGATTTTAAAGTATTAAAAATACTTTGTGATATTGTAAATATATTATAATATTATGATATGTATTTCATTAATATTTGATAATAAATAAATATTAATGATAAAAGAATTATGTGGTATTTAATTCATTTAAATACATTTTTAATGATTGAAAAATCAAGATAAATGATAATAATTATTTGAAAATTATAAGGAACTTATGAAAAATATTTTGACTGTTATTAAAATTATCTGAGTTAATTGTTAAGTATTAGTCAGAGTTTAATTGAACTTAGACTCGATAAAAGTCCGACTAGACCATCGTGACGTTAGAATTTTGTCGGATTCAAGTCAGACTGAAATAGTTTGACTTGATACCGTGTATTATGTGTGGAATAGACTGATAGGGTTATGTATTATGTGTTATGTGTTTAGGTTATTCTGTGTAGGTATGTATATATATAATAGTACTATATTGTGATGATATTATTCTAATATTAGAGATCTATATTATTAATATTAGGTCTTCGGATAAGGCGATATAAATTGTGTAGCGGTAATCAACGGTTCAGGCAAGTTTATTTTTACTTAACTCTACTAAGAGTGTTTCATTCGGATAAGCTTATGGTTAATCATTGTTGATTGCCATGTATAATTGTACTCTGTACATATTGCATGTATAAGTCAGATATGAAAGGCTGATCACCTTCATTACCAGTTGGTTTCAAATATATTTATTCATGTATAATACTTGTTCAGTCATAAATTTGTTCCTGCTAGTTCACAATTATATTATTGAATTATAGCCAGCCAATTATTCAAATCGTTTCAATCATGATATATCGTTATATTGTTGAATTTAAACTTGCTGGGCAACTTTCATGCTCACCCTTGCTATATCATGATAAAATATTGCAGATTAAGACGAACGCGTCGGATACAGGAAAAGATTAAAGAAAGTTCTAGCTTTAGTTTATGTATGCGATTAGAAATTTAATAGTGTAGTTTGATAATAAGTTATGTGTTAGATAGTTATGAATTGTGTATTAAGTTAAGGTTACTCGACCTTGGGGAATAGTGTGTAATGTATTGTATAAACAATTTATGTTTATATCTTCCGCAAATATAGTTGAATAGTTATAGAATGATCGAACCGGATCCAAGGTGATTTAGGACCGGGATTCGGGGCCGTCACAATTCAGCCTTGGCGTTGTGAGCACATCTGTTGAAATCTTAGTTCTACACTCTACGATTCAGCTTCGGCTGTGCAGACACTATGACTCCGAGATCAGATCTTGACACTCTACGATTTCTAACTTTGTGCTCTTTGTCTTCATCTGATCTTGCTCGACTACGATCTTTGCATGTAATCAGTAGACTCTACGACTGTGAGTGTAGTTTGCGATTCTTGACTTGGCTTCGGCAGATGCTCGGTCGGCTCGTACGTGAGTTTCGTCTCACGATTCTCAACACGACTTCCTCAAAGGAGACTACGTACCGAGGAAGTTCTCCTCGACACACTACGATCCTTCCTCGTCTCTCTTGATAGTCTATGAACTCTGAGATCTAGTATCTTGCAGACTACGATTCTGCCTCGATAGCTCTCGAGTTTTCCTTGACTCTCCTAACAAACTAAGATTTCTGGTACAGTGCTCGACGATCAGACAAGCCTATATATTACATCATAAGATCAACCTAACATGCTTGATCTTTCTATATTTATAGTCCTTGTACATCATTTCTTTTTAAGGACTTTTCAAAGCTATTTTGCTTATGTAGGATCAACCTAACACATTTGATCAATTCATTCTAAGTCCTTGTACATATGTTTCTATTATCTATCAAAGGACTTTACAGCTTTTCTTAATGCAATCATACTTGCATATTCATTCATATATATATATATATATATATCATAATCAAATCATATGTAAATAGGAATATCATTCACATGCTTATTCCTGACAAATTATAATTGATTTGATTCTAATTTAAGCACAACTTTTGGTTTTGCTTATTAGGTACTCTTGATATTGCTTCATAATGCAAGACTTAGAGAATATGACTGCAAAGAACAAAAAACATTGCAAGATTATGCTACACCTTTAGTGATGGATATTCAGTCGAGCATTCGTAGACTAGTGATTCAAGCTAATAGTTTTGAAATACAGTCGGGTATGATACAAATGATCCAGAGTTCAGTACAGGTTGGAGGTTCGCTAAGTGACGATTCGAATGAGCATCTAATCATTTTTTTAGAGATCTGTGATACATGCAAGTATGAAGGAGTTACTGAAGATGTACTCAAACTGAGACTTTTTCCTTTCACACTTTGTGATAAGGCAAAAAATTGGTTATACTCGTTACCGGCAGGTTCAATCTCTACATGGCTTAGTCTTGCACATAAATTTCTGTCTAATTTTTTTTCGCCAACTAAAACTGCAAAGTTAAGGAATGATATTACAACATTCGCCCAATTAGACTCTGAAGCTCTGTATGATGCATGAGAAATATTTAAGGAACTACTTATGAAATGTCCACACCATGGTATTCCAAAGTGGTTGCAAATTCAAACTTTTTACAATGGTTTAAATGGAACAATGATAACCAACATTGATGATACCACATGTGGGACCTTAATGGAGAAGAATTGTCATGAAGCATATGAGTTATTGGAAGTAATGGCAAACAAAAACTACCAATGACATATGGCAAGAAATATGCAAGGTGGGACAGTTGGAGTGAATCAAATGGATGTAATCTCAATATTGGTGGAGCAAGTATCAGCCTTAGCAAAGAAAATGGATTCTTTTGGATCCCAGTCTATGCAAAATGTGGCATTATCATGTGATATTTGTGTAAGAAACCATGTGAAGGAACAATGTGCTATTAATATTGAATCAGTCCATTACATTGGAGAAGCCAACTAGCAAGGTAATTGTGATTTTAACAACGATAATCAAGGATGGAATAACAAACAATTTCAAGGGCCACATGCTTTACAACATGAACAAAAATCAACAATGGAGGAAATGTTGTCGAAGTACATAGAGCAAAGTGAAGCGAGAGTGATTAAAGTTGAAAAACAACTATAGTAATCAACATGAATAATCAACTGTCAAAATTTTCAATTAACAATGTTGAGGAAATGTACAACCTGAATGAGAACAATCAATGTCAAGATGTTGTTTTATGAAGCGGCAAAGAATTAACCAAGGTAGATAACATAATTGTAAGTGATGATTCATGCACTGATGAAGAGTTAGTTGTGGAAGAAAATAAAGAGAAAAATATCCAAGAAACAAAGAAAGATAATTTCCTAGTTATTAAAGACAGAGAGGTAAACAAATGCAAAGCTTACCTCTAATTCCATTTCTGTAGAGGTTACGAAAACAAAAAATGGATAAACAATTCTCAAATTTTGTGGAGGTGTTTAAGAAGCTTTAAATCAACATTCCATTTGCTGATGCACTCGAACAAATGCCTACCTATATTAAATTCATGAAAGAAATATTATCTAAGAAAAAGAAGTTGTGCGAGTTCGAAACACTGGCACTTACGGAAGAATGTAGTGAAACTGTTGTGACAACTCGAGAATTTGAATATTTATAAATTTTAAAATATTGAATTAAGGTTAAATAATAAACTTAGACAGAAAATAAGTGAATGGATATGAGATTTCCGAGAAGGAATTTTGTGAAATTTTAAATTTTTGTGGTTAATTATTCAGGATTAAGGATATACGTGAATATGTTCTGCGTATATGGTTATATATGTGTACAGTATGTGGTTAAGGGTCAAGGGTTGACCAAATAAACTATATCAGTGGCAAACCCTAATATTATATTAAGAACGTCAACGTTCAGCTAGAAAATTCTTACGATTTGCAAGAAACCCTAAAACCGGTTCTAGAAACCCTAATTCCAGTTCCGGGAATTCGAAACCCTAATTTGGAAGTTGAAACCATAGTTTGGGAATGCAAATGCTAGTAAAGGTTTAAACGTTATTAATAATAACATAATTAGGGATAACCCTAATTGATATAGAAAAAAAAATTCTGGATTAGAAACCCTAATTTATAATTAGGGAAAACCAAATTGTTAATTTAATAATTTTAATGTTAATTAGGAAACATTAATCCTAATTTTCAAGTTATAAATAATTAAAAAACCCTAATCTAATTAGGAAACCTAATTTCTAAATTAGAAAGATTATTTTTCTATTTAAAACCCTAATTCTTGGGTTATAAAGCCTAATATACAATTTTGACCCTAATTGCAAAATTAGCAATTTTAATTAGGAAATAATAATTCTAATTAGGACAAAGGTCTGACTAGGACAAGTTCTTTAACTCATATAATGGTGAAAGTTCATGAACTCATGAGTGTGGTTTGACGAACTGGGAATAGTTATGTGTATTGAGGATAATAGGAATAAATAGAATTAATGTTTTAAAAATCATATAAAAATGATTTAAGTGTTATAAAAATATTTTAAGTTATAAAATATAACTTTTGATATTTTGTCATGAAAATATTAATATTTTAATATTAATAGAAATTACTGAATAATGAATTTAATCGCTTAAAAATCATATAAATATGATTTTAAGGTATTAAAATACTTTGATATATTATAAATATAATATAATATTATGTTATGATTTTTATTAATATTTAGTATTAAATAAATATTAATGATAAAGGAATTATGTGGTATTTAATTCGTATAAATACGTTTTTAATGATTGAAAATTCACGATAAATGATAATAATTATCTGAAAATTATTAGAGCTTATGAAAATTATTTTGACTGATAACAAAATTATTTGAGATAATTTTTAAGTGTTTAGATAGAGTTTAATTGAACTTAAACTCAAAATTTGTCTGACTAGACAGTCGGGATGTTAGAATATTGCCGAACTCAACTCGGACTGTAATAGTTTGACTTGATACTAGGTCTTATATGTGTTATGAACAGATAGGATTATGTGATAATGTGTTTAGGTTATTTTAAATATTGTGATGATATTATTCTAATTTGTATATCAATATTATTTATATATTAGGTCTTCAGACAATGTTTATTAAATTACGTAACGATAATCCACAGTTCAAGCAAGTCTTTCTTTAACTCGACCTCGAGTTGTATTATTCAATTATACTTGTGGTTAATCATTTTTGATTGCCATGTCTAAGAATTATTAAATCGCACTCTGTGCGTATTGCATGTGTTCATTAGCTATGAAAGGCTGATCACCTTCATTACCATTCGGTCCAGATATATTTGTTCATGTTAAATGCTTGTTCAGTCATAAAATTTGTTCATGCTAATTCATAACTATATTGTTGAATTATAGCCAGCTTATTATTCAAATTCTTTCAATCATGATATATCCTTAAATAAACCTATACTTGCTGGGCAAACTTATGCCCACCCTTGCTATATCATGATAAACATTACAGATTAAGACGAATACGTTAGATACAAGAAAGGATAAAGCCAAGTCCAGCTTGGTATTATGTGTGCAGTTAAAATGTAATAGTATAGTATGATAATAATGTTATATATTAGATAGTTTATGAATTGTGTATAAGTTAAGGTTACCCGACCTTGGGGAAAAGTGTGTAAACTTTACTGTATAAACAAATTATGTTTATATCTTCCGCAATAGTTATAGAATGATTGTACCAGATCCGTGGTGATTTAGGACCTGGATTTGGGGCTCTCAAAGTTGGTATCAAAGATGTAGGTTATGAACCTTAGGTAGGAATACCTTAGGCTAATAACCGCAATGATTAGGTAAGTACTAACTCAAATAGAGTTAGTAAGTCGGTAAGATTCAAAGAAGAATCTCGGCAAGTTAAAAGATACAGAGTTCCCTAACTCTGATAATAAAGTAGAACAGTAGCAATGAATAGATAGAGTCTAAAAGACTAAAAGTGCAGTGATAGGAGATCGTAAAACAAAACGATCATAGTATAGAAATGAATCGTAATATATACGATGAGATCACTCCGTGATCTGATAAGGTTATAGTATAGAGAAGAATCAAGCGAATGATTGAAAAGTTTACGGCAAGAATACTGTGTGTCAGTTGTACTATGAATTGGTACATATTCAGGAAAGAATTATGAATACGGATTAAATAAAATTCGTATTGAGAAGGGAGTTAATATTAAGTGGGGATTTCAATTGAGGACTCATGTCAGTAGCTAAGTTGTATGATTCTTCGCATGGGAGCTGAATTGTACTTGGTGTAACAACCACTTAGTTTCTTACACTGATAATCATTGAAATGTCCGTGTCGCGCTATTTTCTATATGCATGTTAAGAGGGTGATTCCTTTCTCATGTGTATATCAGATAGTTAGGGTATAGGTAGAGAATATCAGGTTAAGTACGAGTTCTTAAAACTCATACTTATGATACGTTCGTGACTCATGATTATATGAAATGTTTATGAACCCCTCAGCGAATGGACGCCAAAGGTCTGACTAGGACAAGTTCTTAAACTCATATGATGGTGAAAGTTCATGAACTCATGAGTGTGGGTTGACGAACTGGGAATAGTTGTGTGTATTGAGGATAATAGGAATAAATAGATTACCAAGAAATTGATCATTAGTGGAGACATAAGTTTTCCAAATCTCCTAGTTGTGATAGATTTCAAAATTTTTGACATCAAGCTAAATACGCACTATGTGCCTTTTTGAAAATGAATTTTTTTTATTATTTTTATTCAGCTCTTGGTGACCATTGTGTATGCGTGGACTTCGGGCCATCGACACAATCGTTACCTGTTGAGATGATAAAACAGATTTGAAATGAATTTTTGAACGGTTTAAAGAATAGTCTATGCTACTTATTTCAGCTAGACAATAATGATTTGAAATATCATTTTTTTTTTATTTTATCACTTATGTACCATGTAACCTGGTGCAGAGATGATAAAAGTTGATGGAGTTGTAAATGATGGAATACTTAGTGTTGAATTTGATCTAAACATTGTTGTTCCACTATTGTATGATATGTTATGACAAAGTCACTCGATGACGACATCCTCAAATGGGCTGTTAATACAGTACGACATCATGGCGTCATTTTTAAACTATTTTAAAATTTTAATTTACCAACGACGTTTGGCTACACACATTCGTAATTCGATTGAAGTTGATTATGGATATGAGTCTAAGCTATTTGATTTTGCTAGACCAACGTTTATGAAAATTCTAAGCGTTCTTTGAAATTTTTCCCGAACCAAATTATTTTGTTGCGAAATCCGATAAGACTGAGGTAAAATTTTTGTGCCTATGGCAGAGACGAGAAACAGATTCGACCAACAGTACTTTATAAGTACAGGGCATAACGGGCTAATTACCCATTATGTCCGTAAGTTATGACGGTTTGCTGATGAATTTCCATAAAACCTTTGCGAAAATGACAGACAATAGTCTATACAACCCCTCAACACAATTAATTTTTTTTTATACTCTTGTGAGGAATGTATTAGGTAGCATGTGATGCTGTGTATGAATGTTGTATGGTGTATGTTGTAAGGTAAATTTCGGGGACAAAATTTTTAGAAGAATGGGTGAATGTGACAACCCGATAATTTGAATATTTATAAAATTGTAAAATATTGAATTAAGGGTAAATAATAAACCTAAATATAAAATAAGTGAATGGATTTGAGATTTTCGAGAAGGAATTTTGTGAAATTTAAAATTTTTGTGGTGAATTATTCAGGATTAAGGATATACGTGAATACGTTATGTGTATATGGTTATATATGTGTACCATATGTGGTTAAGGATCAAGGGTTGACTAGATAATCTATATTAGTGGCAAACCCTAATATTATATTAAGAACGACAATGTTCAGTTAGAAAATTCTTACGATTTGCAAGAAACCCTAAAACCGGTTTTGGAAACCCTAATTTTAGTTCCGGGAATTTGAAACCCTAATTCGGAAGTTGAAACCCTAGTTTGGGAATACAAATACTAGTATAAGGTTTAAACATTATTAATAATAACCTAATTGATTTAGAAAACCCTAATTTCTAGATTAGAAACCCTAATTGTTAATTTAATAATTTTAATGTCAATTAGGAAACATTAATCCTAATTTTCAAGTTATAAATAATTAGAAAACCCTAATATAATTAGGAAACCTAATTTCTAAATTAGAAAGATTATTTTTCTATTTAAAACCCTAATTCTTGGGTTATAAACCCTAATGTACAAATTTGACCCTAATTGCTAAATTAACAATTTTAATTAGGAAATAATAATCCTAATTAGCAAGATTGAATTTCATGATTAGGAAATCTTAATATAATTATAGAATCCTAATTATAATTTAGAAATTTTAATTTTTCTATTTTGAAAACCTAAATTTGAAATTTAAAATTTTGAAACTTTAGGTTTTAACCCTAAGGGTCAAACCCTAAGAGTTAAACCCTAAGGGTTGGATCAAAGACCAATTTTCCATTAAAATGCTGGACAAAAAGACCAAAATGCCCTTTGTGCATTATTTATTATGTTGCTTGTAGATCTAGACCTAAGGTGAGTTGTTAACCAAACCTAGTTCTAGCATGTGACTTATATCAATTATATCAACCAACATATCAGCCAAAATACATTGAATCAAATCTTATATAGATTAAAGAAAGTGAAAAGTCTCACTTGACTTCTCATTTTTACCAAAGCCTTCTCTCTCTAAAATTTCGGGAATGTAGAGTGAGAGTGTGTAAAATGTTAAGCTAAGATCATGTGTTAGCTCTCCAAGAACAAACATCAATGATCAGATTCTAGATCAAGGCTCAAAAAGGTATAAAACCCTAAATTTTTAGAAAATCATGTGATCTTATTTTAAAGTTGTAATTGGTTGTTTAAAGTTATGTATTAAAGTGTCTTTGAGTGATCTGGGTTGTTATAACTTAGATCCATAACATCAATGTGCTCGAAATATCATTTTAAGAAATCTGGAAAAATTGAAAATTTTGGTTTGACAAGCAAATGTCAAGGCCTCTAGATTAGTTGGTGTTAAGTGTTATGTGTGTTTTATGTTATGGATCTGTAGTATGCCATGTGGTCTTTCTTCCGTAACTTGAATCAGGGTTGGATCGTGTCTAGATTTCATGTTATGATCAGTCAAACATCGTTGACCGTTCACAGAAATTAAATTCTAGGCAACCCAGAGTTCCAGGAACTTCTTGATAACTTTTTCTGAGCCTCAGATCTTGCAGTATGTTAGTGTTTAGTCCATGTTCTTGTTTGATCTTTGTAGCCTATTGTGTAAGATACATATACAAGCTCTTAGAACAAGCAGATCGTGTACAAAATCTTAGAAATTCGTGGTCAAACAATCATTGACTAAAAGCGCTTTCAAGAACATTTCGAAAACCCGTAAATGTTCAAGAATGCTTCTGGCCCGCACTTTGAATTCCATTTAAATCTTCCTTTGATGATGTTGTTAAACTGATTTGATGCTATAGAGTTGTTTACTGACATCTCTACTACAAATTTGAACATTTATATCACACAAATCAAGCTCAGGATGCATGTTACAAGGATTGAAATTTAGTCACTTGGTCTGTTCTTCATTTCTGGAAAACCCAAAAATGAAGAACTGCCTCTGACAAGGTTTTTGAGGGTCAAGATCTCTTTGATTTTTTATATTTTGGCCATGAAATTTGATTTGAATTGTAGTATTACATAAATACTACGATACTAACACTTTAGACAAAGCAGAAAAATTATCGAGCATGAATTTATAGGTGGTTAAACCACCTACCCTGCAAACTGTTATGAGTTTCTGGGTTGGGACTTAAGAACACCAAGAACACTTATAGCGACAGTTATGTCGCTATAGGCACCCTTTAGCGACAGTTTCTTAGAAAAATAATTATTTTAATTAATAAATTGATAAAAATGGTTTTTAATTATTAAAAATACATAATAAATTAATAAAAATTATTTTAAAGTCTGAAAAATAGTTTTTAATTATTTAGAGTATATTTCATAAATATTTAATATTTTTAGAATATAAATATTAGATAAATATTATATGATTCTTGAAGATTCTGGGTTACCCAGAAACTTCATCCGACAAGTTGGTCAACGGTTGTTTGACCACGATTAATTTTCATCTTGGTCATGATCTGAGTAATATAAAAGTGTAGATGTGTAGTTCTCATGTCAGGCTACAAGAATAAAACAATAACTTGGACAAACTCTTTAAACACAGCAAGATCTAGGGTCATGAACATCACTGTCAGACTTTTCTAGGTAATCTGCGTTACCCAGAAACAGTCAATCGTGGCCGGTCAACGAAGTTTGACTGCTTATTACTTTCAATCTACACATGATCTGGACTTGATTCAAGTTCCAGATCAAAGCCTTTACAACATACTACAAGTTCAAACATTTAAACAACCAAAACTATAAACAGGTAAAGATCTACGAGGTCTGACATATGGTTGTCAGGCCATATTTTCAAACTTTTCCAGATTCTTGAAAACTTGATTTTCGAGCACTTTAATGTTATGGATCCTTGATCTAACAACCCAGATCATTAAATGACATCCTATTACACAACTTTAAACATCTAAACACAAAGATTAACATGAATCACATAGATTTCTATGTTTAGGGTTTTATACCTTTAAAACTTTGATCTTTGATTTCTGATCATTGAATCTGATCTTGGCAAGTCATGAAGTGTTTTTAGCTTTGTTTCTCTCTCGCTCTCTCTCTAGATTTTGAAATATTAAGAGGGAGAAGGTCTTGGTTGGGTTGCTTAGAAAAGTAACTTTACTTACTTTAGATCTTTTATTATGATTCATGTATCTAATGTTTGCAAGGTGGCAATATAATCTGATCTTGGAAGATATAAGACACATGGGGTAGGTAGAGTTGGTCACCAACTCAAGATCATGGCAAGATTCACACTACAACTAATAAAAAATATAAAAGAGCATAATGGTCATTTGGATTTTAATTTTAATGGCATATTTGACAATTGCCCAAACCCTTAGGGTTTAGGGTTTAACCCTTAAGGTTTTGCAAATTAAAATTTCTAAGATTTCCAATTAGGGTTTTAAAAATGAAAAATTAATATTTCTAAATTATAATTAGGATTCTCTAATTATATTAAAATTTTCCAATCATAATTCAAGCTTGCTAATTAGGATTAATATTTCCTACTTAAAAATTTTAAATAATAATTAGGGTTTCCCCCAAAATGGGCATTCAGGTTTATAACCCAAGAATTAGGGTTTTCTAAATAGTCAATTAGGGTAACCTAGAAATGAAGAACAACTCTGACAACCACTTTGCATGCTTCGATATCCTTAGTGTGATGTTGTTTGGTCATGTTTGTTGTTGGATCTTGTAGTGTTGCATTAGTATTACAAGATCTGACCAAAAATCATGTCTAGAAACATCAAGATCTAGGTTTAACGCTTGGTCAAAGTAGTACCCTTTGTCTACTGACTTTGAAGATCTGGGTTTCTCAAGAACACAATAGGCGACGGTTTATGTCGTAAAATGCTATATCGACAAACTTTTTAATTTTATTTAATTTATTTTCAAAAATCATTTAAAAATAGAAATTAATTTATGAAAATTACAAAATTATTTTTAAAATTATTTAAAGTTATAAAATTAACTTTTAATAATTTGACATATTTTTCATAAATATTAGTATTTATTTAAATAATATTGATATTTAATTTATTAAATAAATGCATTAAATAAATTAATTAAAAATGATTTTACTATATTAAAATCATTTTAAATGATAATAAGATATTTAATAATATTTTAAGTTATAAAATATAACTTTTAATATTTTAAAGCAAATTTCATTAATTATTTAATATTAATTATAATAATTATAATTAATAATTATATTAAATAAATTAGTTTAAAAATGATTTTAATATTTGAAAAATCATTTTAAAGGAAAATAATAGTTTAAAAATATTTTAAGTTATAAAATATAACTTTCAATATTTAAAGGTAAATTTCATTGATAATTTAATATTAATTTATTTAATAATTATATTAAATAAATAGATTAAAAATGGTTTTATTGAATTAGAAATAATTTAAAAAGGATATAAATGTTTTAAAAATATTTTAATTTATAATTAAAGACTTTTAATATTTTAATAAATAATACATTAATAATTAAATATTAATGGTAATTATTTAAAAATGATTTTAATTGTTTTAAAAATCATTTAAGGGTAATATTAATACTTTAAAAATATTTTAAGTTATAATTAAGGACTTTTAATATTTTGATAAATAATACATTAATAATTAAATATTAATGGTAATTATTTAAAATGATTTTAATTGTTTTAAAAATCATTTAAGGGTAATAAAATGTTTTAAAATATTTTTTGAGTTATTAAAATAACTTTAATATTTTGGCAATAGTTTCATTAATAGTTTAATATTATTTAAATATTAATGATAATAAAATTATTTAATACTTAAATCATTTAAAAATGACTCATGTGTTTGAAAAATCATGATAAATTTTAATATTTAATTAAAAATTATTATAAGGCTATGAAAAATAATATGACTGATATTTAAATTATCTAAATGAATATTGAACTACAGAATAGAGTTTTAGACTCGATATTTACCTGATAAAACCGTTGGTACACCGAAATGTTTCAGAAATTGATCTGGACTTAGATAGTTTGACTAGATACGTGTTTGTTTGTGATCCAATGACTGCTAAACTTAAGTGACAATGTGATTAAGTTATGTGCTGACTGCAAATAGCAGTACTATATGTTATGATATGTTATTCTAATCGAACGAATGATCTTATTAATGATAGGTCTCAGTATAAAAGATAAAACTAAGTTGCGTAATTGTAAGCAGTAGCTCAGGCAAGTATTCTAACTTTGCATTTACTTTATGCAATGTACATGAGTAAGAAAGTTTCAGAATTATACTATCATTATGCCAGATTATTAACTCTATTGTTATTGATCATGTATCCAAACATTTGTATTCATACAAGTTCTTAAATTATTCGATCATTGTTTATAAACACAATATTATTGTATAATCTAGATATTTATTCTGTTTGTTAATTTCTAAATATGGTTAGACACGTGTCCTCACTTGGATAATCATTGTATTTAATCACATGTTGATACATACTTATTGGTTTCCAGTATGTATATGTTGACTTAAAAGCTGTTTAGGCTATTTGATTCGGCTAGACACAAACTTAAAAATATTGTTGAACAAGATAGAACTATATTTTATCCAACTAGATTTTTTTGGTTCGGATTCCCGACTAAGTATGAATATCCCATACCTGGGAAAACTTTTGTGCGCCAAAGGCGGATAAGATGAACGATAATATCGGTCTTGCATGTAGTATTGATCAATACAGGGCATAACGGGCTAATCACCCCCGTACACGTCGTAAGTTATGATTGATTTCTTGGATGAAGTTCGTTAAACCTTATCAAAATTTAAAACAAAGTTCATAGTCCGTCGAACGCTCTCCATTTATAGTCAGTACGTAGTTTAAAAAAAAAATTGATATAAGATTTGATATGTTGTTATTATTGGTTCAGCTTACTTCACAACTATTGATTCGTTATAGAAGTGTTATTCAAAGAAAACATTGACTTCCTTCAGCTAATAATTATTATTGCTATTACTTACTGGGCAATAGTTGTTCAACTAAGCGTGTTCAGCTAAGTCTGTTCAACCAAAAAGCTCTGCCAAGAACAAAGGAAAAGGAAAGGTTGCAGAATAAGTTCTATACTATCTTATGTAATAATTAGATTTTAGTAAGACTATGATATTTATTATTATCATGTAATGTAATGAATTAAAGGTTGGAAACTTGGGGATTTAGACTCTGATATGTAAATTAAGTTTGGTATTTATATTATTGTTATTAATATTAGTATTATTTTGCTCATAGAAATGGTATCGTGAAGCACCGAGTTCGGGTTTCAAGTACCTGAATTTGGGGGGCGCCACAGGTTGATATCAAAGCTTAGGGTTAGAAACCTTAGGTGAGATAGACCTTAGGCTATAACCTTTAGGACAGAGGGAAACATTGAAAATATAAATAACTCATATAGAGTTTAAAAGGAGATGAATTGAATAAATTCATCGTTAAACAAAATAAAAGATAACTTATATAAAACTATTATTTGCTGTGTTTATATACTATATGCTAATCAAGATAATTTATTTGTGTAGATTTCAGGTGGAAAGGGATTAGGATTTTAAGACCCCAACTTTTATGAATAAAGATGAATTTTTCTATAAATATCATTTTTGAATATTAAGGTTTGAATTTGTTATAATGTTATAATTGTGGGTAATATTTATGAATTTTGCAAAGTAAATAAGTTGTTATATAATATTCGATTGGTTGGGAAATATTCGTTTTAACAGGGAATATTCGTACGACGACACAATCATTGGTGGACCCCACAACGTAATTATTGTCAGAATGAGAAAACGACAAAAATATCTTTTTATGAAAATAACGGCGAAAGTTTTACCGTTAACTATTGAAATAACCGATGTTAAAAGTACAGTAATACGCGTGGTTGCATAGTAGCACACGGTATTGATTATTGATGCTTACGTGAGAAGTCACTCAGTTATACTCAATTATTGCTACAGTAATTGTTGCATCATATCTATCATATTATTGATTCGATTATTGTCACAGTATCATCTGCATAATATTTTATATTATTAAATCAATAATTGAGACAACAAATTTATTAATATTATTATTTGCAATATTGACGATGTCTAGAAGTTCTATCAAGGAGAGGTTTGGTCACTTAATTGCGCGCCAATAGGGAGAAATCCTTAATGGAAAGCCCCCTCTTTCCTGAGAATGACCTGGTTGTTAAATATTGCGAATTATAATAATGATGAATAAATTGAAGGGATTTTATGAAATATTTGTTGTAAATTTTGTTTATTATTTAGACCCTCATTTACCTATTTTTCAAAATAATCGGTAGAAGGTTGTTCAGTGTATATATTTATATATTAAAAAAAAGGTGGGGCCCACATGTGATGATGACACATGGTGGGGCCCACGGGTGGAAGACTTTTGGGAGGGGGAAGCTGAATAATTTGTCACAGGAGTTGTTTTTCAAAAGAAAAAAAACATGTGTTAGTATATATATATATATATATATATATAAATATTATATAATAAATTTTGTTTTTTAATGAAAAATAGAATATATTATATTTTATTGAATATTATAATTATAATTTGAAAAACTGACGTCCTAAAATGTTTTTCTCTACCCGTGATGCGTTCTTCTGAAAATATTACTGTGCAGTCCGTGAAAAACTTTTCTAAATAGTATCCTTCCATTCTCCTATAAATAGGATGCTTAGTTAGAATTGAAAAGCACACCAGAATCAGAGAATTCTTCATCTATAATATTGATCGCATTTCTTTCGAGTTTTAGAAAGCTTTGAGTGTAGAAAATAGTAAAAAATTTCTTCAAGAATATCCCCGCTATACCAGTTGGAATACTCTTCTTTTCAAGGTAAGGGATGTTATTTTTCTTCAATATTCGTTTGAAATAATATTTTATTTCATACTCTGTAGTATTTAAGTAATATTATTTCGTTTCAGATTTTGAATTCTACACTCATTTGGTTAAAGTTTTGGCTTCTATACTCCATGAAATTAGTAGAATATCCTTGATATTTGCGCTTCATCTAGTATCTTTTCATGGAAATATTATTTTGAGCATTCTAGATAATTTTTAACTTTTTTATGCCGGGGTACTATTCACGGGGTTACAATTCCCGAAGTTACTATTCATGGGATACTATTCACTCATTTACTATTCACCCGGGGTACTATTCAGGACAAAAATTGATTTTTTTTTTCTGTCCAAATCATTTTTAATACAATATTATTCTTGAATTTTACTCCATAAAGCAGTATCATGTTGACAATTTGGACATTATTGAATTTTGGATAAATTAAATTATAAATCGTTTAAAATTTATCATTTGCTTTCTTTTAATTGAATTCTTATATCATTGTCATCATCCTCATGCTTATATTATGTTGAAAGTCATCTGTGGTCGTAGTGCATAGATGGACTTGGTATGATTATGACTAGGAATTATTTGGTATAATCATGACCGTAATGTTACAAATGATGTGGTAAAAGTCCTCATTGGCCCGTAGTGCATTGATGGACAGTTGTTGGCATGATCATGACCATTGATGAAAACACGAATATCCTTGGGTCGTAGTGCATGGATAATTTATGGTCGTGATACTAATGAATATCCTTGGCCGTAGTGCAGAGATGATTAGATGATGTGGATTATTTATTAAGTTGAGTCTCTGCGATAAAAATGATGAAAAACCTTTTAAATCATAGAAGATAGTAGATTTTATACTCTACTTGACTCTTCTGATGGATTGCTTGTTCTGCTGCAGTTAAACTTGATGTTAATTGTGTTTTATCAGTTTAACACTGTTGAAGGCTAACGATAATTTATTCTGCATTATCTTAGTCATAATATTTCTTACTGGGCTAGTTGAGCTCACCATTTTCTTTCATTGTTCTCTTCAGGAAATAAGAATATAGCTGGGACTAGTCGGGGAACAGAGTGACGGTCCAGATGTTTGTATTAGTAGTCCTCACTATTCTGTGAAATAGTGTGATAATAAATGTATTGAGGACTTATTTTGAGTTTGAATACTGTCTAGAAGATAATATTTGTATTAAAACTCACAGTTCATGTTGTATATTTAAGTTTGTATTTGTATTCTGTACCATGTATTTGGCGACTCAGAATGGGTGATGTATACCTATTTTGGGGCGCCACGGTTGGTATCAAAGCTTAGGATATGATCCCCGGTGAGATGTGAGACTAGAACTAGGAGGAGAGAGATTTAATTCCTTCGCTAGTAGTATGACCTACCTAAGTTTATTTGTTATTTAAATGGTGGAATTGTAATATAGGGATAATATGTGATATGTCAATTAACCCTTGTTTTGTGGCGGTGTTTGAAAATGACATCCGAGAATGTTGAGAATAGCAATGGAGCCACTGGAGACCGTTGAGTCACCACATATCAACACCTGGATAATGTGCATCGGGATGGCAATAATCCTCGTGTAAACAACAACACCGTCAAATGATGAACGATGGAATGGTCGGAGAGCTTTATGCAATTCATGCGGTGAAAACACCGAAAACTCTCGAGACGGTCACCGCATAAGCGATTCAAGGAGCTGGGACCACCAGAGTTTATTGGAGAGCCAAAACCACTTAAGGCGGAGACGTGGATAAAGTAGATCACAAAGATATTTGATGTCTTGGGATGCTCAGGAGCAAAAGGTTCCCTTTGCCACCTTTATGTTGCAAGGAGAGGCGAGACTTGGTGGGAATCGGTAAAAAGCGTACTCAACTCCGCCGCACTAAAGCTGTCTTGGGAGAAGTTCCAAGAACTATTCAACGACAAGTACTTTCCCAAAAGTATTCGTCACATGAAGGAGGTAGAGTTTATCAAGCTGGAGCAGAACAATATGACCGTGTCGCAGTACAAAGCTAAGTTTGCCGAGTTGTCCCATTTTGCGTCCCACTTGGTTGATAATGAGGAGAGAATGACACGGATGTTTCTAAGAGGTTTGAAACCCGAGATACGTCAATATCTAATTTCTCACAAACTGTGTTTGTATTCAGATGTTGTAAATATGGCTCAATTATTGGAGCGCGATAACGAGTCAACCCAACCAAGAGAAAGCAGCCGATAAAATGATAATACCAGTGGTAGCAGTCATGAAAGCGGTGACAACAAACTTGGAGGGAATCCACATGCCAGAAATGGTAACCACTTCGGTGGTAATCATGGACAAGATAATAAAAGTGGACATTTCAAGAAGAGGAGATTCAACAATGATGGAAAGACATTAACACCAACACCCGTTGTTAAGGAATGAGAACGACCACCTATCATATGTTTCAAATGCGTAGTGGAGGGACACATCAGTCCAAACTGTGCGTAGCAGTCCAAAACATGTTATAATTATGGAAGAGAAGGTCACCTAGCTAGATTTTGTCGTACAGGGAAGCCAAGTCCAGTTGGAACGTTGACACCAAATGCCGTCCCAGACAAGTCAAAACCAGTAGTTCAAGGGAGAGCGTTTGTTGTGACCTCCCAGAAAGCAAGGAACCCGAACGAGGTCATCATGGGTAAGCTTATCATAAACTCTAGCAAAGTATATACCTTATTTGATACCGGTTCTACCCATTATTTTATTTCTCCTACTTGCGCTCAACGTTTAAATTTGACTCCGGAGAAATTAGACTTTGACTTATCTGTTGAAACTCCATTGGGATAAACCTTCATTACATCCATTGTTTATAAGTCTTGTTTGGTTCAAATCGGTACCCTCACATTACATGTCGATCTTATGTCCTTAAAAATACTTGCGTTTGACGTAATTCTAGGGATTGATTGGTTAACTACTCACCATGCAAAAATTGATTGTTTTCGTAAGATTTTTAGCTTTCATATTCTTAACCAACCTATTTTGCGAATTCAAGCAACCAAACCATTAAAATCAATCACTGTCATCTCAAGCCATAAAGCTATTTGTTTATTGAAAAATGGATGTCAAGCTTTCTTAGCTCATGTCACGGATTTAACCAAAAATACGTCAGTTTTGAATGATATTTTTGTTGTAAATAAATTTCCTAACGTATTCCCTGAAGAACTTCCTGGCCTACCCCCAGAGCGTGAAATTGAATTTTGTATTGACCTTGAACCCGGTACAAAACCCATTTCCAAAGCCCCATATCGAGTGGCTCCAATTGAACTTCAGGAGTTAAAGACCCAACTGCAGGAATTGTTAGACATCGGTTTCATTCGTCCTTTGGGTGCTCCTGTTCTATTCGTGAAGAAGAAAGATGGGAGTATGCGACTTTGTATCGATTATCGGGAGTTGAACCATGTCACTGTCAAAAACAGATACCCGTTGCCTCATATTGATGACCTGTTTGACCAGTTACAAGGCGCCAAATTCTTTTCAAAGATTAATCTTAGCTCGGATATCACCAATTGAAGATTAAAACTGATGACATTCCAAAGACTGCTTTCAGAACTCGGTATGGGAATTATGAATTTCTAGTCAAGTCTTTTGGATTGACTAATGCTTCTGTTGCCTTCATGGATATGATGAACCGATTATTCAAGGAATATTTTGATCATTTTGTGGTTGTCTTTATTGATGACATCCTCATTTACTCCAAAAGTCGTGAAGATCATGAGCAACACATGAGGCTGATACTCCAAAAGCTTCGTGAGAACAAGTTATATGCCAAGTTGAAGAAATGCGAGTTCTGGCTTGAGGAAGTAGTATTTCTTGGGCACGTGATATCAAATCACGGCATATCTGTTGACCTGACAAAGATTGAAGCAATTCAAAGTTGGGAACAACCTAAGTCAGTGACCGAAGTGTGTAGCTCTCTCGGTTTAGTTGGTTATTATCGGAGATTCGTGGAAGGATTTTCTCGAATCGCTACTCCATTAACTCAAATTGACTCGAAATATATACAAAATTCAGTTGGAGCGAGGAATGTGAGAAGAGTTTTCAAGAACTCAAGAGAAGGCTCATTTCAGCTCCTGTTCTGACAATACCATCTGGCTCGGAGGGATTTGTCATCTATAGTGATGCTTCGGACAAGTGGTTAGGATGTGTTCTCATACAATATGGGAAAGTCATAGCCTATGCCTCTCGACAACTCAAAGAATATGAGAGGAATTATCCTACTCATGATCTAGAGTTGGCAGCTGTTGTCTTCGCACTTAAAATTTTGAGGCATTACCAATATGGGGAGAAAGTGGAGATCTATACGGATCATAAAAGCCTCAAATATTTTTTCACTCAAAAGGAACTCAACATGCGGCAACGACGTTGGCTCGAACTGTTGAAAGATTATGATCATACTATTAAATACCATCCTGGAAAAGAAAACGTAGTAGCTGACGCATTGAGTAGAAGATCATATGCAGGTACGAGTGCGTTATTGTTAACACATTGGCCCATTTTGTATGACTTGCAAAGGATGGAGACAGAGTTAAAGACTCTAGGGATCCACGTGATGATGGCAAACATACGAGTAGAACTACCTTTAATAGATAAAGTTAAAGCTTCTTAAGTTAAAGAACTGGAACTGATGTGTATGAGGAAGAAAGTACAAGAAGGTACTATCCCGGAAGCAAGAATCGATGAAGAAGGAATACTACGAGTCAACTCTAGACTTTGTGTTCCTAATGACCCTGATTTAAAGTATAAAATCATGATGGAAGCGCACAACACACCGTTTGCAATCCATCCTGGGAGTACCAAAATGTATCATGATCTTCGACATACATTTTGGTGGAGCAATATGAAGAGGGAGATCACGGAGTTTATCTCAAGGTGTTTAACTTGTCAACGTGTCAAAGCGGAGCATTAAGTATCAAAATGTCCGTTGCAACCACTTGAAATTCCAAAATGGAAGTGGGAGCACATTACCATGGATTTCGTTACTGGTATTCCTAAGGTTTCTCAAGGCATAGATGCGATTTGGGTCATTGTTGATAGATTGACCAAGTCTGCTCATTTCTTACCGATACGAGAAACTTATACACTTGAACGTCTTTCTCATATGTACATAAACGAGATTATAAGATTGCATGGTGTGCCAGTATCCATAGTTTCTGATCGAGACCCAAGATTCACTTCAAGATTTTGGGTTAGTTTGTAAAAAGCTATGGGCACGGATTTGCGATTTAGTTCGGCATATCTTCCTTAAATGGACGGACAGTCGGAGAGGACTATTCAAACTCTGGAGGATCTATTAAGACTCTGTGTCTTTGACTTCAGGGGAAGTTTGGACAAGTTCTTACCATTGGTTGAGTTTTCCTACAACAACAATTATCAAGCAAGTATTGGCATGGCTCCATTTAAGGCGTTATATGGAAGAAAGTGTCGTTCTCCAGTATGCTGGGATGAGGTGGGTGAAGAAACATTTTTGGGACCGAAGTTGGTGCGTATGACTACGGAAAAGATTCAAACGATCCTACAACGTATAAAAACTGTTAGGTTTGTAATATTCATGTGCGCAATCAAATTGCATAAATAAGCGAAAACGTGGAAAATCAGAGTTTAAAAAATTTTACAAACCATATACCCAGATCACCCTTTATGCACAATTATTAATTAAACGAAGAATAAGAAATTATGAAATCATACCCTTGTAGAAATGAGCTTCCTCAGGTACGAGTTCACCTCCTACTTCTCCGCGATCTCCTTGAATCTCCGGGTAGATTCCTTCCTTTGATCAATGTAAGCCACCCAAATGTATGGCCTCTAGAGGTGATCCACCAAGGAAAAAAAAATTTCAAGAAGAAGGGATATTGGCTCAAACCCTAGTTTTTCCTATCTGTATAGAAAAAGGGGGCGTACTCTCCAACCAATTGGAATTATTACGTATATATTAATATCTGATATAAGACTCATCTTATAAATATATCGTAACCTTATTTAATAAAATAAGGTATTATTTAATTAAACTCTTTTTAATTAAATGGGCTCCCTAATCTTATTAGGGATAATTAATTAAACTCCTTTAACTAATTTTCCTCCTAATCCTATTAGGAATAAATGAGAGTACTTATATTAAATTAATTTCTAAACTCTTTTAGAAATTGAAATAATAATAATAATTGTAATAATATTAATAAGACTCCTCTTATTAATTTATATTTAATATTTTAAAATATTAAATAATAAATATTAAGCTATTTAATTTATTCTATCACCATAGATTAAATTAAATATACATAACATATTATTACGATTATGCCATTAACTTCTTAAATAATTATTCTTCCTTTTATGGTGTGACCTTTTAGGTTCTCCATATTAAACCTAAGGTTGTGAATAAATCAATTAGAACAATTCTAATCTTATTTAAATAAATAAATTAAACAATTAATTTATTTAAATAATATTTATTCTACAATAGGATAAGCCTCCCTCAAAGCGATCAACGACTTTCCGGATAATATAGATTTCAACATTAATCATAAAAGAACCTTTGAGTAAATAGTTACCGTACAATTCAATCCTTCCACCATACAATGTCCAAATTAAATATAAGACATGGAATTACTGTCAAGTCTTATTTTATTTAATTATATGTATTTCGATCCTTAAATGCACAACACCAAATAATGCAAATTAGAAACTCCTTTCTAATTTTATTCTGCCTTAGCCAAGGACTACCGGGTTGTCATTTATCGAATCACATAGGACATTTCTCTTCTTTCAATAGAAGTGGTAGATTCTTTATTGATCATACATTATCTCCATGTACAACTTATTATACCCAAGCATACCCTTTGATATACCCTAAGGGTCTTAAGGAATAAGTCAAAGTATAACTCATCATACACAAGATACTATGATGATCTCAAGTCCAAGGATCACTTGTACTACTATCACTACAGGAATTCCTATTGACAGGCAAGTAAAACTCCATTAGGTATTCCTTAGCGAGCCACGTTCAGTGAACTTATTCTCTAATAAGCACCTACATACTTGCTTTAGTGTCTCCACACAAATGATCATGAGATCAATCATCCTCATCCAATGAGCAAGCAACGTATGTACCAATCTATCCGGATTCACTAATCCCCAATTTAGTAATCCAATGATTGGGAACTATTTTAGTTTTAAGCTTTCTAAGAATTTTGATCTCATTAGAATGATCATCATCATTATTCTAAAAGCATTGCTTAAAACTATGGGTTTATCACATATTATAAAAACAAACATCATGTAGATAATTAAAAGCCTTTAATAAATTAATACTTTTTATTAATAAATGAATAAGATTGTTACAAAGTATATGCTTTATCATCAAACATGATTGGCTTGTGTGCATATTACTTTCAATCTTCCACTTGCACTAAAGCCAATCGCCATTGTATCTTATACTCTTCTTCTCTAAGTGACGATTATCCTGCTGTTGGATAAGCTTTAGTTAATGGATATGTAATGTTGTTCTTGAGAGTCCACCATCTCTATAGTGATTTTCCATCTTTCAATGATTCTTATAATCAAATGAAAGTGCCACAACACATGTTTAGATCCAAGATGAGACTTAGGAACTATTCCTAGTTCTGTAATGAACTTTAAATCCAAACAATCAACTTGAAGCTTCATTTATAGCTATTTACTTTGTCTTTATCACTAAACCAGCAACTCTTTGCTGTTTGGAACCTTTCCAATTCACTGCATCACTGTTCAAGATAACGCTTTACCTTAAAGTGGATTTTTCTGTCATCTTGATCTGTCTGAAAAACTTGAGTCTGTTAAGCCCTCTAGTTTTAATTTAGACCCACCATGAATATGATCACATCCTTAGTGCCGGTTAAGCACTTTAAGATGTTTTTCACTGACTCATAGTGAACTTCTCCATAATATGACTAATCAACATCAGGTCTCGTATATTTCATTGCATACATGATTGTCACTCATGCGATCTCTTTTCTTTTAATAGTTTGTGGGGACTATTAAGAGAGATACACTCCATGGCTCATCATCATGAGACATCTCTTGGAGTTTTCCATGCTAAACGACTTTAGCATCAAATGAATATACGTTCCTTGGGTTAAGTCGAGCATCCTCTTAAATCTATCTATATAGATTTATATCCCCAATTAAGATACTCTTCCAAATCATTCATGGAGGAATGTTTAGACAACTTTATCTTTACTGATTGTAGCATTGGTATGTCATTCCTTATCCGTAGTATATCAACATATAGTACTAGGAATGTCACGATGCTCCCAATCGACCCTTTACACACACTAGGTTCATTCTTATTTTGATAAAATCAAACTCTTTTGATTGCCTCATCAAAACGAATGTTCCATATTTGAGAAACTTGCTTCAATCTATTTCTCTGAGTGTCTACAACACTTACCTCATCGTATGTAACTAGATCATCATCATCTATGATGTGTACCTCATCATCATCATCTATGATGAATCCATACCTCCTAGGTATCTTCGGTACTATTCCAGATTTACGATTGATTGTGGTATATAATAGGTCATCTACAGTTCCTCTTATTTGACTTATAGTATTTTGTGGTTCTTGAACTTTTCAAGATCTATTATCCTCCCACTAGCCCCTTTTAATGATAAACACCTTTATCTTAGAAGGCAGCGTGTTTCGTAACAAACACCTTTTGCTAAGTAGGATTATAGAACATATACCCTAAACTTACTTTAGGATGTCCCACAAATTGTACTTGTCAAATCTTGTCCCAAGCTTATCCTTTGAAACCTTTTCACATAAGTTGGACAACCCCTTATCTTAACATACTTAAGATTAGGAATACTCCCTGTCTATAACTTTTATGGAGTCTTGGGGCTGAATTTTGAGGTTACCATTTTCGTAGATATGCAGCCATTTCTAGGACATTATCCCAGAAGGATGCTGGAATGTCGGTAAAATCATTTTGGACCGCACCATGTCCAACAAGGTACGATTTTTCATTCAGATACATCAATTAATTATTGCGTATCAGGATGTGTCCATTATGAGAAAACCATTTGAGATGATCCAGAAACTTATTGCACAAGTATTTATTCCTTGATCTAATCAAAGAATCTTAATACATTGCCAATTTGTTTCACTTTTGAATTCTTTGAACCTTTTAAATAATTCACACTTGTATTTTAGCAAATACACACATTCAACTCTTTGAATGATCATCTCCTTTTCTTATACTAATTTGTTCAATATGCAAAATTATTTTCATGTAAGTCAAGTATACAAAATTTATTAAGTAATATTCCAGTTCTATACAAAACATTATTATTATAAATAGAACAACAATTGTTCTTAATTATAATACCAAAGATTTCATTGTCCAACAATAAAATGGAAATAATATTTTTAACAAGAACTGGAATACAATAACAACTTATTGACTTAATAGATTTGCCCGTAGGCATTGCTAAACTATAAGTTTCTATGGCTAATGTGGCAACCTTTGCTACATTTCCCGCACATAGGATTACTTATATTTGTTTAGCTTTCTATACTTTGGTCCCTTCATAAATCTATATTTATGATAACCAAAGTCGGTATCCAATACCCAAGTAGAACCTTGACTTAAAGAAAAATTTATTTTAAATCATGAACAAATTTGTATTTGTAACCAAAACTTCACTAAGCTTCTTTGGTTATCCTCTGCAAGATGCTTCTCGCAGTTTCTTTCTAGTGTCCAGGCTTATTGTAGTGGAAGAAAACTCCTTTGCTATCCGTATCAGTTTTGCTCTTATTATCCTTTGTTTATGCCTTTCTATATACCTTCTTTGAATCGTTTTTCTTTTCAGAAGATCCTTTGGCCCCTACCAGTAAGACATGGTCTTTCTTGGTTGGAAAGTGACTCTCATCATTTTTCAACATGTTAAGCAAATCAACGAAGCTGATATCTAGCTTGTTTATATGAAAAATTCACAACAATTGTGAAAGGAGTCCTGAGTGAGTGCAAGATCAAATCTTGGCTCAACTCTCCATCCATGACAAAACCAGGTTGTCCTAATTGATCAATCAAATTGATTATGTTAAGAACTTTTATCTCATCTTCAGAGTGTCATCTCTGGTCATTCTAGATCGGAAGAGCTCCTTAGATATCTCGATATCTATCACCCCTACTTTCCTCACCATCAACTACTTGATGTGCGGGAATATAGTAGAAGCATCCATAGTTTCATCTTGACGCCGAAGCTCGTTAATCATGGATGCGAGCATGATGCATTGAGCCAATCAGCATCATTTTGCCACTTTCTAAAAGTAGCAATCTCTTCCTCGGAGGTATTATCTCGCAACCATTGCGAGGATAGGCGTATTATGACATAAGATAGCTTTTCAGACTATGAGAACTATTCTCAAATTCTTTAACCAATCCATTTAATTCGGCCCGTTTAATTTAGCATCTAATATGCTTCGCAGATGATAGTAATTTTAGACATTGTAAAATTTCAGAAATTAATTTGTAATTAACAACATTTTAACATACATTCTTTTATTAATTACCAAAATAAATTAGGTCTTGTTTTAAATTGGTATCTCCCACTATTTTCTTCAAACTATATTACCCTCACTTATATAGTTCGGCAAAAATCTGATTAAAGATTTTCTAGTGAGAATAAGGATCCCATTTCAAATGTATATAGCCTTGTGGTGACACAACAAACTATATATAAATAAATAGGTAGACAACTTTTGTCAATTACATCAACTATGCAACTCCTTGTATTTTGCCTCTTAGATTATTTTGATCAAGTGGTGGCACATCCGAATCAAAATTATCCAAGTTAAGTCCGACCTAGCACTCCATATATTCAAAAAGAAAATATCATCCTTGTGGTGACACAACAAAACAATATTGTTCAATTTTCTTTATAAGCATCAAATGTGATAAATTAACATCTTAAATACTTAATACTTGCCTTGTCTTTGACACAACAAACTCATATTAAATATTTAATACTCTATTAATTTTATCATGCTAGAAAGCTGACGCTCGATATTCCAAATATCTTTGAACGCTTAGGACTTAATATAAAAAATTTTGAGGGTTTGTTATTAATTTATCTCATCTTGTTTAATACAAGATGCACACACACACATATATATATATATATATATATATATATATATATAATCGCTATTATATTAATGAACATGCAAAGCATGTTTGCATAATATATAATATATATAGTATAAGCATGCACATATAGAATACTATATTCTACCAATTGATTATGGACTTTTATTCTAGTTTGGTTCACTAGAGCCACCAAGTGAACCAAAAGGTCAAACCTTAGGGTGCAAGAAATAATATTTAAATATAACTATTACATTTAAACCCGGGCTCCATTACAAACGGGTCTTCACGCGCTCCTTGCTCCTTGATCTCCAATTTTTCAAAATTAATTCTAACTATTCCTATTACAAAACTATTTAAAATAAATAGAAACCTTGATCAACAGTCAAGGGGAAGTACATAGGAGGGGAATAGAATTTACATTAAGAAAAATTAGAGAAGACGAGGTATGCAGACCCCATTTAATAAATCCCATACATTCATGCATCCAACTAAAATAAAATCCAATCATATTGGTCAATAGTCCATAATCAATCCCATTTATTATCATACACATCACCATATGTATCAATAAATAACATTCATCTTATGAATAATAAACATTTAATATACATATATTGATATCATTTAATGGGCAACATTTAGTTAGTATAAAATCTAATTTTGAATCAAAATAAACTCCTTTAATTTAATTCAAATTTAAATCAAAATAAAACTATTTTATTTTAATTTGTCCAATTTTGAATAAAATAAACTATTTTATTTTAATCAAAATCTTTAATCAAAATAAACTCCTTTATTTTAATTAATTATGGAACCCAATTCCATGTAAAAAAAAACAATTATTAAAGGAAACACAGATTCTCTTTCCTATTCATAAATAAACTCCTTTATTTTGAATAATATGAAATCATATTTCATATCTAAATAAACTCCTTTATTTAAGGAAATTAGGATTCTCTTTCCTATTCACAAATAAACTCTTTTATTTTGAATAATATGAAATCTTATTTCATATCTAAATAAACTCCTTTATTTAAGGAAATTAGGATTCTCTTTCCTATTCACAAATAAACTCCTTTATTTTGAATAATATGAAATCTTATTTCATATCTAAATAAACTCCTTTATTTAAGGAAAAAAGGATTCTCTTTCCTATTCACAAATAAACTCCTTTATTTTGAATAATATGAAATCTTATTTCATATCTAAATAAACTCCTTTATTTAAGGAAAAATATAATCCAATTTCAACTCCAATTAGTTATCATGGAATCCAATTCCAATTCTAATTAGTTAGCATGAATTCTTATTTTAAAATTAAAATAAACTTTTATTTTAATAATAAAATAATTAAAAAAAACATATTATATATATATATATATATATATTACTAGTAATACATATATATTATATATGTAATCAAACTTCCCGACTCCTCTCCTTTAACATCCTTGATTCATGTGTCTTCGTGAGCAACTATAATAATATATAATATATATATATATATATATATATATATATATATATATATATATATATATATATATGCCAATCCTCCTGCATGCTAGTTTTCACGTGAATGAATAAATAAAGGAGTTGATGCTTGAATCAAGGAAATCATTTAATCATTTCTTTTCAATAATCATGGGAAAAAAAAAATTTGGCTCCTTTTTTTTTTTTTTTTTTTTATAAATTTTATACAGTAAAATATGCCCAATTAAATTATTCTAAACACATATCAATATACATATCAAATTAAAACAATTAATAATTTGCATAAAGGTTTGGCTCTGATGCCACTGTGAGGTTTGTAATATTCATGTGCGCAATCAAATTGCATAAATAAGCGAAAACGTGGAAAATCAGAGTTTAAAAAATTTTACAAACCATATACCCGGATCACCCTTTATGCACAATTATTAATTAAACGAAGAATAAGAAATTATGAAATCATACCCTTGTAGAAACGAGCTTCGTCGCAATGCGAGTTCACCTCCTACTTCTCCGCGATCTCCTTGAATCTCCGGGTAGATTCCTTCCTTTAATCAATGTAAGCCACCCAAGTGTATGGCCTCTAGAGGTGATCCACCAAGGAAAAAGAATTTTCAAGAAGAAGGGGTATTGGCTCAAACCCTAGTTTTTCCTATCTGTATAGAAAAAGGGGGCGTACTCTCCAACCAATAGGAATTATTACGTATATATTAATATCTGATATAAGACTCATCTTATAAATATATCAGGTAACCTTATTTAATAAAATAAGGTATTATTTAATTAAACTCTTTTAATTAAATGGGCTCCCTAATCTTATTAGGGATAATTAATTAAACTCCTTTAACTAATTTTCCATCCTAATCCTATTAGGAATAAATGAGAAATACTTATATTAAATTAATTTTTAAACTCTTTTAGAAATTAAAATAATAATAATAATTGTAATAATATTAATAAGACTCCTCTAATTAATTTATATTTAATATTTTAAAATATTAAATAATAAATATTAAGCTAGTTAATTTATTCTATCACCATAGATTAAATTAAATATACATAACATATTATTACGATTATGCCATTAACTTCTTAAATAATTATTCTTCCTTTTATGGTGTGACCCTTTAGGTTCTCCATATTAAACCTATTGTGAATAAATCAATTAGAACAATTCTAATCTTATTTAAATAAATAAATTAAACAATTAATTTATTTAAATAATATTTATTCTACAATAGGGATAAGCCTCCCTAGCGATCAATGACTTTCCAGATAATATAGATTTCAACATTAATCATAAAAGAACATTTGAGTAAATAGTTACCGTACAATTCAATCCTTCCACCATACAATGTCCAAATTAAATATAAGACATGGAATTACTGTCAAGTCTTATTTTATTTAATTATATGTATTTCGATCCATAAATACACAACACCAAATAATGCAAATTAGAAACTCATTTCTAATTTAATTCTGCCTTGGCCAAGGACTACCGGGTTGTCATTTATCGAATCACGTAGGACATTTCTCTTCTTTCAATAGAAGTGGTAGATTCTTTATTGATCATACATTATCTCCATGTACAACTTATTATACCCAAGCATACCCTTTGATATACCCTAAGGGTCTTAAGGAATAAGTCAAAGTATAACTCATCATACACAAGATACTATGATGATCTCAAGTCCAAGGATCACTTGTACTACTATCACTACAGGAATTCCTATTGACAGAAAAGTAAAACTCCATTAGGTATTCCTTAGCGAGCCATGTTCAGTGAACTTATTCTCTAATAAGCACCTACATACTTGCTTTAGTGTCTCCACACAAATGATCATGAGATCAATCATCCTCATCCAATGAGCAAGCAACGTATGTACCAATCTATCCGGATTCACTAATCCCCAATTTAGTAATCCAATGATTGGGAACTATTTTAGTTTTAAGCTTTCTAAGAATTTTGATCTCATTAGAATGATCATCATCATTATTCTAAAAGCATTGCTTAAAACTATGGGTTTATCACATATTATAAAACAGCATCATGTAGATAATTAAAAGCCTTTAATAAATTAATACTTTTTATTAATAAATGAATAAGATTGTTACAAAGTATATGCTTTATCATCAAACATGATTGGCTTGTGTGCATATTACTTTCAAAAACCTCACAAGATCGACAAAAGAGTTATGCTGATCTTCATCGAAAGGACATGAAATTCGATATTGGAGATCATGTGTTGTTACGTGTTGCTCCATGGAAAGGAGTTACGAGATTTGGAAAGAGAGGAAAGCTCAATCCTCGATTCCTTGGCCCATTTTTAATCCTCGGCCAAGTAGGAACTGTGGCCTATAGACTTGCCTTACCGCCAAGTATGTCTCATGTTCATAACGTTTTTCACATATCTATGTTACGTAAATATGTGAAAGACCCAAACCACATTATTGAATTAGAACCAGACGAGATAGCGAAAGATTTAATGTATGAAGAGGTACCTATTTTAATCTTGGATAAGAAGGATCATATTCTACGCTCTAAGGTTATACCTCAAGTCAAAGTTTTGTGGAGAACCCACGATGTTGAGGAAATGACCTGGGAGTTAGAATCTGAAATGAAATCAAGGTATCCTCACCTATTCGTCATACCAGGTATGTACCCTAATTTCGAGGGAGAAATTTCATAAGAAGGGGAGGTTGTCAGACCCCAACTTTTATGAATAAAGATGAATTTTTCTATAAATATCATTTTTGAATATTAATGTTTGAATTTGTTATAATGTTATAGTTGTGAGTAATATTTATGAATTTTGCAAAGTAAGCAAGTTGTTATATAATATTCGATTGGTCGGGGAATAGTCATTTTAACAGGGAATATTCGTACGATGGCACAATCATTGGTGGACCCCACAACATAATTATTATCGGAATGAGAAAACGACAGAAATAACTTTTTATGAAAATAATGGCGGAAGTTTTACCGTTAACTATTGAAATAACCGGTTATTAAAAGAAATGCGAATAATCTGGCATTAGTTGCATAGTAGCACCGGTATTGATTATTGATGCTTACGTGAGAAGTCACTCGATTACACTCAATTATTGCTACGATAATTCTTTGCATCATATCTCTCTATATTATTGATTCGATTATTGTCACAATATCATCTGCATAATATTTTATATTATTAAATCAATAATTGAGACGACAAAGTTATTAATATTATTATTTGCAATATTGACGATGTCTAGAAGTTCTGTCAAGGAGAGGTTTGGTCACCTAATTGCGCGCCAATAGGGAGAAATCCTTATTGGAAAGCCCCCTCTTTCCTGGGAACGACCTGATTGTTAAATATTGCGAATTATAATAATGATGAATAAATTGAAGGGATTTTATGAAATATTTGTTGTAAATTTTGTTTATTATTTAGACCCCAATTTACCTATTTTTCAAAATAATCGGTAGAAGGTTGTTCAGTGTATATATTTATATATTAAAAAAAGTTGGGGCTCACATGTGATGATGACACATGGTGGGGCCCACGGGTGGAAGACTTTTGGGAGGGGGAAAGATGAATAATTTGTCACGCAAGTTGTTTTTCAAAAGAAAAAAAACATGTGTTAGTGTATATATATATATATTATATAATAAGTTTTGTTTTTTTTATGAAAAATAGAAAATATTATCTTTTATTGAATATTATAATTATAATTTGAAAAACGGCGTCCTAAAATTTTTTTCTCTGCCCGTGTTGCGTTCGTCCGAAAATATTACTTGCAGTCCGTGAAAAACTTTTCTAAATAGTATCCTTCCATTCTCCTATAAATAAGATGCTTAGTTAGAATTGAAAATCACACCAGAATCAGAGAATTCTTCTTCTAAAATATTGAGCGTATTTCTTTTGAGTTTTAGAAAGCTTAGAGCGTAGAAAATAGTGAAATTTTTCTTCAAGAATATCCCTGCTATACCAGTTGGAATACTCTTCTTTTCTTGGTAAGGGATGTTATTTTTGTTCAATATTCTTTGAACCATACTCTGTAGTATGTAAGTAATATTATTTCTTTTCATATTTCAAATTTTATACTCATTTGGTTAAAGTTTTGGCTTCTATACTCCATGAAATTAGTGGAATATCCTTTATATTTGCGCTTCATCTAGTATCTTTTCATGAAAATATTATTCTGAGCATTCTTGATAAGTTTTAACTTTTTCATGCCAGGGTTCTATTCACGGGGTTACAATTCCCAAAGTTACTATTCACGGGGTACTATTCACTCATTTACTATTCACCCGTGGTACTATTCATGACAAAAAACAGATTTCTTTTTTGTCCAAATCATTTTTGATACAATATTTTTCTTGAATTTTACTCCACAAAGCAGTATCATGTTGACAATTTGGACATTATTGAATTCTGGATAAATTAAATTATAAATCTTTAAAAATTTATCATTTGCTTTCTTTTAATTGAATTCTGATCGGGCCCAAGGCTTCTTTTATAAAAGTGAATAGGTCTGATTCACCGGCCAAGGTTTCAGTTGAGGCAGAAACCCCCTTTGGAGAAGTATAACCCTTCAACCCTGACCCTGAGTCAAAGTACGAGATTCAAGGCTTCGCTTTTGGCGAGTAATCCCACCTATATTTAATAAAGACTATTATAGGGCGTAAGACAAAGATACATGAGGAGGTGCCCTCTATTCCCTTTCTTTTTCATCTTCTCCTCTAATTTGCAAGGTCCCCTCTTCTTTTTTCTTTCTACAGAATTATATTCCAGACTCACAGACACGTCATGAGTAGAAAGCACGGGGCTACCTCTAGTAATTGGTCTAAAGAGCTGTCTTGCCACGAACTAAATAGCGGGTTTCCAAGGTGAAGCCTACTGTCGAAAGCTTGGACTTTCTCTTTTCACATAGATAGTCGAAAGCCTTTTTGAAAGCATCAAATCCGGTCAAAGAGAACTAAGATCGTGAAGATCTTACCCTCAATCATCATCCTCATGCTTATATTATGTTGAAAGTCATCTGTGGCCGTAGTGCATAGATGGACTTGGTATGATTATGACCAGGGATTATTCGGTATAATCATGACCGTAATGTCACAAATGATGTGGTAAAAGTCCTCATTGGCCCGTAGTGCATTGATGGACAGTTGTTGGCCTGATACTAATGAATATCTTTGGCCATAGTGCAGGGATGATTCGATGATGTGGATTATTTATTATGTTGAGTCTCAGCGATAAAAGTGATGAAAAACCTTTTAAATCATAGAAGATAGTAGATTTTAGACTATACTTGACTCTTCTAATGGATTGCTTGTTCCGCTGCAGTTAAACTTGATGTTAATTGTATTTTATCAGTTTAACACTTTTGAAGGCTAACGATAATTTATTCTGCATTATCTTAGTCATAATATTTCTTACTGGGCTAGTTGAGCTCACCCTTTTTTTTCATTGTTCTCTTCAGGAAATGAGAATATAGCTGGGACTAGTCGGGGAACGGAGTGACAGTCCAGATGTTTGCATTAGTAGTCCTCACTATTCTGTGAAATAGTGTGATAATAAATGTATTGAGGACTTATTTTGAGTTTGAATACTGTCTAGAAGATAATATTTGTATTAAAACTCACAGTTCATGTTGTATATTTAAGTTTGTATTTGTATTCTGTACCATGTATTTGGCGACTCAGAATGGGTGATGTATACCTATTTTGGGGGCGTCACAGTTGGTATCAAAGCTTAGGGATATGATCCCTGGCTGAGATGTGAGACTAGAACTAGGAGGGGAGAGACGGGTAATTCCTTCGCTAGTATGACCTACCTAAGTTTATTTGTTATTTAAATGGTCGGTCAGAATATAGGGATAATATGTGATATGTCAATTAACCCTTGTTTTGTGGCAGTGTTTGAAAATGACATCCGAGAATGTTGAGAATAGCAATGGAGCACAGGAGACCGTTGAGTCACCACATATCAACACCCAGGATAATGTGCATCAGGATGGCAATAATCCTCAGGTAAACAACAACACCGATCAAATGATGAACGATGGAATGGTCAGAGGCTTTATGCAATTCATGCAGGTGAAAACACTGAAAACTCTCAGACGGTCACCGCTAAGCAGTTCAAGGAGCTGGGACCACCAGAGTTTATTGGAGAGCCAAAACCACTTAAGGCGGAGACGTGGATAAAGTAGATCACAAAGATATTTGATGTCTTGGGATGCTCCGAGGAGCAAAAGGTTCCCTTTGCCACCTTTATGTTGCAAGGAGAGGCAGATTACTGGTGGGAATCGGTAAAGCGTACTCAACCTGCCGCACTAAAGCTGTCTTGGGAGAAGTTCCAAGAACTATTCAACGACAAGTACTTTCCCAAAAGTATTCGTCACATGAAGGAGGTAGAGTTTATCAAGCTGGAGCAGAACAATATGACCGTGTCGCAGTACAAAGCTAAGTTTGCCGAGTTGTCCCATTTTGCGTCCCACTTGGTTGATAATGAGGAGAGAATGACACGGATGTTTCTAAGAGGTTTGAAACCCGAGATACGTCAATATCTAATTTCTCACAAACTGTGTTTGTATTCGAGATGTTGTAAATATGGCTCAATTATTGGGCGCGATAACGAAGTCAACCCAACCAAGAGAAAGCGGTAGATAAAATGATAATACCAGTGGTAGCAGTCATAAAAGCGGTGACAACAAATGTGGAGGGAATCCACATGCCAGAAATGGTAACCACTTCGGTGGTAATCATGGACAAGATAATAAAAGTGGACATTTCAAGAAGAGGAGATTCAACAATGATGGAAAGACATTAACACCAACACCCGTTGTTAAGGAATGAGAACGACCACCTATCATATGTTTCAAATGCGTAGTGGAGGGACACATCAGTCCAAACTGTGCGTAGCAGTCCAAAACATGTTATAATTATGGAAGAGAAGGTCACCTAGCTAGATTTTGTCGTACAGGGAAGCCAAGTCCAGTTGGAACGTTGACACCAAATGTCATCCCGCATAAGTCAAACCAGATGAGTTCAAGGAGAGCGTTTGTTATGACCTCCCAGAAAGCAAGGAACCCGAACGAGGTCATCACGGGTAAGCTTATCATAAACTCTAGCAAAGTATATACCTTATTTGATACCGGTTCTACCCATTATTTTATTTCTCCTACTTGCGCTCAACGTTTAAATTTGACTCCAGAGAAATTAGACTTTGACTTATCTGTTGAAACTCCATTGGGATAAACCTTCATTACATCCATTGTTTATAAGTCTTGTTTGGTTCAAATCGGTACCCTCACATTACATGTCGATCTTATGTCCTTAAAAATACTTACGTTTGACGTAATTCTAGGGATTGATTGGTTAACTACTCATCATGCAAAAATTGATTGTTTTCGTAAGATTTTTAGCTTTCATATTCTTAACCAACCTATTTTGCGAATTCAAGCAACCAAACCATTAAAATCAATCACTGTCATCTCAAGCCATAAAGCTATTCGTTTATTGAAAAATGGATGTCAAGCTTTCTTAGCTCATGTCACGGATTTAACCAAAAATACGTCAGTTTTGAATGATATTTTTGTTGTAAATAAATTTCCTAACGTATTCCCTGAAGAACTTCCTGGCCTACCCCCAGAGCGTGAAATTGAATTTTGTATTGACCTTGAACCCGGTACAAAACCCATTTCCAAAGCCCCATATCGAATGGCTCCAATTGAACTTCAGGAGTTAAAGACCCAATGCGAGGAATTGTTGACATCGGTTTCATTCGTCCTTTGGGTGCTCCTGTTCTATTCGTGAAGAAGAAAGATGGGAGTATGCGACTTTGTATCGATTATCGGGAGTTGAACCATGTCACTGTCAAAAACAGATACCCGTTGCCTCATATTGATGACCTGTTTGACCAGTTACAAGGCGCCAAATTCTTTTCAAAGATTAATCTTCGTTCTGGATATCACCAATTGAAGATTAAAACTGATGACATTCCAAAGACTGCTTTCAGAACTCGGTATGGGAATTATGAATTTCTAGTCAAGTCTTTTGGATTGACTAATGCTTCTGCTGCCTTCATGGATATGATGAACCGAGTATTCAAGGAATATTTTGATCATTTTGTGGTTGTCTTTATTGATGACATCCTCATTTACTCCAAAAGTCGTGAAGATCATGAGCAACACATGAGGCTGATACTCCAAAAGCTTCGTGAGAACAAGTTATATGCCAAGATGAAGAAATGCGAGTTCTGGCTTGAGGAAGTAGTATTTCTTGGGCACGTGATATCAAATCACGGCATATCTGTTGACCTGACAAAGATTGAAGCAATTCAAAGTTGGGAACAACCTAAGTCAGTGATCGAAGTGTGTAGCTCTCTCGGTTTAGTTGGTTATTATCGGAGATTCGTGGAAGGATTTTCTCGAATCGCTACTCCATTAACTCAGCTGACTCGAAAATATACAAAATTCAGTTGGAGCGAGGAATGTGAGAAGAGTTTTCAAGAACTCAAGAGAAGACTCATTTCAGCTCCTGTTCTGACAATACCATCTGGCTCGGAGGGATTTGTCATCTATAGTGATGCTTCGGACAAGTGGTTAGGATGTGTTCTCATACAATATGGGAAAGTCATAGCCTATGCCTCTCGACAACTCAAAGAATATGAGAGAGAATTATCCTACTCATGATCTAGAGTTAGCAAATTGTTATCTTCGCACTTAAAATTTTGAGGCATTACCAATATGGGGAGAAAGTGGAGATCTATACGGATCATAAAAGCCTCAAATATTTTTTCACTCAAAAGGAACTCAACATGCGGCAACGACGTTGGCTCGAACTGTTGAAAGATTATGATCATACTATTAAATACCATCCTGGAAAAGAAAACGTAGTAGCTGACGCATTGAATAGAAGATCATATGCAGGTACGAGTGCGTTATTGTTAACACATTGGCCCATTTTGTATGACTTGCAAAGGATGGAGACAGAGTTAAAGACTCTAGGGATCCACGTGATGATGGCAAACATACGAGTAGAACTACCTTTAATAGATAAAGTTAAAGCTTCTTAAGTTAAAGAACTGGGCCGATGTGTATGAGGAAGAAAGTGCAAGAAGGTACTATCCGGAAGCAAGAATCGATGAAGAAGGAATACTACGAGTCAACTCTAGACTTTGTGTTCCTAATGACCCTGATTTAAAGTATAAAATCATGATGGAAGCGCACAACACACCGTTTGCAATCCATCCTGGGAGTACCAAAATGTATCATGATCTTCGACATACATTTTGGTGGAGCAATATGAAGAGGGAGATCACGGAGTTTATCTCAAGGTGTTTAACTTGTCAACGTGTCAAAGCGGAGCATTAAGTATCAAAATGTCCGTTGCAACCACTTGAAATTCCAAAATGGAAGTGGGAGCACATTACCATGGATTTTGTTACTGGTATTCCTAAGGTTTCTCAAGGCATAGAGGCGATTTGGGTCATTGTTGATAGATTGACCAAGTCTGCTCATTTCTTACCGATACGAGAAACTTATACACTTGAACGTCTTTCTCATATGTACATAAACGAGATTATAAGATTGCATGGTGTGCCAGTATCCATAGTTTCTGATCGAGACCCAAGATTCACTTCAAGATTTTGGGTTAGTTTGTAAAAAGCTATGGGCACGGATTTGCGATTTAGTTCGGCATATCTTCCTTAAATGGACGGACAGTCGGAGAGGACTATTCAAACTCTGGAGGATCTATTAAGACTCTGTGTCTTTGACTTCAGGGGAAGTTTGGACAAGTTCTTACCATTGGTTGAGTTTTCCTACAACAACAATTATCAAGCAAGTATTGGCATGGCTCCATTTAAGGCGTTATATGGAAGAAAGTGTCGTTCTCCAGTATGCTGGGATGAGGTGGGTGAAGAAACATTTTTGGGACCGAAGTTGGTGCGTATGACTACGAAAAAGATTCAAACGATCCTACAACGTATAAAAACTGTTAGGTTTGTAATATTCATGTGCGCAATCAAATTGCATAAATAAGCGAAAACGTGGAAAATCAGAGTTTAAAAAATTTTACAAACCATATACCCAGATCACCCTTTATGCACAATTATTAATTAAACGAAGAATAAGAAATTATGAAATCATACCCTTGTAGAAATGAGCTTCCTCAGGTACGAGTTCACCTCCTACTTCTCCGCGATCTCCTTGAATCTCCGGGTAGATTCCTTCCTTTGATCAATGTAAGCCACCCAAGTGTATGGCCTCTAGAGGTGATCCACCAAGGAAAAAGAATTTTCAAGAAGAAGGGGTATTGGCTCAAACCCTAGTTTTTCCTATCTGTATAGAAAAAGGGGGCGTACTCTCCAACCAATTGGAATTATTACGTATATATTAATATCTGATATAAGACTCATCTTATAAATATATCAGGTAACCTTATTTAATAAAATAAGGTATTATTTAATTAAACTCTTTTAATTAAATGGGCTCCCTAATCTTATTAGGGATAATTAATTAAACTCCTTTAACTAATTTTCCCTCCTAATCCTATTAGGAATAAATGAGAGTACTTATATTAAATTAATTTCTAAACTCTTTTAGAAATTAAAATAATAATAATAATTGTAATAATATTAATAAGACTCCTCTTATTAATTTATATTTAATATTTCTAAAATATTAAATAATAAATATTAAGCTATTTAATTTATTCTATCACCATAGATTAAATTAAATATACATAACATATTATTACGATTATGCCATTAACTTCTTAAATAATTATTCTTCCTTTTATGGTGTGACCCTTTAGGTTCTCCATATTAAACCGATTTAAGTGTATGTTTTATCTGTGGGATAGAAGGTCATCAGGTAAAAGGTTGTCCATGATCCCGAAAAAGGCGTAGTGAACCAGTAGTATAAGTACTGTTAGATTATCCGTGTTCAATGCGTTTTCTATGATAAGTATGTCTGTGTAATGTAATATTCTCAACTTCTGTTGTGAGGGCCCCGAATTCGAGGTCCCGAATCACCGCGGATCCGGTTCGATCATTCTTACAACTATTACTATTTTTGCAGAAGATATAAACATAAATTGTTTATACAATAACTTACACACTTTTCCCCAAGGTCGAGTAACCTTAACTTAATACACAATACATAACTTATTTAACACATAACTTTTTCATCATACATTACTATTACAAATCTAATCGCATACGTAAACTAAAGTCGAACTCGCTTTTTAACCTTTCCTCGTATCCGACGCATTCGCCTTAATCTGCAATGTTTTATCATGATACAGAAAGGGTGAGCATAAAAGTTGCCCAACAAGTTTAAGTTCAATAATATAACGATATATCATGATTGAAAGAGTCTGAATAATACGCTGGCTATAATTCAACAATATAATTATGAACTAGCAGGAACAAATTTATGACTGAACAAGTATTATACATGAACAAATATATCTGAACCAACTGGTAATGAAGGTGATCAACCTTTCATACCTGACTTATGCATGCAATATGTACAGAGTAAAATTCATGGCAACCAGCAATGATTAACCATAAGCTTATCCAAATGAAATAACTCTTAGTAGAGTTAAGTAAAAACAAACTTGCCTGAACCATTGATTACTGCAACGTAATTTATAACGCTTTATCCAAAGACCTAATATTAGTAATATAGATCTCCAATATTAGAATAATATCATCACAATATAATACTACTATATATATAAACATAGAATAACCTAAACACATAACACACAACCCTATCAGTCTATAACACATATAAGACTCAGTATCAGGTCAAACCATTTCAGTCTGACTTGAGTTCGATAAAGTTCTAACGTCCCGACGGTCTAGCCGGACAAAATTTCGAGTTTAAGTTCAATTAAACTCTGCCTAACACTTAACAATTATCTCAGATAATTTTAATAACAGTCGAAATATTTTTCATACGCTCGTAATAATTTTTAAATAATTATTACTATTTATCTTGAATTTTCAATCATTAATATCGTATTTAAATGAATTAAATACCACATAATTCTTTTATCATTAATATTTATTTATTATCAAATATTAATAAAAATCATCACATAATATTATAATATATTTATAATATATCAAAGTATTTTTAATACCTTAAAATCATATTTATATGATTTTGAATCATTTAAATCCATTATTCGATAATCGCTTTTAATATTAAAATATTAATATTTTCATGACAAAATATCAAAAGTTATATTTTATAACTTAAAATATTTTTATAATCCTTAAATCATTTTTATATGATTTATAAAGCATTAATTATATTTTCCATAATTTATTTATTATAGTTATTAAATAAACTAATTATCATTAATATTAATTAATTAATAAAATTCATCACAAAATATTAAAAGTCACCTGAAAATAACTTTAAATATTTTCTTATACCACAATATTTTTTTCATGATTTTTCATGTATTAAAATCATTTTAAATAATTTATTTAATATTATAAATAAATAAATTAAATACCATTTATATTCCAAAAATATTAAATATTTATGAAATATACTCTAAATAATTAAAAACTATTTTTTAGACTTTTAAATAATTTTTCATAATTTATTATGTATTTTTAATAATTAAAAACTATTTAATTCGGTTTATTTAATTAATTAATTCATTTTCTGAAATTAAGTGTCGCTGTAGGGGCCTTAGGTGACGTGTCCGTCGCTAATGGTGTTCTTCGCGTGTTCTCCCAGAAAACATGTCAGTCACTGAGTTGGTATGTTTGACCACAAATGAATCTAGGTTCCGGTCGATTTCTGGGCTTTCTAATGGTCATATCCTGTAGTATGGATGCAACACTACTTGATCTAACCATCATCAGGGTTAGAATGCCTCACACAAGCAAGATCTAGACTTCTAAAAAGTCTGACAAAGCTGTTCTTCATTTCTGGGTTTTCCAGAAATGAAGAACAGTTGCTACTACCTCCTTTGGATCCTTATAACATGCATATTTAAAATTTCTTTGTATAATATAAAGGTTCAAATATGTAGTGGAGATGTCAGTGAACAACTAGATATCATTAGATCAGTCTAACAACAACATTACATGAAGATTTAGTCTGGTCAAACTACTTGTCAGGAACTCGACTGATGAAGATCTGGGTTACCCAGAATCTTCATCCGGCGTGATGGTCAACGCATGTTTGACCCACAATTTCTATGATTCTGTTACGTAGTTTGGTGATCTAAAGGCATGAGTGTGAAGTCCTTATACTTGTCTACAACATAAAAACAACAACATGGCCAAAACTAATACAAATAAGTAAGATCAGAGGCCTCAAACATCTTGTCAGAAAATCTGGGAAAATTCTGGGTTACCCAGAAATGTTTTCCGTGATCGGTCAACGGGTTTTGACTGTTCATATCAGGCGATCTAGGATTGATCTGACCCTATATCCAGTTTCAGATCCAAGTAAACATGACATACTACCGATCTATAACTTAAAACAACTCAAACAAAAAACAGAGAAGGATTTACAGGCCCTGACATTAGCTTGTCAGGCCATATTTCCAACTTTTCCCAGATTTCAAAAATCATCAAATCCGAGCATTTTGATAATATAGATCTGGGATTTAACAACCCAGATCACTAAAATACACCTTATTACACATCTTTAACCAATCATTAACAACATGTAACATCAAATCGTAAGATTTTAAAAATTAGGGTTCTTACCTTCTTATGCTTTGATTTTTGATTTCTGATCTTTGATCTGTTATTGAAAAGCTATAAACCCGAAATATAGAGAGAGAGTGGCTTGGTGAAAAATGAAAATGTAAGTAACCCTTTTCTCTCTCTTAATCTATTTAAATAACTTGTATGCAATGTTATGGCTGCTGATTTCGACTGGTTGACTGTAGATTTAGACCACATGATTGATATATAGTTGGTCACTACAAGAAACCTTCAATTATGCAAAAAGGGTATTTTGGACATTTTGTATTTAATTTTAATAGCATTTTGGACATTAGCCAAACCCTTAGGGTTTAGGGTTTTGTTTAGGGTTTAGGGTGTGGGTTAGGGTTTAGGGTTTGGAAAATCTTAGGATTTAGGGTTTGAAGCTCTTAGGGTTTGCAATTTAATTTTCTAAAATTTCTAATTTAGGTTTCAAAAATAGAAAATTAATATTTCTAAATTATAATTAGAATTTTCTAATTAAATTAAAATTTCTTAATCATTACTTAAATCTTGCTAATTAGGATTAGCATTTCCTAATTACAATCGCTAATTAAACAATTAGGGTCAAAATGGCCATTAGGGTTTATAAACAACTAATTAGGGTTTCTAATAGAAAAAATAATTTTCTAATTTAGAAATTAAATTTTCGTAACTAGATTAAGGTTTTCTAATTACTTAACTTGAAATTAGGATTAGGGTTTCCTAATTAACATTATAATTATTAAATTAACACTTAGATTTTTCCTAATTAAAAAAATTAGGGTTTTATATTCCGAAATTAGGGTTTTCTAAATTTGAAATTAGGGTTTGCTAATTAATTAAGCTTTACCCTAATTAATATTATAATTATTTACACTTAAGCAATATAATAATCATTTAAGTTCCCAGATTAGGGTTTCAACTCCCAAATTAGGGTTTTGGATTCCCGAAACTGAAATTAGGGTTTCCAGAACTGGTTTCTAGGTTTTCTTGTTAATCACTAGGGTTTTCTAACCGAACGTTGACGTTCTTTATATATACTTAGGGTTTGTTACAGATATCGTTTATCTGGTCAACCCTTGACCCTTAACCACATTCTGAATGCATATTCACTCATATAGACTGAACATATTCACGTATTTCCTTAATGGTGAATAATTCACCTAAATCCTTCATAGAATTTTGAAATCCTCAAAATTCCTTCTTAAAAATATCAAACGCATACACTAATTTTATGTCTATGTTCTAATTTTGAACCTTAAATCAATTAATTAAAATTTAAAAAATATTTAAAATTCTCGGGTTGTCACATCTGTATAAGTTGTAACGGTAAATCCCGACTTTTGTTATCATTAAGGGATAACAGTATGTGCTATGTTATGAAAAGTACTATGAATTAAATGAATGAATATGAATCTATGTTTGAGTTATGAAATAAGTTTGATATATTAAACTTATATAATAAGGTTTAGAATGTAAGTTAAATTTATAATTTTATTTAATCAGATAATGCCGCCAAGACGTCGAACTCGAAATCAAAGGGCAGAAGAATATGTCAACAACGCTGGAGGACAACAACCAGATTCGATGCAGAACTTTTCGAACATGGTAGCTCAGGCTATGCAGCAGGGAATACAAGCTGCATAGAACCAGCCAGACAATCGCTCGGTGAACTTCAAGGACTTCAAAGCGGTCAGACCTCCAGAATTTAGGGGAACAACTGACCCTATAGAAGCCTAGACATGGGTTAAAGAGATAGAAAAGGCGTTCGTAATTGCTAGGGTAGATGAGGGGCAAAAGATAGCTTTTGCCACCTATATGATGAAAGGGGAGGCTAACTTTTGGTGGGAGGCAAATCAAGCTAGGGCAGGAGAAGGTGTAGTTACATGGGCTAGGTTTAAGACATTGTTTTTCAAAAACTATCTCTCAGCTAGTATGCAGGCGAGGATGGAGGTAAAATTTTTGGAGTTAAAGTAGGGTAACATGACTGTTGAGGAGTATGCTGCAAAATTCAATGAATAGACTAGGTTCGCTCTACACCGGGTGGATACGGAGGCTTGGAAGGTAAGAAGGTTTGAGCTGGGACTAAAACCCTAGCTCTACAACAATGTGGCAGTGTTGCAGATAAGCACTTTTGCAGCACTCATGGAAAATGCTATCATAGCCGAAGAAGGGAGTGAAGCCACGAGCCTCTACAACAAGGAGAAAAGGAATAAGGGCAAGGTCGAAGGAGCTGTGAAGGTGGAAACTAATAGTGGAAATAGGGGTGAGAAAAGAAAGGGGAACAATATTAGGAATATTCAGGTGAAATAGGAAGGTGTAAAGAAGCAGGTAGTTCAGTGTGGGAACTGTGGGAAGAATCACTCTGGTGAGAGTGTCTGAAGGGTAAGTTTGTATGTTACAAGTGCGGGCAGGAGGGTCATATCTCTCCCAACTGCCCCAACCTAATGATGAACAGTGGGTGTTTTCCGTGTGGGTTTATGGAGCATAAGGTGAAGGATTGTCCGAAAAGGAGAATGGAGGCAGGGAGTGTAACTACGACAAAAGGAATCAGGACTCTGGCGATCACAAGACCAACTTCAACCAACAAACCAACAAAATCAACTGCGAGAGTCTTCAACATGACGGTCCAAGATACTGTGGCAGCTGGGAATGGAACTCCATGTATTATTCGAATAACTTTTATTTTCGTATATATATGATTTTCCTATATATAACAAATTATTTTATAAAGAAATTTTGAAGGAAGAATTTGAGTTCTTTTAGAAATCAAACTTTCGTTTAATCAGATAGACAAACTTTATGTTGAATAGTTAATGATCAGTCCGATCGAATTTGATCGAGATCTACTTGAAATGACTGTGTATGCTATGTACCCTAATAGGTATAAGTTTTAAAACGGTGATTCCGGGGACGAAATCTTTATAAGGGAGGGTGAATGTAATAACCCAATATTTTCTATATAAATAAATAAGAAATTTTGCATATAATTTTTTTTAATTTTATTTTAAAGGTGGAATATGTGCCAAGTAATGTGTATGTATATTTATAATAAATGAAAATATATTTATTACCTAAATAATTATAAATAATTTTTTTAAGAATTATTAATCATTATAAATTATATTTTATAGTAATTAATTTTATCGTAGAAATGTTTTTATTATTTATTTTCCATGAAAATATGATTATTATATTATTTAAATAATATATGAAATGATTATTAGAATTATTATAATAAATATTTTATTATATGAATTTATTCAAATTAGTTAAGTTAATTATTTTAATTTAATTAATTATGGTACATATTTGAAAGATATATAAAATATGGAATCCAAACCCTAATTTTTGATTTGGAATAAGGAATGAGAATAATAATATTATATTAAAAATATTTCAGTGCTATAAATATGTACTATATATATAGACAGATAATGGTTGGTCAATTATGGTGTATCTTGATAAAATCTTGTATTATTGTTGTTAGGTTTGTAATATTCATGAACGCTATCAAATTGCAAAATAAGCGCGGAAACGTGTAAAAATCAGAGTTTAAAATTTTACAAACCATATACCCGGATCACCCTTTATGCACAATTATTAATTAGACGAAAATATATGAAGAACAAACATACCCTTGAAGATCCGAGCTTCCTCAGGTACAAGTTCACCTCCAATCCTTTTCGCGTTCAACTTGAATCCACCGGGTTTGGTTCCTTCCTTTGATCAACGTTAGCCACCTAAGTGTTTGGCCTCTAGAGGTGATCCACCAAGGAAGAATAAGAATTCAAGAAGATGGGTATTTGGCTCAAACCCTAGTTTTCTATCTCTATAGAAAAGAACGTACTCTCCAACAAATTGGAATTATTATGTATGTTGTAAAAGTCAACAACCAACCCACCCATAATAAGACTCCTCTTATTTATAGATGTGGGCAACCCACCTTAACAATTAAGGAATTGAGATTTATTTAATTAATTAAATTCTTTTAATTAATTAAGCTCCCTAATCTTATTAGGGATAATTAACCCTAAGGGTCAAACCCTAAACCATAAGGGTTTGGCCAATTTACATGTATGTCATTAAAATAAAAATCAAAAAGACTTAAATGCCCTTTTTGTATTCTTTATTTGGATAGTGTGTGAATCTTGCCATATATTAGAGTTGGTGACCAACTAAATTTCCCCATGTGCAAATCTCAACAATCTCAGCCAATGTATGCCACCTAGCAACTTCTTAGTTCATTGAATCTTAAATAAAAGATTAAGTAAGAAAATGACTTACTTTACTTTTCATATCCTCCAAGACCACTCTCTCTCTAACTTTTCGAAATGGAGAGTGAAAGGGAGTGTAAAGATAAACCAATATCAGTTCTTAGCTCTCCAAGAACATGAATCTAAAGTCAGATTTTAAGATCAAAATTTAGAAAAGGTATAAACCCTAAATTCTGTAAATCTTGTGATTTGATGTTAGTTGTTGTTTAGAAGCGTGTTATAAGGTGTCTTTTAGTAATCTGGGTTTGTTATATCCCAGATCCATAACATCAAAGTGCTCAAAATTGAAGATTTTAAAATTCTATAAAAAATTTTAAATGTTGTCTGACAAGCAAATGTCAGACTTCATAGATCGGTGTCTGTTAATGGTTTTAGTGTTTTAAATGTTTGAACTTGTAGTATGTTATGTGGTCTTTATTCTTCAACTTGAAACATTGTCTAATCGTGTCTAGAACTCAAGTTATGATTGATCAAAGTGGGTTGACCGTTCACGGAAACTTCTTTTGTAACAACCCCAAAATTTATACAATTTAATTCTCAACTTTGGTCGTTAATAGCACATCTACCTTCTGATTTTACATCATTATTTGATGCTAAACATTATAAAATACGGAATAATTTAAACTTTTATGACTTCTTACTTTAATTCCCTGAATCAAAACCTTTATCATCTACATATCTTTGAATCAATCTTATTTTATGATTCGCTTTATCACTATTATTATATAAAATTTTACATTTCAATCCGATAACCTGTACATATCAGATAACTCTAACTTTAGCTTTACAACTCAACATAAAACTATACATCATAAAACATTTAGTACATCTCATGAATCTTAATCATGGTATAAAGAAATAACAACTTTAGTTAAAATATTAATCTCCGTATGTATTATTTCTCGATCCATGTCATTCAAGTAGTACATAGTGTTACCTTGAATCCTTAACTCCGCAAAATGGTTATTTGCAAGGTTGAGCTCGACAGCCCAGCAAAATCTAACAGTTTTCATGCATCACGTAGCACATAATAACATGCTCAATATATATCTCATAAACATTGGTCTAACATAACATACATTCTACAGTTCATATAACAAGTATAATGAATGAGTTCCTTACTCAATCAGCATGCTTTACTCAATCAACGTTGTCATAAGTTGACTTTAACATTTCATACATTCAACATACATATAACACATCATGTACTTTGCAATAAAGATTTAAAATAACTAATCACCAAGTTCACATAACAAATAGGAACTGAAAGACTTGCCTTTACCGGTGTTTTACCAACACGCTAATACTCTGCGTCCTTGCACAACCTACACTATATGTGAGATTGATAATAAACAAAATCAATACTTGATCTCATGGTCAAATTTATTCTAAAACCTTACTTTTTCTTATTATCCTTTATAATATCTTTATAGACATCTAACTGTGTTTTATATGCAACTCGATTTTATTTTCATTTTCATCACCACACATGATAGACTATCACACTTGTAGTTTAATGTGCGTATATCACACCATTTTATTATACCACTTTGGTTTCAAAAATGCATATTCAACACATTGTTTACATGTTTAATTTTCCTTCAAAAATCAAAAATTGCCCTTTTCGATTTCATTCCATTATTATTCTTCTATTACCATCTTTTCATACTCAGATATCCAATATTAGCCATTAGTTAGACACTTTGTATACCAAAGTTTAGAAACATTATTACTCTTAGGCATTTTATCGAGCAACGTTATGTGCACACATTAACGATCTCAACTCTTGATCTTAAATGGTTAATTATGCATAGAATATGATAACACATATCTATACTCATTACATATGTCAAAACATATTTTTAATCATCAAAATATACCATCACCCGAAATCTTAATTCAAACAGAATTATAAAATTCATCTTCACAATTTCTTTAAAAAAAGGGTGTTTTTCGTTTTTAACGTAACTCATTCGTTACATGTCCATTTTTGTTCCTTCTTATATAGAATTAACACTTACTCAGCGTATTACAACCTCATCTAGGCCTTAAAGTCAGACCTTTATCCATCTAAACCAGATTCTGCAATTCATCAACTAGTCTAGAAAATTTCATTTTCTAGACATCCTTACTAAACAATTTATTTCGGACATGATCCGGTCTATAAAATGGCTCAATCTTGCGAGTCTGGCTAGTAAATTTCCATATCAACAACTTTTCAGTTAAAAGTTTCTTTAGATTCAAAACACATGAATTTATATGAATTGTTCAAAGTCAGAAACAGTTTTGATTTTCTGGGCAGATTATTTTCCCTTCGGACCAGCCTTACTAAATCAGACATTGCAAGAAATCTACAAAGAATTTTCATGTGATTCCACTTTCAGAATATAGCTTACTTCCATATCTTCGATTTGATATAAGGCTCACATTCTAACTCATTATACCCAAAGATGTATGAATTTCACAAGATTTGTCCACAATTACTCAAAACCTACGAATTTTGTTCTTCAAATTTTCTTTCCATTTCATTTTCTTTTTTGAATCCTCTTGTTTGATTCTTGATAATCCAAGATTAAACCTATAGAAACAAGATTAAGCATGATCTACTACCCTAGAACATAAATCTACCCAAAAAAATCAAAGATTAAATAAGAGTTTAGAAGTTACCTTCTTCTAGCTTTTTTTTCTTCATCTTCTTCTAGCTCATCTCAATTCCTCTATTTCTCTCTATCTCTCTCAATTTTTCAATACAACTTCTATATAACAATTATCAGAGAACTACATTATGAAGAACATAAAAATATAATTAAAACAAGGAATTTAGATTATAACCTTATTAGTATGAATTTAAGAGAGAGATGGAGATGATGATGATGGGGCTTGTTTTATCTTCTGAAAGCTTTCCCTTCTTCTTCTTTGACAACTCTCTCTAACTCTCTTCTTCTTTCTTTGGTTTGTTTTCTAAAACTAACGTACTAACTTGTAGTATATACATATAATATTCAATACCAGTAATATATAATATATGTAACTCCTAGTAATTATTATATATACTAATTACTAGTTAATACATAGGTTACACCAACTTGAACTTGAAAAGCCTAAGACCATGTTTGGCAAATACTCATTATTTTAATTAATCAATGGTTTAACATCAATCAATCTCATCAAATTGTCACATAATTATATTTACTTGTTAATTATAATTTAGGTGTAACAATCATCACATAACTCATCTAATTTAATTATCTCAATTAAATTAGAACTATAACATAAAATTATTATATTAATTAAATTAAATACTAAATATTCATTTAATTAATCTACTACACTTAATTACATTACTCTATAATCAAAACAAAATTTATTTATTTAACTCAATAAATAATTAAATTAAATATTTATATATATTAAAATTAATATATAACATTCTCTTCACATCAATTCACATATTCTACAATATATGACATACACATACTCACACCCAACATATTTCATAAATAATTCTTTTATTTATAAAATTCTCATTTATAAATTCTAAAAATCTGGGATGTCACAGCTTTCTGGGCAGCCCAAAAATTCCCAGAAACTCTGACAAGCATATTCTAAGCGTCTGATCTCGCATCTGTTTGATAGTTAGGCCACGTTGTTGTATTGAAGTTGTAGTATGACATATGGACTACATATCTAAGCCTCTAGAGTACCCAGTTACTTAGCAGAATCGATTTTGGTGATGGTCAAATGTGGGTTGACCAACTGCTCAAGAACATTTCTGGGGAACCCAGAAATGTTCAAGAACAGATTTTCTGGGCTACTTTGACCGGCCTAGAATTTCTTGTGGTGATGTTGTAGAGTTAATCTAGTGAATTATTTGTGTTCCATGACACCACGACTACAAGACTGAACCTTAATATTACATTAATCAAACTTGGAAGGCCTAGATATGGAGGCTCAAAATAAGACCTAACAACTGTTCTGTGACGCCCCCAAAATAGGTATACATCACCCATCTCGAGTCGCCAAATACATGGTACAAAATTCAAATACAACTTAATTATACAAAAGTAGTGTAAAATATGACTAAACATATGCTGTGAGTTTTAATACAAATATTGTCATCTAGACAATATACAAACTCAATGGGGTCCTCATTACATTTATTATCACACTATTTCACAGAATAGTGAGGACTACTAATGCACCATCTAGGACCATCACTCTGTTTCCCCCGACTAGTCCCTGCTACATTCTCATTTCCTGAAGAGAACAATGAAAGCAAAAGGGTGAGCTCAACTAGCCCAGTAAGAAATATTATGACTAAGATAATGCAGAATAATTTATCATTAGCCTTCAACGGTGTTAAACTGATAAAATATAATAAACATCAAGTTTAACTGCAGCGGAACAAGCAATCCATTAGAAGAGTCAAGTAGAACATAATATCTACTATCTCTTCTAAATTAAAAGTCCATTGTTGATATTTTATTCTTGTACTACTCATCAACAGTTCTTTGTTATACTCAAGACAAATAGAACTTTCATCACTTGTCTTCACTTGAACCACCAAAGATGTTAGTTAAATTCACAATTCATATTTATAATAATGTGAATTAACAGTTCCTTCTTGCCACAAAGGCTTAATAGAACGTTTACTCAATATCCTTACCCCAAAGGCTAAAGATATTCAAATGTAATAACAATGATCATACCAATCAGTTGTCTATTTTTGCACTACGGGCCAAAGATATTCAACTATAAAACCAATGGTCATGATCATACCAATCAATTGCTTATTAGTGCACTACGGCCAAAGACATTCAACTGTTAACTAATGGTCATGATCCTGCCAATCACATCATTGAATTATCCATGCACTACGGCCAAGGATATTCGTTAGTATCACTAGTGGTCATGATCATGTCATACACCTGTCCATCTTCGCACTACGGGTCAAAGCTATCAAACAACAGATCATCTTTGTACTACAGGCCAAAGATATTCAACAACATATCATCTTTGCACTACAGGCCAAAGACATACAACTGTAAAACCAATAACCAACAGTATAATAAAGTATGGAATAATAAAAGATTTTCACCTTGTATGTAGTACTTCTCATAGACAGGTTATTCCAACATAATAATAAAAAATGGAATAATAAAAGAATTTCACCATGTATGCAGTACTTCGCATAGACAGGTTATTCCAACATAATAATAAAGAATGGAATAATAGAAGAATTTCACCATGCGTGCGATAGACTGCACAGACAGGTTATTCCCAACTAAATAATAAATAATGGAACCGGTGTCAAAGTAAATTACATGGCGAGCGAGATATTCCAATGTAATAATAAAGAATGGAATAACAACAGAAATCACCAAGCATGCGATAGATCGCACAGACAGGTTATTCTCAATAGAATAATAAATAATGGAACCAGGTCATGCGTAATGTACGGACAGGATATTTCGACAGAATAATAAAGAATGGAACCAGGTCATGCGTAAACGCACAGACATGATGTTCCAACAGAATAATAAAGAATGAAATAACAGAAGAATTTCACCATATATGTGGTACATCGCATAGACAGGTTATTCCAACATAATGATAAAGAATTGAATAACAGAAGTTCTCTTCATGAATAAGAAAGAAAGAATACCCCTTACGAGTACAACAAATAATATACCTTACGAATACAACAAATAATATCTCTTACTTTTGAAAGAAGAGTATTCCGACTAGTAGGGCGAGGATATACTCAAAGAAAACTTGCACTACGCTCAAAGCTTTCTTAAACTCTAAAGAAATACGCTCAAGATTATAGAAGAAGAGCTCTCTCTATAGTTTCTGTCTAGAGTTTCAGTGAATTCGTAAGAAATAATGAAGGAATGAGCTTCTATTTATAGAAGAATGGACTGCATAGTAAATAATTCATGAACGGTCCAGATTGATTTAATTTTAATCGGACGGTCCATATTTAAAGCAAAATCTTTTAAATAAAATATAATATATTCTATTTATAATATAATAAAACGAATAACTTTACAAAAGTATTACATGCTTTATATAAAAAAAGATTTTAGTATGCAAAACACTATGCAGTATTTATATGCATAATAAAATATAATATATTCTATTTATAGAATAACTTTATAAAAGTATTCTATTTTATATAAAAATATTTTACTATTAAAACTTTAAACCAACGACCCATGTTGATTTACTATTATAATTTCAACCAATGGTCTGAAAAATTAGCACATCTCCTCATGGAATAATATTGTACCCAAAAATAATTTGGACCGAAAAGAAATATATTTTTCAGGTGAATAGTACCTTGTGAATAATACTTCGGGAATAGTACCTCGTGAATAGTACCCTGACACGAAAAGTGTCCCAAATACCCGAGTGAACAATACTAGAGTGAATAGTAACTGAGTAAATAGTAACCCGTGAATAGTAACCCATGAATAGTAACTCGTGAATAGTAACTCATGAATAGCACTCTGACACAAAAAGTGCCCCAAATATCCGAGTGAATAATACTAGAGTGAATAGTAATCGAGTATTTTATGACAAGTTGTCTACTTTGAAAAATTTTCACATATCACCCTTAACTTTAACCTTTTATCAAATTAACCATTTACTAAATAGAATAATTATAAGAAAATTGAATACTTTCAGTTCATAAATTTCGGGGTCTCACAATCTCTCCTCCTTATGAAATTTCGCCCTCGAAATTTACGTATGTACCTGATATTCGAAGAGATGAGAATACCTTACTTTCTTTTCGAATTTTACCTTCACGGTTATATCCTCTGTATCATGATTTTTCCATTACTCATCTCTTGTATTTCAGATATCATTCTAGAATATATCTTCAAAACAAAGGTTAATTGACATATAACATATTATCCATATACTCTGACCGACCAATTAAATATCAAATAAACTTAGGTAGATCATACTAGCGAAGGAATTCCCTGTCTCTCCCCTCCTAGTTCTTGTCTCACATCTTAGCCAAGGATCATATCCTTAAGCTTTGATACCAACTGTGACGCCCCCAAAATAGGTATACATCACCCATCTTGAGTCGCCAAATACATGGTACAAAATTCAAATACAACTTAATTATACAACAGTCATATAAAATACGACTAAACATATGCTGTGAGTTTTAATACAAATATTGTCATCTAGACAATATACAAATTCAATGGGGTCCTCATTACATTTATTATCACACTATTTCACAGAATAGTGAGGACTACTAATGCACCATCTAGGACCATCACTGCTTCCCCAACTAGTCCTCGCTACATTCTCATTTCCTGAAGAGAACAATGAAAGCAAAAGGATGAGCTCAACTAGCCCAGTAAGAAATATTATGACTAAGATAATGCAAAATAATTTATCGTCAGCCTTCAACGGTGTTAAACTAATAAAATATAATAAACATCAAGTTTAACTGCAGCGGAACAAGCAATCCATTAGAAGAGTCAAGTAGAACATAATATCTACTATCTCTTCTAAATTAAAAGTCCATCGTTGATATTTTATTCATGTACTACTCATCAACAGTTCTTTGTTATACTCAAGACAAATAAAACTTTCATCACTTGTCTTCACCTGAACCACCAAAGATGTTAGTTAAATTCACAATTCATATTTATAATAATGTTAATTAACAGTTCCTTCTTGCCACAAAGGCTTAATAGAACGTTTACTCAATATCCTTACCCCAAAGGCTGAAGATATTGAAATGTAATAACAATGATCATACCAATCAGTTGTCTATCTTTGCACGATGGGCCAAAGATATTCAACTATAAAACCAATGGTCATGATCATACCAATCAATCACTGTCGATTACACTACTGACTAAAGACATTCAACTGTTAACTAATGGTCATGATCCTGCCAATCACATCATTGAATTATCCATGCACTACTGTGACGCCCCCAAAATAGGTATACATCACCCATCTTGAGTCGCCAGATACATGGTACAGAAACAAATACAACTTCATTAATATTATTGCCGTGCAAAATACGACAACACATATATTATGAGTTTGAATACAAATATTGTATACTAGATAATATAAAAACTCAAAAGAAGTCCTCATTACAATTATTGATACACTATTTTACAAAAATAGTGAGGACTGCTAAGCAACTATCTTGAATCATCACTCCATACCCCGACTAGTTCCTGCTAAATTCTCTCCTCCTGAGAAGAACAATGGAACAAAAAGGAAAAGGGTGAGCTCAACTAGCCCAGTACAGAATATTATGACTAAGATAATATACAACAAATTATCATTAGTCTTCAACAGGGAAAATATGATAAAATATAATAGACAACAAGTTTTAGATCAACAACGGCAGAGAAAACAACAATCCATTAGAAGAGTCAAGTAGAGAAAGAATTCTACTATCTTCTAAGATTTTAAAGTCCTTCATCAATATTTTATCCCTATAACATCAATCAATATACATCCTGAATCAAATATTCATCTTTTGCACTTTCTGAGCCAAAGATATTCATTTGTATCACCATTGGTCATGTTCATCTCAACTCCTGTTCATCTTTGCACTACGGGCCAAAGATATTCATTAGGTAATCATTCATCTTTGCACTACATGAGCCAAAGATATTCAAAGATATCGGCATTTAGGACCGAGGATGATGAAAAATATTTTAAAGAAAAGCGAATCCAATGAGATGAAGGACAATTATTAGGGATTAAGTATCACACGGTTTATCCAAGATCAATAATACTTCATAATAACCAATTTTAAAGCGAATTCAAAATAAAGATCAAAACATGGATACAATCAAAGATAGTAACCATAATAGACATCTTGGACAAAAAGAAGAAAATTTCATTTTTTTAGTCTTGAATAATAATGTCGTATCGTGAATAAGTAACCCCTACATAAAAAGTTCCAAATTTGATAAAAAGTTCAGACCAATATTTTGGTATAATGATATTGAAGAAAATAATATCATTTAGGAAGAAAACAACATCCCTTACCTCAAAATAACCGTATTTCTAACTGAATTTCGGATATAGTGCTGACAGAAACTTGCACTCAATAACAACTCTCAAAGTATTTAAATACTCACAAAAATACGCTCAATAATCTAGAGAGAAAGAAAACTTGTTTCTGGTGTGATTTTTAATTCTAACATAAGCGTCTATTTATAGAAAAATGCTAGAACGCCATAGGAGACTAAAATAATAAAATATTATTTTTTCTTTCCTTTTTTCCTACGCATGCAAAGACCAGCCATCTAGCATGCCATTATTGAAAAAAAACTTCAGCAGCCCACATGCTTTAGAAAATCAAAAAGTGGGCCCCACCCATAATTTAATAAAAATCATTTTATTTTCCGAAACTTCAGTAATTCATAGAAAATAGCACTTTTATAAGAAAAATTTGAATCGCATGTCCTTTCCATAGAAAATTTAATTCTCTACAACTTTGAAAGTTTAAGTTTTTTCAAATTCCAAGCAAAAAATGCCCGAAATCCACAAACGGATGATTTTTAATACCTCAAATCCGACAAAATACTGATAAAACACCTCAGCATTAATTCCTTCATTTATTACCATATAAAATAAATAAATCCATCATTTATATCCACATCAAAAATAAATATTTCCTTATCATATAAATCAATAATTAATTATTCATAAATAATATTACAAAATCACAATTATGACAACCAGACAGTTCCCAGGAAAGAGGGGGCTTTCTAATAAGAATTTCTCCTTACTGACGCGCAATTAGGTGACCAAACCTCTCCTTGACAGAACTTTTTAGACATTGCCAATAATGCTATCTAATAATATTATTCCAAATAATATGAATTATTGATCTGATAATGGAGATGATATGCAGTGATAATTATTGAGTAGTCCTTCTTACGTAAGAATCAATAATTCAACAATACTATGCAAAACCGTGTATTTACTGTATTTTAACCATCGGGTATTCCAACAGTGTTAAGGTAACAACTACGCCATTATTCAATTTTGTCGTTTTCTTCATCCGACCATTATCCGTTATGGGGCCCACAAATGGCTGCGCCGTCGTACGAATATTCCCCGACAAAAAGAATATTCCACGACCAAACGAATATTCACCGACAAATGAATATTTTATAACCACTTGCTTATTTTGCAAAATTTTCATATTTCACCCATAACCAAAGTATTATATCAAATTAATACCTTATTATTCACAATAATAAATAAAGGAAATTCGATTTTAATCATTAATAAGTTGGGGTCTTACAACCTCCCCTCCTTATGAAATTTTGTCCTCGAAATTGACGTACGTACCTGGTGTTTCGAAAAGGTGAGGATACCTCGCTTTCATTTCTGATTCTAACTCCCGGATCATTTCTTCAATAGCATGGTTTCTCCACAAAACCTTAACTTGTGGTATAACCTTCGTGCGTATGACATGCTCTTTCCAATCCAATATCTTAACAGGTACCTCCTCGTATGTTAAATCTTTGGCTATCTCGTCCAGTTCTAACTCAATAATGTGGTTCGGGTCTTTAACATATTTACGAAGCATAGATATGTGAAAAACATTATGAACACGAGACATGCTTGGAGGTAATGCGAGTCTATAGGCCACATTCCCTATTCGGTCAAGAATTTCAAATGGACCAACAAATCGTGGATTGAGCTTTTCTCTCTTCCCAAATCTTGTAACTCCCTTCTATGGTGCAACACGTAACAATACATGATCCTCAATATTAAATTACACATCCTTCCTATGAAGATCCGCATAACTCTTTTGTCGATCCTGTGCCGTTTGTATACGTTGTCGAATCGTTTTGATCTTCTCTGTAGTCATTCGTACCAACTCTGGTCCCGACAATGTTGCTTCACCCACCTCGTCCCAGCATACTGGAGAACGACATTTTCTTCTATACAATGCCTCGAATGGAGCCACACCTATACTTGCTTGATAACTGTTGTTGTAAGAGAATTCCACCAATGGTAAGTACTTATCCCAACTCCCTTTGAAATCTAGGACACAGTGTCTTAATAGATCTTTAAGAGTTTGAATAGTCCTCTCAGATTGTCCGTCCGTTTGAGGATGATATGCCGAACTGAATCATAAATCTATGCCCATAGCTTTCTGCAAGTTAACCCAAAATCGTGAAGTGAATCTTGGGTCACGATCCAAAACTATGGATACTGGCATGCCATGCAATCTTATAATCTCATTAACGTACATATTAGTAACACGTTCAAGGGAATAAGTCTCACGTATAGGCAAGAAATGGGCAGACTTGGTTAATTTATCAACAATAACCCAAATCGCATCTATGCCTTGAGAAACCTTGGGAAGACCCTTAACGAAATCCATATTAATGTGTTCCCACTTCCATTTCGAAATCTCTAGTGGTTGTAATGGACCCTTTGGCATTTGATGCTCCGCCTTTACACGTTGACAAGTTAAACACCTCGATATAAACTCCGCGATCTCTCTTTTCATATTGCTCCACCAAAATGTATGTCAAAGATCATGATACATTTTGGTACTCCCAGGATGGATTGCAAACGGTGTGTTGTGTGCCTCCATCATGATTCTATGCTTCAAGTCAGAATCGTTAGGAACACAAAGTCTAGAGTTGACTCGAAGTATTCCTTCTTCATCGATTCTTGCTTCTGGAATAGCACCTTCTTGCACTTTCTTCTTCATACGCATCAGCTCCATGTCCGTAGCTTGAGCAGCTTTAACTTTGTCGATTAAAGTCGGTTCTACTGGTATGTTTGATATCATCACGTGGGTACTTGGAGCCTTCATCTCTATCTCTATCCTTTGCAAGTCATACAAAATAAGCCTTTGTGTTAACAACATTGCACTCGTACCCGCATATGATCTTCTACTCAATGCATCAGCTACTACGTTCGCTTTTCCAGGATGATATTGGATGGTATGATCGTAATCTTTTAGCAGCTCGAGCCAACGTCGTTGCCGCATGTTGAGTTCCTTTTGGGTGAAGAAATAAATGAGGCTTTTATGATCTGTATAGATCTCCACTTTCTCCCCATACAAGCAGTGTCTCCAGATCTTTAACGCGAAAATGACTGCTGCCAACTCTAAATCATGAGTAGGATAATTTCTCTCATATTCTTTTAAGTTGTCGCGAGGCATAGGCTATGACTTTCCTATGTTGCATGAGAACACATCCTAACCCTTTGCCCAAAGCATCGCTATAGATAACAAATCCATCCGAACCAGATGGTATTGTCAGAACAGGTGCCAAAATGAGTCTTCTCTTGAGTTCTTGAAAACTCTTCTCACAGTCCTCGCTCCAACCGAATTTTATATCTTTACGAGTCAGCTGAGTTAACGGAGTAGCGATTCGAGAAAATCCTTGCACGAATCTCCGATAATAACCAGCTAAGCCCAGAAAGCTATGTACTTCGGTCACCGACTTCGGTTGCTCCCAACTTTGTATGGCTTCAATCTTCGCCGGGTCGACAGATACTCCATGTTTTGACACCATATGCCCAAGGAATGCTACTTCCTAAAGCCAGAACTCACATTTCTTCAGCTTAGCATATAGCTTGTTATCACGAAGCCTTTGCAGTACCAGCTTCAAATGGTGCTCATGATCTTCACGGCTTTTAGAATAGATGAGGATGTCATCAATAAAGACAACAACGAACTGATCCAAATATTCTTTGAATACACGGTTCATCATATCCATGAAAGCAGCAAGAGCATTAGTCAATCCAAAAGACATGACTAAGAATTCATAATGCCCGTACCGAGTTCTGAAGGTAGTCTTTGGAATATCCTCAGTTTTAATCTTGGTGATGATATCCGAATCGAAGATCGATCTTTGAAAAGAATTGTGCTCCTTGCAACTGGTCAAACAGGTCTTCAATGCGAGGTAGCGGATACCTATTCTTGATAGTGACATGGTTCAATTCTCGGTAGTCGATACAAAGTCGTATACTCCTCGTCTTTCTTCTTTACGAATAACACAGAGCACCCCAAGGAGATGTACTAGGATGAATAAAACCGATGTCCAACAACTCTCAGATTTGGACCTTTAACTCCACGAAGTTCAATAGGAGCCATTTGATATGGGGTTTTAGAAATGGGCTTTGTACCAGTTTAAGGTCAATAAAGAATTCAACTTCACGTTACGGGGTAGGCAAGGAAGTTCTTGAGAAATAAGTCAGGAAATTCACTAACAACGGAAATAGTATTCAAATCTGACGTGTTTTTGTTCAAGTTTGTGACATGGGCTAAGAAAGCTTGACATCCATTTTTCAATAAAAGAATAGCTTTATGGCTTGATATGACAGTGATTGACTTTAATGGTTTGGTTATTTGAATTCGCATAATAGGTTGGTTAGGAATATGAAAACTAACAACCTTACAAAAACAATCAATTTTAGCATGATGCGTGCTTAACCAATCAATCCCTAAAATCACATCAAATGAAAGAATTTTCAACGAAATAAGGTCGACAGGTAATGTGATGGTACCGACTTGAATCAAGCAAGATTTATAGACAGTAGATGTAATAAAAGTTTCTCCTAACGGAGTCTCCACAGATAAGTCAATGTCTAATTTCTTTGGAGTCAAGTTTAAACGTTGAGCACAAGCAGGAGAGATAAAAGAATGGGTAGAACCGGTATCTAATATGGTATAAACTTCGTAAGAGTTTATAATTAGCTTACCCGTGATCACCTCGTTTGGGTTCCTCGCATTTTAGGCAGTCATGACAAACGCCCTTCCAGGAACCACCGACTTTGACTTGTCTGGGACAGCCTTTGGAGTCACCATCCCTGTTGAACTTGGTTTCGCAACTAGACAATCTCTAGCTATATGACCTTCCTTTCCACAGTTATAACACACCTTGGATTGTTGTGGGCAGTTTGGACTGATGTGTCCCTCCTTCCCGCATTTGTAACAAACGACCGGTGTTCGTTCTCCTCCCCTAAAAAAAGTTGATGTTTGTGCTGACGTCTTCACGTTATCATTATTGTACCTTCTCTTCTTGAAATCTCCTCCCGACTCTCTTCTTCTATTATCACGGCCACGATTACCACCAGATTGGTTAACACTTTTGTTCGAATGTTTTCCTCCATGCTGGTTTTCATTGCTTCGATGACTGCCGCCACCGGTATGACCCTGATTGTGGTCCCATGGTTGAACATACCCATTATCTCGCTCTAATAATTGAGCCCTGTTTACAACATCTAAATATAAAGAAAATTTATGAGAGATAAGATATTGCCGAATCTCAGGCTTTAGACCTCTCAGAAACATCATTGTCATTCGTTCCTCATTTTCGACCAAATGAGGTGAAAACCTGGATAACTCTACAAACTTCGCCTCGTACTGGGACACTGTCATGTTGTTTTGTTCCAGTCTAATAAACTCCACCTCCTTCATATGACGAATACTTTCAGGAAAGTACTTGTCATTGAATAGTTTCTGAAATATTTCCCAAGACATCTTTGAGTCTTGGTGGTTTGAGTGCGCCTTCACAGACTCCCACCAAAAGAGTCTACTTTCATGCTGACATAAAGGTGGCGAATGGAACCTTCTGTTCCTCCGTGCATCCCAAGACATCGAATATCTTGGTAATTTGCTTGACCCACGTTTCCACCATGATCGGATCCGGCTTTCCCTTAAATTCTGGTGGTCCCAACTCTTTGAACTGCTTGGCTGTGACAAGCCGCGCATTGCTAGCATTTCCACCCGTATTTTGTGCACAAGTCTCCCTCGTCTGGTTTTGCATGAACTGCAAAAAACTTCTAAACATCCCGTCATTCATCATTTGTTCGGTAATGTTGTTTACAGGAGGAATATTTCCTTCCTGTTGCACGTTCCCCTGGGTGGTGATCAAAGGTGTCTCCACGGTCTGATTTACTCCATTATTAACGTTCTCAACTGCCATTCTTAAATACTGCCATAAAACAAGGGCTAATAGTCATGTCATATATTATCCCTATACTCTAACTGACCAAATAAACACCAAATAAACTTAGTCAGGTCATACTAGCGAAGGAATTCCCCGTCTCTCCCCTCCTAGTTCTTCTCTCACATCTCAGCCAGGGATCATATCCCTAAGCTTTGATACCAACTGTGACGCCCCCAAAACAGGTATACATCACCCATCTTGAGTCGCCAGATACATGGTACAGAAACAAATACAACTTCAGTAATATAATTGCCTTGCAAAATACGACAACATATATACTGTGAGTTTGAATACAAATATTGTATACTAGAGAGTATACAAACCCAAAAGGAGTCCACATTACAATTATTGATACACTATTTTACAAAAATAGTGAGGACAGCTAAACAACTATCTTGGATCATCACTCCATACCCCAGCTAGTTCCTGCTAAATTCTCTCCTCCTGAGAAGAACAATGGAACAAAAAGGAAAAGGGTGAGCTCAACTAGCCTATTAAAGAATATTATGACTAAGATAATATACAACAAATTATCATTAGTCTTCAACATGGAAAATCTGATAAAATATAATAGACAACAAGTTTTAGATCAACAATGCAATGAAACAACAAATGCATTAGAAGAGTCAGTAGAAAAGAATTCTACTATCTTCTAAGATTTAAAAGTCCATCATCAATATTTTATCCATGTAACATCAATCAATATACATCTTGAATCAAATATTCATCTTTTACTACTGAGCCAAAATTATTCATTTGTATCACCAATTAGTCGTATTCATCTCAACACTGTTCATCTTTTTACTACTGGGCCAAAGATATTCATTAGGTAATCATTCATCTTTGTACTACAGGCCAAAGATATTCAGTGATATCATCATTTAGGACTGAGGATGATGAAAAATATTTTAAAGAAAACGAATCCAGTGAGACAGAAGGACAATTATTAGGCATTCATATCACAGTTTATCCAATATCAATAATACTTCATAATAACCAATTTTGAAGCAGAATTTAAAAATAAAGATCAAAACATGGATACAATCAAAGATAGTAACCATAATAGACATCTTGTACAAAAAGAAGAAAATTTCATTTTTCGATGAATAGTGCTTGATATTACGTGAATAGTGTAAGTATCGTGAATAGTGTTGTATACGTGAATAGTAACCCCGACACAAAAAGTTCCAAATTTGATAAAAAAATTCAGACCAATATTTTGGTATAATGATATTGAAGAAAATAATATCATTTAGGAAGAAAACAACATCCCTTATCTCAAAATAACCGTATTTCTGACTGAATTTTAGATATAGTGCTGACAGAAACTTGCACTCAATAACAACTCTCAAAGTATCTAAATACTCGCAAAAATTCGCTCAATAATCTAGAGAGAAAGAAAACTTGTTTCTGGTGTGATTTTCAATTCTAACCTAAGCGTCTATTTATAGGAAAATGCTAGAACGTCATAGGAGACTAAAATAATAAAATATTATTTTTTCTTTCCTTTTTTCCTATGCATGCAAAGACCAGCCATCTAGCATGCCATTATTGAAAAAAAACTTCAGCAGCCCACATGCTTTAGAAAATCAAAAAGTGGGTCCCACCAATAATTTAATAAAAATCATTTAATTTTTTGAAACTTCAGCAATTCATAGAAAATAGCTCTTTTATCAGAAAAATTTGAATCTCATGTCCTTTCCATAGAAAATTTAATTCTCTACAACTTTGAAAGTCTATGTTTTTCCAAATTCCAAGCGAAAAATGCCTGAAATCCACAAACGGATGATTTTTAATACCTCCAATCCGACAAAATACTGATAAAGTACCTCAACATTAATTCCTTCATTTATAACCACATAAAATAAATAAATCCATCATTTATATCCACATCAAAAATAAATATTTCCTTATCATATAAATCAATAATTAATTATTCATAAATAATATTACAGAATCACAATTATGACAACTAGGCGGGTTCAGGAAGAGGGGCTTTCAATAAGGATTTCTCCTTCTTCAAGCGCCGCAATTAGGTGATCAAACCTCTCCTTGACAGAACTTTCTAGACATTTCCAATAATGCTATCTAATAATATTATTCCAAATAATATGAATTATTGATCTGATAATGGAGATGATGTACAGTGACAATTATTGAGTAGTGCCTTCTTACGTAAGAATCAATAATTCAACAATACTGCATAAAAACCGTAGTGTATTTACTTGTATTTTAACCACTGGTATTCCAACGATTGTTAATTCAGTGAATAACAACTTCTGTAGTTATTCAATTTTGTCATTTTCTTCATCCGAATGTAGTTATCCGTTATGGGGCCCACAAATGGTTGCGCCGTCGTACGAATATTCCCCGACAAAAAGAATATTCTACGACCAAACGAATATTCCCCGACAAATGAATATTTTATAACCACTTTCTTATTTTACAAAATTTTCATATTTCACCCATAACCAAAGTATTATATCAAATTAATACCTTATTATTCACAATAATAAATAGAGGAAATTCGATTTTATTCATTAATAAGTTGGGGTCTTACAACTGCGGCCATGGATTTTCGTTAGTATCACTACTGGTCATGATCATGTCATACACCTGTCCAACTTCGCACTCAGGGTCAAAGCTATCAAACAACAGATCATCTTTGCACTACAAGCCAAAGATATTCAACAACATATCATCTTTACACTACATGCCAAAGATATACAACTGTAAAACCAATAACCAACAGTATAATAAAGTATGGAATAATAAAAGAATTTCACCATGTATGTAATACTTCGCATAGACATGTTATTCCAACATAATAATAAAAAATGGAATAATAAAAGAATTTCACCATGTATGCAATACTTCGCATAGACAGGTTATTCCAACATAATAATAAAGAATGGAATAACAGAAGAATTTCACCATGTGTGCGATAGACTTCACAGACAGGTTATTCCCAACAGAATAATAAATAATGGAACCAGGTCCCAAGTAAACGCGCCTGCAGACGTGATATTCCGCGAATAATAAATAACGGAATAATAAATAATGGAACCCGTGGTCGAAATTAATTTAAGACCGGCGGGATATTCAACATGAATAATAAAGAATGGAATAACAACAGAAATCACCATGCATGTGATAGATCGCACAAACAGGTTATTCTCAATAGAATAATAAATAATGGAACCAGGTCATGCGTAACACACAGACAGGATATTCCGACAGAATAATAAAGAATGGAACCAGGTCATGCGTAAACGCACAGACAGGATGTTCCAACAGAATAATAAAGAATGGAATAACAGAAGAATTTCACCATGTATGCGGTACTTCGCATAGACAGGTTATTCCAACATAATGATAAAGAATGGAATAACAGAAGTTCTCTTCATGAATAAGAAAGAAAGAATACCCCTTACGAGTACAACAAATAATATCCCTTACGAATACAACAAATAATATCCCTTACCTTTGAAAGAAGAGTATTCTGACTGGTAGGGCGAGGATATACTCGAAGAAAACTTGCACTACGCTCAAAGCTTTCTTAAACTTTAAAGAAATACGCTCAAGATTATAGAATAAGAACTCTCTCTATAGTTTCTCTCTCTAGAGTTTCAGTGAATTCATAAGAAATAATGAAGGAATGAGATTCTATTTTTAGAAGAATGGACTGCATAGTAACTAATTCATGAACGGTCCAGATTGATTTACTTTTAATCGGACGGTCCATATTTAAAGCAAAATCTTTTAAATAAATATAATATATTCTATTTATAATCTAATAAAATGAATAACTTTATAAAAGTACTCTATTTTATATAAAAAGATTTTACTATGCAAAACACTATGCAGGCATTATGCATAATAAAATATAATATATTCTATTTATAGAATAACTTTTATAAAAATATTCTATTTTATATAAAAAGATTTTACTATGCAAAACACTATGCATAATAGAATATAAAAAGATTTTACTATTAAAACTTTAAACCAACGACCCATATTGATTTACTATTATAATTTCAACCAACTGATTACGAAAAATAAGCACATCTCCTCATGAAATAATATTGTACCCAAAAATGATTTGGATGAAAAAAGAAATATATTTTTGGGGTGAATAGTACCAAATGAATAGTACTTGAGAACGATTACCACGTGAATAGTACCCCGACACGAAAAGTGTAAGACCCCAACTTATTAATGAATAAAATCGAATTTCCTCTATTTATTATTGTGAATAATAAGGTATTAATTTCATATAATACTTTGGTTATGCGTGAAATATGAAAATTTTACAAAATAAGCAAGTGGTTATAAAATATTCATTTGTCGGGGAATATTCGTTTGGTCGTGGAATATTCTTTTTATCGAGGAATATTCGTACGATGGCGTAGCCATTTGTGGGCCCCATAACGGATAACGGTCGGATGAAGAAAACGACAAAATTGAATAACGGCGTAGTTGTTACCGTTAACACTGTTGGAATACCAAGTGGTTAAAATACAGTAAACACACGGTTTTGCACAGTATTGTTGAATTATTGATTCTTACGTAAAAAGGCACTACTCAATAATTGTCACTGCACATCATCTCCATTATCAGATCAATAATTCATATTATTTGGAATAATATTATTAGATAGCATTATTGGCAATGTCTAAAAAGTTCTGTCAAGGAGAGGTTTGGTCACCTAATTACGCCAAAGAAGAGAAATCCTTATTGAAAGCCCCTCTTTCACAGAACCTTTGGTTGTCATAATTGTGATTACGTAATATTATTTATGAATAATTAATTATTGATTTATATGATAAAGAAATATTTATTTTTGATGTGGATATAAATGATGGATTTATTTATTTTATGTGGTTATAAATGAAGGAATTAATGCTGAGGTGCTTTATCAGTATTTTGTCGGATTGGATGTATTAAAAATCATCCGTTTGTGAATTTCGGGCATTTTTCGCTTGGAATTTTGAAAAACTTAAACTTTAAAAGTTGTAGAGAATTAAATTTTCTATGGAAAGGACATGAGATTCGAATTTTTTTGATAAAAGAGCTATTTTCTATGAATTACTGAAGTTTCGGAAAATTAAATGATTTTTATTATATTATGGGTGGGACCCACTTTTTGATTTTCTAAAGCATGTGGGCTGCTGAAGTTTTTTTTTCAATAATGGCATGCTAGATGGCTGGTGTTTGCATGCGTAGGAAATAAGGAAATAAAAAATAATATTTTATTATTTTAGTCTCCTATGGCGTTCTAGCATTTTCCTATAAATAGACGCTTAGGTTAGAATTGAAAATCACACCAGAAACAAGTTTTCTTTCTCTCTAGATTATTGAGCGTATTTTTGTGAGTATTTAGATACTTTGAGAGTTGTTATTGAGTGCAAGTTTCTGTCAGCACTATATCCGAAATTCAGTCAGAAATACGGTTATTTTGAGGTAAGGGATGTTGTTTTCTTCCTAAATGATATTATTTTCTTCAATATCATTATACCAAAATATTGGTCTGAACTTTTTATCAAATTTGGAACTTTTTATGTCGGGGTTACTATTCACGTATACGACACTATTCATCGAAAAAAATGAAATTTTCTTCTTTTTGTCCAAGATGTCTATTATGGTTACTATCTTTGATTGTATCCATGTTTTGATCTTTATTTTTGAATTCTGCTTCAAAATTGGTTATTATGAAGTATTATTGATCTTGGATAAACTGTGATACGAATCCCTAATAATTGTCCTTCTGTCTCACTGGATTCGTTTTCTTTAAAATATTTTTCATCATCCTCACCCCTAAATGCTTTGATATCATCGAATATCTTTGGCCCAGTAGTGCAAAGATGAATGATTACCTAATGAATATCTTTGGCCCAGTAGTGCAAAGATGAGCAGTGTTGAGATGAACATGACCAACTGGTGATACAAAATGAATATCTTTGGCACAGTAAAGTGCAAGATGAATATTTTGATTCAGGATGTATATTGATTGATGTTACAGGGATAAAATATTGATGATGGACTTTTAAATCTTAGAAGATAGTAAAATTCTTTCTCTACTTGACTCTTCTAATGGATTGCTGTTTCCGCTGCAGTTGTTGATCTAAAACTTTTTGTCTATTATATTTTATCAGATTTTCCCTGTTGAGCTCACCCTTTTCTTTTTTGTTCCATTGTTCTTCTCAGGAGGAGAGAATTTAGCAGGAACTAGCCGGGGTATTGAGTGATGATTCAAGATAGTTGTTTACCAGTCCTCACTATTTTTGTAAAATAGTGTATCAATAATTGTAATGAGGACTCCTTTTGAGTTTGTATACTCTCTAGTATACAATATTTGTATTCAAACTCATAGTATACGTGTTGTCGTATTTTGCACGGCAATTATATTACTGAAGTTGTATTTGTTTCTGTACCATGTATCTGGCGACTCAAGATGAGTGATGTATACCTGTTTTGGGGGCGTCACAAAAAGTGTCCCAAATACCCGAGTGAACAATACCCGAGTGAACAATACTAGAGTGAATAGTAACCCGTGAATAGTAACTCGTGAATAGTAACTCATGAATAGTAACTCATGAATAGCACTCCGACACAAAAAGTATCCCAAATATTCGAGTGAATAATACTAGAGTGAATAGTAACCGGGTATTTAATGACAACTTGTCTACTTTGAAAAATTTTCACATATCACCCTTAACTTTAACCTTTTATCAATTTAACCATTTACTAAATAGAATAATTATAAGAAAATTGAATACTTTCATTTCATAAAATTAGGGGTCTCACATGTTCTTCATTTCTGGAAAACCCATAAATGAAGAACAGCTCTGACCAGACTTTCTGGACCTTAGATCTCTCGATTGAGTTATGTTATGGCCATGAATGTTGCATTAGGTGGTAGTATTACACTTATACTACAACAATAAAACTTTAGTTGCCCATAAAACACAAAACATCAAGATTATAGAACCGGTCAAACCTACCACCTAGGTGTCTGACATGAAGATCTGGGCAGGCTCATGAACGGCTCAAGAACACCTATAGCGACGGTTCTGTCGCTGTAGGGACTTTTATTAATAATTATTTTCTGAAAATTAAATACTTTAATAAATAAATCGAAATAAATGGGTTTTAATTAATAAAAATACAAAATAAATTCCTAAAAATTATTTTAAAGCCTGAAAATTAGTTTTTAACAATTTTGAGTATATTTCTTAATTATTTAATATTTTTGGAATATAAATGGTATTTAATTTATTTAATTATAATATTAAATAAATTATTTAAAAATGATTTTAATACATGAAAAATCATGAAAAAAATTTTATGGTATAAGAAAATATTTTAAGTTATTTTTAGTGACTTTTAATATTTTGTGATGAATTTCATTAATTAATTAATATTAATGATAATTAATTTATTTAATAACTATATTAAATAAATTATGGAGAAAGAGAATAAATGATTTAAAAATCATGTGAAAATGATTTAAGTGTTAGAAAAATATTTTAAGATATAAAATATAACTTTTGATATTTTGTCATGAAAATATTAATATTTTAATATTAATATCAATTATCTGGATAATGAATTTATTTGTTTAAATATGATTTTAAGGTATTAAAATACTTTGATATATTATAAATATATTAAAATATTATGTGATGATTTTCATTAATATTTAATATTAAATTAATAGTAATGATAAAGGAATTAAGTGATATTTTATTCATTTAATTACGATATTAGTGATTGGAAAATCTTTTTAAATGATAATAATTATGTTAAAATTATTACGAGCTTATGAAAAATATTTTAACTGATAATATAATTATCTTAGATAATGGTTAAGTGTTTAGACAGAGTTTAATTGAACTTACACTCGAAATTTTATCCGACTAGACCGTCGGGATGTTTGAATTTTGACGAACTCGACTCAGACTGTAAAAGTTTGACTTGAGGTTAAGTCTTATATGATTTATAGACTGATAGAGTTATGTGCTAATGTGTTTAGGTTATTTTATATATTGTGATGATATTATTCGAACTTAGCAATTGATATTATTAATATTAGGTTCAGACAAAGCTTATTAATTGCATAGCGGTAATCAACGGTCCAGGCAAGTCTTTCTTAACTCGACCTCGAGTTGTATTATTCAATTATACTTATGGTTAATCATTTCTGATTGCCATGTCTAAGAATTATTAAATTGCACCATGTGCGTATGACATGTATTCCTCAGGTATGAAAGGCTGATCACCTTCATTACCATTCGGTCCAAATATATTTGTTCATGTTAAATGCTTGTTCCGTTAGAAAATTTGCTCATACTAATTCACAACCATATTATTGAATTATAGCCAGCTTATTATTCAAATTCTTTCAATCATGATATATGCTAATTAAATGAACTTATACTTGCTGGGCAAACCTATTGTTCACCCTTGCTATATCATGATTAACATTGCAGATTAAGACGAATACGTCGGATACAGTAAAGGACAAAGCCAAGTTCATCTTGGGATTATGTGTGCAGCTTAATTGTAATAGTATAGTATGATAATAACATTTTATATTAGATAGTTTATGAATTGTGTATAAGTTAAGGTTACTCGACCTTGGAGAAATAGTGTATAAAGTTTATTTTATAAACAATTTATGTTTATGTATTCCATAATAGTTATAGAATGATTGTACCAGATCCGTGGTGATTTAGGACCCGAATTTGGGGATCTCGCAGTTGGTATCAAAGCTGTTGGTTATAAACTGATAAGTAGGTTTTATACCTACTTATCCGATATCTATTACTTGAATTAGTTGCTTAAACCTATGTTTCTTAGTTACATTTCATACATTTTATGTTATTTTGTAGGCTATGACATAACATTGGCATAAAGAAGCAAGGGAAAGCAATTCGGACATCTTTTGGACTAAAATACGCAAGCAAATGCAAGAAGGGAAAATATTGAAGGACTTTTAACACCAAGTGGGATACATGTTCTTGGCTTGGAACTTCGATTTTATTGTAAATCTACTTCTTAGCTTTACGGAACATCTTGAAACATCCAAATCGGAGTTCGGATGTGAGAGTTATGACCTTTTTTATCAATGAAGATCAAAGCTAAGAGTTGTCATGTTTGTCATTTACATAACATCTACTTCAAGCCCGATTTCCGCCTTGATACAATTCGAATTTGTCAATCTTCAAAGAATAAAACTTATAGATCTCATCAATTTCTTCGATTTGATAGGTGGCAGGCCCCCTAACTCGAAGCGGATCAAACGTTATGCCTGTTTTACCAAAGGACGTCGCGGCAGAAAATAGAGTAGCGCGGACCACTCTAGGGGCACGCTAGGCCACCAAAACCACTGCTACAGTAGCGCGGACCGCGCTATAAATGACTTAGGGGCAGCGCGGGATGCACTAGGCCGCGGGAAAAGAGTTGTTTTGGGTTATTTGGTGTCCAATTTGACCTAGAATAGGATTCTTTGTTGCCTAACTTGCTTGGGTGTCCATTATAACTATAAATGCATGATGAGAGGCATAAAAGAGAGGAGAGATAGGATAGTTTTGGAGGATTCCATTAAATTAGATTAGATTAAATTAAATCAAAACCTTAGTTCTTGTTAGATTTGGAGGTTGAAGCAACTTGGAGACCATTGAAGGTTCAAAGTAGGAGCAAGGAGGGAACATCAAATCTACAGACAAGAGATTCTATCTTCTCATCTTCTTCTTCTATCTTTGTCTTTTAATGATTATTCAATTGTGGATTCTTAGTTTTAATTCAATGAACTAATTCTTTGTTTGAGATTACAATGGATCTTATTGTGTAGTTTATTTTAATATGCTTCGCTATCAATTATTATGTTCTATTGTGATTTGGACATAATTGCTTAATTGCCTAGCTAACAATTACCGTGATAATCTATATGAACTCGAGAGATGAAGTATTGATTTAGATCTTATCATGATAACATGTGTTTGTGATTTCTGCATAGATGGAATTCATGATTCGTGTTTAGGATAGAGATATGTTTTTACGTCATATGTAATCTTATAGAGAACTTATGCTTTAAATCCTTTTTAATTGTAATTCACATAGAGATATAATGGATTAGTTAATTAGGGTGTTTTTCTTAATTCTATCATCTGTGGATTTAAGTGAGTATGGGTATTAAGCATCGAGAGATGGTTATATCTGCTTTAGTATTCTTGATTAACAATTCATGATAGAGAATAATTGAGGAGAAGTGTGTTAACTTAAATGATGCAATAAGTGAAGTTGTGATCTTAAATCTCTGTAATCTTAATTTAACTAGTGGTAATAAGAATTAGTTTAATTATAATTTGAAATTCATTCGTTTAAATAAGATTGAGTTGGTTACGGGTTAGTACTTGGTGCTTTTTTATTAAACAATTTCTCGTGGGAATGATACTCTACTTTCACTTTATTACTTGTTGACCACGTATATACTTGCGTGTTGTGCGTAATTAGATTTTACCCAATATAAACCTAGGGTAGTGATACCTTAGACTAATAACCGCAGTGATTAGGATAAGTACTAACTCAAATAGAGTTAGTGTGTCGGTAAAATTCAAAGACGAATCTCGGCGAGTTATAAAATACAGAGTTTCATAACTTTGATAATAAAAGTGAACAGTAATAGTGTATAGAAAGAGTCTAAAAGACTAAAAGTATAGTGATAGAAGATCGTAAAACAAAACGATCAAGACATAGAAATAAATCGTAATATATACGATGAGATCACCCCGTGATCTGATAAGGTTATTGTATGGAGAAGGATCAAGTGAATGATTGAAAAGTTTACAACAAGATTGTTGTGTGTCTATGAATGGGTACGGATTCAGGAAAGGATTATGAATACGAGTTGAATGAAATTCGTATTGAGAAGGGAGTTAAGATTAGGTGGGGATTTCAATTGAGGACATATGTCAACAGCTAAGTTGTATGATTCTTCGTATGGGAGCTGAATTGTACTTGGTGTAACAACCACTTAGTTTCTGGCATTGATAATCATTGAAATGTCTATGTCGCGCTATTTACTATATACCTGTTGAGGAGGTGATTATTTTCTCAGGTGTATAACATATTGATAGTTTATAAGTAGAGAATATCAGGTTAAGTACGAGTTCTTAAAACTCATACTTATGGTACGTTCGTGACTCATGATTATATGAAATGTTTATGAACCCCTCAGCGAATGGACGCCAAAGGTCTGACTAGGACAAGTTTGTAAACTCATATGATTATGGAAAGTTCCTGAACTCATGAGTGTGGTTGGACGAACTAGGTAGAATTAAGTGTGAATGAAATATTGAGGATTATAGGAACAGATAGACTGATTAAGCGATTGATCATTAGTGGAGACATAAGTTTTCCAAATCTTCTAGCTATGCTAGACTCGTAATTTTTGACATCAAGTTAAATACGCACTATGTGCTTTTGAAAATAAATTTTATTCTCCACTCAGGGTGACCATTGTGTTAGAGTGGACTTTGGGTCATCGACACAATCGTTACCTGTTGAGGTAATAAAACTAATTTGAAATGAAATTTTGAACGGTTTAAATAATTGTATATGCTACTTATTTCAGCTAGATGATAATGATTTGAAATAACAAAATATATTTTATTTATCACTTATGTACCATGTAACCTGGTGCAGAGATGATAAAAAGTTGATAGAGTTATAAATACAAGAATACTTAATGTGAATTCGATCTAAAAATCATTGTTCCACTATTGTATGATGTGTTATGACAAAGTCACTAGATGACGGCAACCTCAAACGGACTGTTAATACAGTACGGCATCATGGCGTCATTTTCAAACTATTTTAAAATTTTAATTTGCCAACGACGTTTGGCTACACACATTCGTAATTCGATTGAAATTGATTATTGATATGAGTCTAAGCTATTTGATTCAGCTAGACTAATGTTTATGAAAATTCTAAGCGTTCTTTGAAAATTTTCCCGAACAAAATTATTTTGGTGCGGAATCCGATAAGACTTAAGTAAAATTTTTGTGCCTATGGCAGTGACGAGAAACAGATTCGACCAGCAGTATTTAATAAGTACAGAGCATATCAGACAAATTACCCACTATGTATGTAAGTTATGACGATTTGCGGATGAATTTCCATATAACCTTTGCGAAAATGATAGGCAATAGTCTATATAACCCTCAGCACAATTAATTTTTTTTTTACTCTTGTGAGGAATGTATTAGGTAGCATGTGATGCTGTGTATGTATGGTGTATGGTGTAAGATAAATTTCGGGGACGAAATATTTTAGAAGAAGGGGTGACTGTGACAACCCGAGAATTTGAATATTTATAAAATCTTAAAATATTGAATTAAAATTAAATAATAAACCTAGACATAAAATAAGTGAATGGATTTGAGATTTCCGAGAAGGAATTTTGTGAAATTTAAAATTTTTCTAGAGAATTATTCAGCATTAAGGGTTTAAGTAAATATGTTATGTGTATATGGTTATATATGTATACAGTATATGGTTAAGGGTCAAGGGTTGACCATATAATCTATATCAGTGGCAAACCCTAATATTATATTAAGAACGTCAAAGTTCAGTTAGAAAATTCTTACGATTTATAAGAAACCCTAAAACCGGTTCTAGAAATCCTAATTTCAGTTCCGGGAATTTGAAACCCTAATTCAGAATATGAAACCCTAATTTGGGGATTTAAATACAGGGTATAAGATTTTTATGTATTAATCACAAATCTAATTAGGGTAAGCCTATTTGATTAATTAGAAATTCTATTAATTAGAAAACCCTAATTTTTAACGTTGGAAACCCTAATTGTTTCGTTAGAAACCCTAAGGTACAATTTTGTCCTTAATTGCTAAATTAGCAATTTTAATTAGGAAATAATAATCCTAATTAGCAAGATTGGATTATGATTAGGAAATTTTAATATAATTATCGAATCCTAATTATAATTAAGAAATATTAATTTTCTATTTTAAAAATCAAAATTTGGAAATCTTAGTAATTAAATTTCAAAGATTTTAGGGTTAAACCCTAAGGGTCAAACCCTAAACCCTAAGGGTTTGGCCAATTTACATATATGCCATTAAAATAAAAATAAAAAAGAGTTAAATGCCATTTTTGTATTCTTTATTTGGATAGTGTGTGAATCTTGCCATATATTAGAGTTGGTGACCAACTAAATTTCCCCATGTGCAAAGCTCAGCAATCTCAGCCAATGTATGCCACCTAGCAACTTCTTAGTTCATTGAATCTTAAATAAAAGATTAAGTAAGAAAATGACTTACTTTACTTTTCATATCCTCCAAGACCATTCTCTCTCTAACTTTTCGAAATGGAGAGTGAAAGGGAGTGTAAAGATAAGCCAATATCAGTTCTTAGCTCTCCAAGAAAATGAATCAAAAGTCAGATTTTAAGATCAAAGCTTAGAAAAAGTATAAACCTAAATTCTGTAAATTTTGTGATTTGATGTTAGTTGTTGTTTAGAAGTGTGTTATAAGGTGTCTTTAAGTGATCTGGGTTGTTATACCCTAGATCCATAACATCAAAGTGCTCAAAATTAATGATTTTAAAATTCTGGAAAAAAATTTAAAGGTCGTTTGCCAAGCAAATGTCAGACTTCATAGATCGGTGTCTGTTAATGGTTTTAGTGTTTTAAATGTTTGAACTTGTAGTATGTTATGTGGTCTTTATTCTTCAACTTGAAACATGGTCTGATCGTGTTTAGAACTCAAGTTATGATTGGTCAAAGTGGGTTGACCGTTCACGGAAACTGCTTTCTGTGCAGCCCAAAAATTCCCAGAAACTTTGCTAAGCATATTCTAAGCGTCTGATCTCGCATCTGTTTGATAGTTAGGCCACGTTGTTGTATTGAGGTTGTAGTATGACATATGAACTACATATCTAAGCCTCTAGATTACCCAGTTACTTAGCAGAATCGATTTTGGTGATGGTCAAACATGGGTTGACCAACTGCTCAAGAACATTTTTGGGTAACCTAGAAATGTTCAAGAACATATTTTCTGGGCTACTTTGATCGGCCCAACATTTCTTGTGGTGATGTTGTAGAGTTGATCTAGTGAATTATTTGTGTTCCCTGACACCACGACTACAAGACTGAACCTTAATATTACATTAATCAAACCTTGAAGGCCTAGATCCGGAGGCTCAAAATAAGAACTAACAACTGTTCTTCATTTATGGAAAACCCAGAAATGAAGAACAGCTCTGACCAGACTTTCTGGACCTTAGATCTCTCGATTGAGTTATGTTATGACCATGAATGTTGCATTAGGTGGTAGTATTACACTTATACTACAACAATAAAACTTTAGCTGCCCAGAAAACACAAACATCACGATTATAGAACCGGTCAAACATACCACCTTGGTGTCTGACGTGAAGATCTGGACAGGCTCAAGAACGGCTCAAGAACACCTATAGCGACGGTTTTGTCGCTATAGGGCCATTTATTAATAATTATTTTCTGAAAATTAATTACTTTAATAAATAAATCAAAATAAATGGTTTTTAATTATTAAAAATACAAAATAAATTCCTAAAACTTATTTTAAAGCCTGAAAATTAGTTTTTAACTATTTTGAGTATATTTCATAATTATTTAATATTTTTGGAATATAAATGGTATTTAATTTATTTAATTATAATATTAAATAAATTATTTAAAAACGATTTTAATACATAAAAAATCATGAAAAATTATATTATGGTAAAAGAAAATATTTGAAGTTATTTTTAGTGACTTTTAATATTTTGTGATGAATTTCATTGATTAATTAATATTAATGATATTTATTTATTTAATAACTATATTAAATAAATCATGGATAAATAAAATAAATGATTTAAAAATCATGTGAAAATGATTTAAGTGTTAGAAAAATATTTGAAGTTATAAAATATAACTTTTGATATTTTGTCATGAAAATATTAATATTTTAATATTAATAGCAATTATCGGATAATGAATTTAATTATTTAAAAATCATATAAATATGATTTTAAAGTATTAAAATACTTTGATATATTATAAATATATTATAATATTATGTGATGATTTTCATTAATATTTAGTATTAAATAAATATTAATTATAAAGAATTAAGTGATATTTTATTCATTTAGTTACGATATTAATGATTGGAAAATCTTTTTAAATGATAATAATTATGTTAAAATTATTACGAGCTTATGAAAAATATTTTAACTGATAATATAATTATCTTAGATAATGGTTAAGTGTTTAGACAGAGTTTAATTGAACTTACACTCGAAATTTTATCTGACTAGACCGTCGGGATGTTAGAATTTTGACGAACTTGACTAAGACTGTAAAAGTTTGACTTGAGGTTAAGTCTTATGTGTGTTATAGACTGATAGGGTTATGTGGTAATGTGTTTAGGTTATTTTATATATTGTGATGATATTATTCTAACTTAGCAATCGATATTATTAATATTAGGTTCAGACAAAGCTTATTAATTGCATAGCGGTAATCAACGGTTCAGGCAAGTCTTTCTTAACTCGACCTCGAGTTATATTATTCAATTATACTTATGGTTAATCATTTCTGATTGCCATGTCTAAGAATTATTAAATTGCACCATGTGCGTATGACATGTATTCCTCAGGTATGAAAGGTTGATCACCTTTATTACCATTCGGTCCAGATATATTTGTTCATGTTAAATGTGTGTTCAGTCAGAAAAAATTTTAATGCTTATTCACAACCATATTGTTGAATTATAGCCAGCTTATTATTCAAATTCTTTCAATCATGATATATCCTAATTAAATGAACTTATACTTATTGGGCAAACCTATTGCTCACCCTTGCTATATCATGATTAACATTGCAGATTAAGACGAATACATCGGATATAGGAAAGGACAAAGCCAAGTTTAGCTTGGGATTATGTGTGCAGCTTAATTGTAATAATATAGTATGATAATAACATTTTATGTTAGATAGTTTATGAATTGTGTATAAGTTAAGGTTACTTGACCTTGGGGAAATAATGTGTAAAGTTTATTGTATAAACAATTTATGTTTATATCTTCCGCAATAGTTATAGAATGATTGTACCAGGTCCGTGGTTATTTAGGACCCAAATTTGGGGCTCTCACAATATCCCAGGGTTGTCTCCAGGATTGAACTGAGCTGTCTTCCGGGGTTATCTCCGAAAGACGATTATGCCATCCTGCAATGTTAGTAACAGGTATGTAGAAAATTTCGAGTTTCTACTGCAGAACTTGAAATTTTCCGCTACTTTGCCTCGCGTACATGCACAACGTCATCATTAGTACCTAAAATCCATTAAAACCCACAAATATAAGATAATTTCATGGAGTTTGAGCGAGCATGATGAAAATTACAAAAAATCACTAACTAACTACCTAAGACTTGTACATACTTGACTATGTAATAATAAATTATTAACTAAACTAAACATTGAATAACATGAAACACAAATACTATAAATGATAATAGAATTGGGTTACCTCCCAATGAGCGCTTGATTTTTAGTCTTTCAGCCTGACTACTCCATGTTTCATGGAGCATCGGCAAGAGTGATTGCGATGGCTTGGTTGTCGATGTCACCACCCCAATAATTCTTTAGACGCTGCCCACTGACTTTGAATGTTTCAAGTGGATTCCTGCTGTAGAGTTCAACAACACCATGTGGGAAGACTGTCTTGATAGTAAATTGCCCCGATCATCGCAATTTGAGTTTTCTAGGAAACAGCCTCAGTCGTGAGTTGTATAATAGAACAGATTGGCCCGATTCAAACTTTCTCTGCATAATCTTTTGATCGTGCCACTTCTTGACCTTTTCTTTGTACAACTTTGAGTTTTCATAAGCCTACAAATGAAACTTGTCCAGTTCATTCAATTGTAGCAGTCTTTTCTCGCCTGCAGCTGTTGATCAAAATTCAGCTTTTGAATGGCCCAATACGCTTCGTGTTGCAGTTCCACTAGGAGGTGACACATTTTCCCATAAACCAATTGATACTGAGACCTCCCAATTGGTGTCTTGTATGTTGTCCAATAAGCCCATAAAGCGCCGTCTAACTTTAGAGACCAATCTTTTCTATTCGGATTCTCCACTTTCTCTAACATTCTTTTCACCTCTTGATTTGAAACCTCGGCTTGGCCACTCATTTGGGGATGATAAGTTATTGCAACCTTGTGATTAACTCCATATTTCGCCAAGAGAGCTGTAAAGAACCTATTGTAAAAATGACTTCCCTCGTCACTTATGATTGCTCTCAGCGTGCCAAATCTTGTGAAGATTTTTTTTTGTAGAAAAATCAGAACCATCTTAGCATCATTATTAGGGAGTGCCACAACTTTAACCCATTTCAATACGTAATCCACAGCTAACAGGATATATAGATTGTTGTATGAAGGCAGAAAAGGTCCCATGAAGTCCATCTCCCATGCATAAAAAATCTCGACTTCCAAGATTGTGTTGAGCGGCATCTCATTCCTTTTTGAAATATTTCCCACCCTTTGACTTCTAGCACAACTTTTTACGAACTGGTGGGCATCCTTGAACACAGTATGCCAATAGAATCATGCCTGGAGAACCTTAGTCGTTGTCCGCTCACTTCCATAGTGTCCCCCATACACAAATGCATGGCATGCATGCAAGATGTTATTCGCTTCATTGTAAGGCACACATCTACGAATCATCTTATCCACACATTGTCTGAAGAGATAAGGCTCATCCCATATGTACCACTTGTCATCAAGTAGGAACTTCTTTTTCTGTTGACGTGTCAAATCAGGGGGAAGGATCTTGCTCACTAAGTAATTAGAAAAATCTGTATACCAAGGAAATTCAAAATTTACTATAAATAACTGCTCATCCGAAAATGACTCATTGATCAAACCATTATCTACCTTGTCCTTCTCCAAATTTTCCAACCTCTAAAGATGATCAGCCACTTGATTTTATGTCCCCTTCCTATCCTTGATTTCCAAATCAAATTCTTACAGGAGTATAATCCATCTAATAAGCCTAGGCTTTACATCTTTCTTTGAGATCAGATAACGAATCGCCGAGTGATCCGTGTATACCACCACCTTTGTTCCTATCAAATATGCTCTGAATTTTTCAAAGGCGTACACAACGATAAGTAACTCCTTCTCGGTGGTTGTATAGTTCAATTGAGCATCCGTGATTGTTTTACTTGCATAATATATGGCATGGAATATCTTCTCTCGGCGTTATCCAAAAACAGTCCCTATCGTGTAATCGCTAGCATCACCCATCAACTCAATCGACATTATCCAATCTGGTGCTACGATCACGGGAGCTGTCATTAATTTCTTTTTCCATTGCTCAAAAGTTATCATTTATTCTTCATCAAAACTGAAAAATGCATCTTTCTCTAATAGATTGCATAGTGGTTTTGCAATCTTAGAGAAATCCTTAATAAACCTGCGGTAGAATCAGGCATGCCCAAGGAAACTTTGAATTCCTTTAACTAAGGTCAATGGTGGAAGATTCTCAATAGTATCCAGCTTTGCCCGATCCACTTCCTACCCGTTTACAGAAACTTTGTGCCCAAGAATAATTCCTTCTTCGACCATAAAGTGGCACTTTTCCTAATTTGGCACAAGGTTGGTTTCCACGCAGCGTTTTAAAACCATGATGTTCCCATAAACAGAAAAGTCGTCCATGAAAACTTCAACATTCTGCTCCACTATGTCTAAAAATATGGCCATCATACATATCCGAAAGGTCGTTGGTGCATTACACAACCCAAATGACATCCTCCTGAAAGCAAAGGTGTCGTATGGGCACGTGAATGTAGTCTTCTCTTGATCGTTAGAAGCGATAACTGTCTAATTATATCCTGAATATCCGTCCAATAGGCAATAATACTCATGTCCAGCCAAACGGTCCAACATCTGATCGATGAACGGTAGAGGAAAGTGGTCCTTCCAGGTTGCCTTGTTAAGCTTCATGTAATCCATACATACCCTCCATCCAGTCTCTGTCCTTGTCGGTATCAATTCATTGTCGTCGTTCGTCACAACCGTTATTCCACCTTTCTTCGGGACACACTAAACTGGGCTTACCCATGAATTATCTGAGATGGGGTAAATTATCCCAACTTACTTAACAATTTGTAGGAAAGTAAGTTACTGACTAAACCTATAATCAAGTCTTCGTTAACCATCTTGTCAATCACATCCATTCGGAAATACTCTTCATCATCTATAGGGAATCTCATGGCTTTGAACACATTAAATTTCACTTCTTGGTCTTGCACCCTCATTGTTAACTTCCCTTCCTAAACGTCAATGAGAGTCCTCCCAGTAGCCAATAATTGCCTCCCTAAGATGATTGAGATATTATTGTCCTCTTCATAATCCAAAATAATAAAGTCTGCTGGAAATATGAACTTATCCACCTTATATAACTAGAATGTCTTCAACAATTTCTCTTGGATAAGTCACCGATCTATCCGCTAGCTATAGTGAGATGTTTGTAGGTTTCGGTGCCGGCAAACCCAACTGAGTATATATTGATAATGGCATGAGGCTCACACTCACACCCAAATAACACAAACATTTGTTGAAGGCCATGTTCCCAATTGTGCAAGGAATGGTAAAACTCCCCGGATCCTTCAACTTCAGAGGCAACTTTCTTTGTAATACTACAATGCATTCCTTCGTCAATGCCACAGTCTCATAGTCCTTTAACTTCTTCTTCCTCGACAGAATACCCTTCATAAACTTTGCATAGCTCGGCATCAGTTCTAGGGCTTCCGCGAATGGAATGTTAATCTGCAATTTCTTGAAAACTTCCAAAAACTTAAAGAACTGCTTATCAAATTTCTACTTCTGCACTCTCTGCTGAAACGGTGGTGGAGGATAGACAACTAGCTCAACATCTGTCTGATTCTTGTCCACTTGCCTGTCTTCACCTTGTTTCTCCTTGTCTAACTTGTCTTCACTTTCTTTGACATCTTTCCTTGGCAAATTTTCTACACTTTGTCCCTCAAGATGTTTTCCACTTCTCAATGTGATTGCTTGACACTGTTCATGATTTCCCCTCGGATTCTTCTTAGTGTCACTAGGTAAAATCCCTTGAGGCATGTTATTCAATGCTAATGAAAGTTGTCCCATCTAATTTTCCAAGTTCTTTATTGCCACTACTTGCATTTTCATGGCTACCTTATTACCCGATATGTACTTCAACAATAGTTCTTCCAAATCTAATTTTTTCTCATGTTGTGGAACTGATTGTTGATGCTGATTTTGGAAACCTGGGGGATAAAATTATCGTGGAGCCTGCTGATTTTAGTTATTACTCCACGAAAAGTTTGGATGGTTCCCTGCCCCCGGATTATAGGAATTCTGATATGGATTCTGAGGAATTCTGTTATAGCTACCTACAAACTGAAAGGTTGCTAAATTAATGGCACACTGCTCTGTCGAATGTTCCCCCGCACACAATTCAAAAACATAACCCACCTACTGAACATGTGCACCCGTGAGGGCATCCATCTTATTTGACAACGCTGAAATCTATGCCGCTCAAGTTATTACTCCATCTACTTCCAACACCCCAACTACCTTAGGCTGTATCATTATTGATGTGGGCCACTGGTAGTTGTTAGCCGCCATCGTCTCTACCAGATCATAAGCTTCCTCAAAATGTTTTGCCATAAAAGCTCCCCCAGGCACTACATCAATACTAGTACGCAGATTTCCATTCAGCCCATTGTAAAAAGTATTCATCTTCAGCCACTTGGGTAGTCCATGATGTGGGCACTTCCTTAACAGTTCCTTATACCTTTCCCAAGCTTTGTACAGATACTCACCATACTGTTGCTCAAACATCGTAATCTCATTCCACATCTTAGCAGTAATCGCTAGTGGGAAAAACTTAGCTAAAAATTTTTGAGCAAGGTAATCCCAAGTTATAATTGACCCTGTCGGTAGTGAGTGTAACCAACTCTTCGCCTTGTCTCGTAGTGTGAACGAAAACAAGCGAAGTCTAACGGCATCATCAATTACCCCATTGTACTTGAAGGTATAACAATTTTCTAGAAAGCTCATGAGGTGCTCATTCAGATCATCATTAGCTAATCCCCCAAACTGTACCGAATTTTGTATCATCTAAATCGTCCCAGGCTTTATCTCAAATTTGTTTGCTGTTATTGCAAGCGTGGTGATACTTGACTGAATCTCAGTAACCCTGGGAGTAGTATAGTCCCTCAGTGCTTTTTGATCCTCTGCAGCCATACTTTCTTCCTTTTTAAAATTCTCCCTAGGGTTCTTAATCCACTTACTAAGCCTCTGAAACCTTCGTTCGATGTCGTCCTCAAAAGGAAGCAAGTTTGGTTTCTTTGATCGAGTTTGCAAACACTAAGGAAGATAACCTGAAATAAGAAATAGCAAAAACAAAAGAAAATTCTTTAACTAAAACTGAACTAATTAAACTGATATTGACAGTAATAAAATAAAAACTAGTCCCCGGCAACGACGCCAAAAACTTGTTGGGTAAATTCTAAAATACGCTCAGCACGCAAGTATACATGGTCAACAAGTAATGTAATGATAAATAAAGTATTGTTCCCACAGAGACAAGTATTGATTTTAATCTAACAATTACCAGCTTTGTATTGTTTCAATTTTATTAAACTGTTTGAATTAATGATTAAAAATAATGAAATACTAATAACTAGAAATCAAAACAAATCAACACAACTAATTACCACAAATTTTAATCAGATAATGGAGAATTAAGCATACAACTTCACTTTAAGCATCACTTAGATTATCACACTTCTTTTCAATTCAATTAACTATCTCAGTTCATTAATCAAGAACACTAAAGTAGAATTAGCCATCTCTAAATGCACTAAAACCATATTAAGTTAAATCCACAATGGATAGAATTAAGCCAATCACCTTCATTAACTAATTCACTATATCTCTATGTGAATTACAATTAAAGAAGGTTTAAATTCCAAGTTCTTACCCTATTACATGCGATGTTGGGTATATCTCTATCCTAAACATACATCAAGAATTTAATCAAAACGCAGAAATCATGAACACGTGTTATTATGACTAAGTCTAGATTCATATATCATATCTCGAATCCATATAAATCCACATAAAATTGGTGATCAAGCAATTCATAAATTAAACACAAATCATAATATATGAACTAAAAAGATAGATTTATTAAACTGAAATTAAAGCATGATAATCATCGTTCCACATTAAAGATCTATTACAAGCTTAATTAAAAATTTAGTTCATAATAAATGAATTAAAAACAGAATAGATAAAAGAATTTATCATCCTAATTTACAGAAACTGAATTGAAAGACAAAGACTAGTATAGAACCACCCTTATCCTCACTCAATTATGCAATTCTCCGTGATCTTGATCTTCTGCTCCACTCCTCCAATGATCTTCAGAAAATTAGGGCTCCAAAGGTTGAAAATTGATTGTGTGATTGAATAATGAATTTTCCTCGCTTCTGATCCTTACTTTTCCATGCTATTTTCTCGCCACATTACCACCATTGTACCAAAGTTAACACATAATGCAACCTACAAACATAAACACGTAAAACTGTACAAAAAAAACTAGAATAAACATTGTTTAAGTCCAAATAGGAACCCAATTCGTAGGTACAAAACCCACTCATTAATACTCTTCCATCAAATATTCTATTTTGATGAAAGACTAGGGGGCAATGTTGGGCCAAGGATATTTGGGCCTAGTATATTCAGTGGGTTGTTATCCATGTGATGTTATGTGGGCTTGAATAAGGGGCTATTTTTGTAGATGGGGGAATTTTGGATTAGGGTTCTTAGTTATATTTGGTTTCTAGATATGGAATATTTTAAGGAACCTTGGATTCCTAATTATGGCTGGATTTTGAATGAAAGGAAGAGGTGTTGGGGTTTGGATCTACTTCCTTATATTTAGGAGATCTTATTTAATTATGTGTAAGAGTCGAGTTTTATGAGGAACTTTAATCCATTACAGGAAATGATGATGTGAAGGTGGTGAGATCATTATAAATACGAGGCTTTTACCCTAATTATAAGGTACATACAAAATATTTACTTTCCAGCACAAGAGCATTAAGCCTCAATTGTTAACATTGTTTCAACTTTCACTTATTCTCACAATCGGTTATCCCCCTATTGTGGCCGCCAAGTTTTTAAGCGTTTACTCATTTATGTGAAGGATTGGTCGTGCTTTGGTGATTGGAGCGCATGGACGGATCTTAGCTTTAACAAAATGTTTGGGCAGGCAAAGGAGTAGACAAAATGATAAGGAGGGTTCCCAGAAGAAAGGGTGAAGTCTTGCACGGGGAAAGGGACACTGACGATCTCATTACCACCAGAACCACAATCACAACTACAGATTGCTCAAGAACACAATGGTAATTTGGTCTTGAAGGATTAATAAGATCACAGAGACTCCATCAAGCTTAGGAATCACAATCCTTATGAATGTCTAATTATTTAAATTTAATTTTTCAGTGCATAAGATGTGTAATTTATAAAATAATTTAACTAAATTCCTACCACATAAATTACTCTCACTACGATTAAAGTTACATGTGTAACTATAGCATGTTAATTTAATTTCAAGTACCAACAATTAATATTTCAAAGATATTAACAAAAATGAATTAAATAGAAAGCAATATTACTCAATTAATATATAAAGTATGTTATAAACACATTAAAATACTTCCAAAAATTTACAACGATGAGATCAACATCAAAAAGGTTACTATAATTTTACGGAATTTTTATCGATAATTACGCTAATTATCACAACTAATTAATTATTGCATAATTAAATTAGAAATTAACTACAATTATCGAAATGTGTTAATTTTCTAAAAATTTCAGTGAAAATATTAATTTTATGCCATTAATTAATTTCTGTTAAATTTCTAAAATTTAATAATCACAATAATTATTTAATAATTAATTTTCATTAATAAAATAATTAATAAATCAATTTTCAAGAAATTAAAAAAATGCCAAACTAGTTAGACCGAGGGTAAGAAATGGGTCGAGGGGGTAGGGTGCAGGTGCTGAAAGTCAACAAGTTAATGCGTGTGTAAGACACGCGTCTGCTGCTTGCAAGCTTGCATGCATGGCGTCTTGGCAGCGTGGACATCGCTTGTAGCTACTGGGGCACGTGTGCTCAAATGTCATTTTTGGAGCTAAGTGTTGTGACGCATGCAAGTCCTACCGAGAGTGGGATTGTGCTGCATCTTTAACCTTCAGTAACCAGAATTTCTAGAAAAACAAGTTCGCGACCCAAAATTTGACAAACCATATCTTACTCAATTTTTATTAGAATCAAGCATATAATATGTCGTTGGGAAGCTTACAAGGTGTACTATGCATGCATACTAATATCTCATAAAATGGATTATTATGCAGAAAGTTATGGACGGTCAAAATAGGCAGTTTGTCAACTAGGGTTCCAAATTATTTTCAATTTTCAAATTCGATTGAACCCAAATTATGTTGATCATATACACTATATGTAGGCTACAATATACTGCAACATTATCCCCCTAACAATAAGTGTAATGCAAATTTCTATAGATGATGTTTTTCAAGCTTTTAAACATATATTCAAGGTATATTGTGTAAACAATCCGTGCATGACATACATATAATCGTAAAACACATGCTCTGACACCAACAACCAAAATGGGTTGCACCATCCATGGGCCATTTGGATACATATTAATTGTAGCTGTAACGGCTCTAAAATAGATCAACACAACCCATTCTGAGTCGCCAAATACATGGTACAAAAAACAACTACAAACTCCATTATTACAACTGTCGTGCAAAATACGACAACACATATGATGTGAGTTTTAATACAAATATATTGTCTTGTAGACAATATCCAAACTCAAATAAAGTCCTTACAATTATTGATAAACTATTTTACAAAATAGTGAGAACTGCTATAAAAACTGCCTTAAACCATCACTCCACACCCTGACTAGTCCCAGCTATATTCTCGCCTCCTTTGAAGAAAAATGGAACAAAAAGGAAAAGGATGAGCTCAACTAGCCCAGTTAAGAATATTATGACTAAGATAATGCAGAATAAATTATCTTTAGTCCTCAACAGGGAAAAATCTGATACAATACAATAGACATCAAGTTTTAGATCAACAACTGCAGCGGAAACAAAAATTCATTAGAAGAGTCAAGTAGAGCATGATGTCTACTATCTTCCACGATTTAAAAGTTCATCATCAATATTTTATCCTTGTAACATCAATCAATATTTATTTCCAATCAACGAATTATCTATGCACTACGAGCCAAAGATAATTGTTTGTATCACCGATAGTTATGATCATGCCAAACACATGTCCATCTTTGCACTACGAGCCAAAGATATCAATCAACAGTTCATCTTTGCACTACGGGCCAAAGATATTCATCAATCAACAGTTCATCTTTGCACTATGAGCCAAAGATAACTTTCAACATAATTTAAGTCTGAGTATTATGATAATGATAATAAGAATGAATCAAGTGAGACCATAACATGGATTCAATTTCAAGAATAAGGGCCACAATAGATTACTTGGAAAAAGACAAAAAAATATTTTTTTTGTGAACAGTACCCATGAATAGTACCGTATGTATGAACAGTGTTGTATGAATAGTGCCCATGAACAGTACCTAGACATGAAAAGTTCCATATTTAATAAGAAAGTTCAGACCAATATTCAAGTGAAATGATATTAGATGAAGCAAAATTTCTAATTATTTCAGGAATTATAGAAGCAATACTTACCATAGTAAGTTTAAATTTAGGAATACGGGATGAAATAATATCGCTTACGTAATATGGAGTATGAAAGAAAATGATATCCCTTACGAATATGGAATGAAATAATATCATTTACGAGTATTGAAAGAAAATAACCTCTTTTACGGAAAAAAATAATATCATTTACCTTAGTAGAAACTGGATTTGACTGGAATATTGGATATTATTCTGAGAAAATCTTGCACAAAAACCTACACTCAAAATATCCTTATACTCACAAGAAATACGCTCAAATTTATAGAGAGAAAATTTTCTGATTCTGGTGTGAGTTTCATTGTTTAACTAAGCATCCTATTTATAGGAAAATGGTAACACACCACTTCAGACAATTTCACATACGAATGATTTTTCTTCCAGCACACCTAACTTGAAACAAAGCTTTTCAACTTGCTCACCCACCCCATTTATCACATGTTTTTGAAAATAAAAGAATTCAAATTCAATTTGAAAACTAATTCAAAATCAATTTGATCATCTTCACTCCATTTAATTCACATGCCAAAAAATATAATAATATTACCATTTAAATTACAAAAAATTATACTATTATATTATCATATTATACTATGATAATGTAATATTATAATAATATATAAATATATTATCGGAGAAGATAATTATGGTTTTATAAAAAAATAACAACTCTCGACAATTGTCGCATTCTAAAATTCCTCCATTTATATCAAAATTTAAAGAAATCCTTACTTACCATATTCATCAATTATCTACAATTCTTCAATAATTATTCCTAATTAATATTATAGATTCACAATACTGATAACCAGATCGTTCCAAGGAAAGAGGGGGCTTTCCGATAAGGATTTCTCCTTATTGGCACACAATTATATGACCTAACCCCTTTCCTCGATAGAACTTTCTAGACATTATAAATCATGCTATCTAATAATATCATCTCAATAATATGAGTTACTGTGTCATGATAATTATTGAATCAATAATGTAAAATACTATTCAATTATCAATGTAACAATTATTGTACCAATAATATAAAAGATTGTGCAACTTTACTGTATCAATTATTGAGTGACTTCTTACGTAAGAATCAATAATCAAAAATATTATGCAATACCGTGTGCCACTATACAATCACGCGTATTACTATACTTTTATCACCGGGTATTTTAACAGTTTTAACGTTAAAAGTTTTTCCGTTATTTTTATAAAAAGGTTATTTATGTCGCTTTCTATATCTGATAGTTATTCCGTTATGTGGTCCGTGACACCCCAAAATCTGGGTACTTCATTCCCACAGAATTTGGTGCTCAATTAAAAAAATCATTAGATCTAACTACCCATAATAAAGGATAAAACATCAATCAATTTAAATAATAATCTTTCCCATTAAAGGGTTACATCATCTCTAAAATAATCCCATGTAACTAACCTTAAATTATTACATCAATTTGCAGAATACATCATAAAATAAAACAAGTCTTATAATATAATGTATTTAAATAAATTCTCATAAATCTTCAACACTTGGACATCTTTCCTTTTTCCTTTGCTAGTAGATGGCTCATCGACTCTTTCAACTTTAGCTGCAGTGTTAATTGCAAGAGTGAGCAAATAATTGCTCACTGATATAAATAGTAGTAATGATAAAAACATGAGAATGAACAACGAATGCTAAACAATAATGAACTTGTTCTACGAATCAAAAATAGAAAACAAGTTCGAATTTTAATGTCTGAGGGTCTTAAGACCACGAACTATGTCCTTGGTGATTAGGTATTACTACCCCAACCTTAACAATCATTTAGACTATACAAACCCTTCTTAACGTACTTAGGGGGATCAGCCCTTTGTACCATGTATTGTGCACAAACATCTAAACGTTAACACGTACAAAATCCCCTATGTTAGGGTTGTTTGTCTCAGTTTGAATTTAGAATTTCCGTACTAAAGAAAGTTTAGCTCAGAATTAACTTATCAGTGGTTCTAGAATTTTAGAACACTATTCCATATTAGACTAGTTCAATCAATAAAAGTTTGCTAACTACTTGAAGGTTTAATACAACGATATAGAATTTAACAAGGCTATCAAGGTCAAAGATCAAATAACAACAATATATAATTGAGTAAACATGATATACATGCAAAGTGCTATATTCAAAAGAGTTGGAACAATCTCCTTTGAATTAATGTATTAGAACAATATGTGCTTCGAATAATATTAAGGAAAGTGAAACTTGCTCGATGTAACGAATTAGGTTACAAGAGCTTTTACAATCATACACAAGATAGATTAGTTTTGCTCAACTTTAACGAAGAATTTAAAAACTTGTACAATGATAATTTAGGAATAGACAACTTGCATTCTTATAAAGAAAATGAAGTTAAGAAACTTGCATTCATTAATAAAGAGAATGAAGTTAGGAAACTTGCCTTGTATGTAAGCTACACAAGTATAATAATGTTCGCCAATTACCCTACACATAACATTGAAATCGTAATAACAATTAGTTGTATTAATATTAGCTTTAGAGGTTTAACCCACCATTTAAGCCATAACCTTATCTTAATGTCTAATCATATTGGTTAACATCCTCAACAAATCTGAAATCTCACTACAAACTAACATAAACCTTATCATTTACCTTTAACTTTTGAAAACATCACATTTGGTTCATTACATAACTTACTAATTCATAATCTATAGTTTCAACGTTGTGATTACAACATGTTGTTATATCTTATAACACGTTTTAGGTTCCTCTACAATCATTAAAATAAGTTAGGTTAACAATTTCCAAGCTATCTTCATTAATGATTTAATTACAGGTTCGATCGACCATCATGGCGTATTGCTACCATGGTTAGCTTAAAGTCTGGCGTGCTTGCGTGGCAGCGCAACCATGCCTAGAGGCAGTGCACCCGCGCTCGGTACCACAAACAATTTTTGCAAAACACAAAATCAGACTCTAGGCCAAAAAATCCTAATTCCATAGAATTTTATGAAACCTGGCAACTAAAACTTTGTAATAACATCACTAAACATGCTATTCACCATTCCAACCACATAAACATTATATATATTCAGTTTTGAAGAATTAAAACCACCATTTTCCCAAATTCATCATTTTTTACACTTTTAGCGAATTCAATCGCCACGAATTCGTTTCTTAATCAATTGACACGATTCAAACTACGCCACTTTCGTTTCTTAACATACTAATATAATCCAACATCAATTTATAGATTATCATATATATTAAACATAAAATTTTGTACTTTCTAAAGCCATTTTTCATGCATAAACACTGTTTTTGAAATCTTCTACTACAAACCCAATTTCATGTATTCTAATCATCAAATATCACCCACATAAGATAATTAACATGTTAAAACCTTACACACACATATATACATATCAATCCAACATAACTATCACTAGAAATTTCAAGAATAAAGGTTAAAATTAGAGTAGGTTATACCTTCTTCTTTGATTGTATGATGCAAAAGATGATGACCCTCCTTCCTCTTAGAAAAATCACAGAGATTGGCTCTCTTCCTCACCAATCTCTCTTTCTCTCTCTCTTTCTCTCCAAACTCTCTATGTTTCTTCTTCTCACTCAACTCAGTACTAGCCTTAGGAAAAATAAGACGTGTTAAAATATAAACTGATATGGCCTTACCTCCCACGTACTTATCAGTTAAAAAAACAAAAAGACGTCAGTTAAATAAACCAAAGGCCACAACGCCTTGTTTGGCTAAACACATAATTCCCATACTAGTTTATTTTTACAATATTTATATTATATAGTTACTTTTGTCACACTTATTTTAGTTACTTTAAATGACTTTAGTTTATTTAATTTAAATAACTTATAATAGTAATTATAATAATTTTATTATAATTACATTTATGATTAATAAATCATCATATATATCTAATTTAATTAATAAATTAGACTAAAACTGTGAGACCCCAGATTTTATGAATAAAGATTTAATTTTCTCGAAATATATTTTTTTAATATTATGATGTGGCTTTTAGATAGTGTTATAGTCGTGGGTAGTATTTATAAATTTTGAAAAGTATGCAAGTTGTTGTATAATATTCGATTGGTCGGGGAATATTCTTTTTGTCGGGAATATCCGTATAACCAAGACAATCATTGGTGGACCTCAAGAATGAAATTATTATCGGGATTGAGAAAACGCGACAAAAATATTTTATGAAAATAACTACGGAAGTTTTACCGTTAATCTTGTTGAACTACTCCTTAGTAAAAGTACAATGAATACGTGTGGTTTGCATAGTAGCACACCAGTATTGATTATTGATGTTTACGTGATAAGTCACCGCTTTTGTTTTATTGGTATTATTAATGTAATAAAACAGAAAAACTTTTATATAAAATAGAATAATTTTATAAAGTTATTCTATAAATAGAATATATTATATTCTATTATGCATAGTGTCTGCATAGTATTTTGCATAGTAAAATCTTTTATATAAAATAGAATACTTTTATAAAGTTATTCTATAAATAGAATATATTATATTTTATTATGCATAGTGTTTTGCATAGTACTGCATAGTGTTTGCATAGTAAAATCTTTTATAAAGTTATTCGTTTTATTAGATTATAAATAGAATATATTATATTTTATTTAAAAGATTTTGCTTTAAATATGGACCGTCAGATTAAAGTAAATCAATCTGGACCGTTCACGAGTTAGTTACTATGCACTCCATTTTTCTATAAATAGAAGCTCATTCATTCATTATTTCTTACTTAATTCAATTTGAAACTCTAGAGAGATAAACTATAGAGAGAAAGAAGAAAAGTATCTTTGCTACTTCACTACTTCTATATCCAAAGACTATTCTTTTCTAAGGTAGGGGATATTATTTGTTGTACTCAGTAAGGGGTATTCTTTCTTTCTTATTCATGAAGAGAACTTCATTATTTCATTCTTTATTATTCATTGAATAACTCGATATCGCGGGATACCCTATACTTGGTGAAATTCTTCTCGTTATTCCATTCTTTATTATTATGTTGAATAACTTTGTTTATGCCAAGTACCGCATACATGGTGAAATTCTTCTATTATTTCGTTTCTTTATTATTCGTCGGCATATATCCCTCGGTTAACATTTATTCGCCTAACTTTGGTTCCATTAATTATTACTGTTGGAATAACTCATCTGCAAGGCCTTATCGTATCGCATGCATGGTGATTTCGTGTTGTTATTCCATTCTTTATTATTCGCTGAAATATCATCTCTGCTTCAAGTTCTTACGGGACTGGTTCCACTATTTATTATTCATTTAATATCACATGCATGCTTTTTATCTTGGGCTCTGGTTCTATTATTTATTATTCAGTTGGGAATAACCTGTCTGTGGAGTCTATCGCACGCATGGTGAATCCTTATGTTATTCCATTCTTTATTATTCTATTGAAATAACTTGTCTATGTGGATTACCACATGCATGGTGAATTATCCTTCGTATTCATTCCTTATTAAATTGTGGAAATGATCTGTCTACGTGGATTACCGCATGGCGGGCAAAAATCCATTTGCAGTTTCATATATTCAATTATACTCAGTTGGTTAAAGTTTTGACTTCTATACTCCATAAAATTAGTGGAATATCCTTGATATTTGCGCTTCATCCAGTATCTTTTCATGGAAATATTCTTCTGAGCATTCTTGAATTTTACTTCACAAAGAAGTATCATGTTGACAATTTGGACGTTATTAGTTCCTGGATAAATTAATTCTTGAACTTGTTTTATTGAATTATTATGTCATTGTCATTATCCTCATGTTTATATTATGTTGAAAGTCATCTGTAATGTCATGGTGCATAGATGGACTTTGGTATGATTATGACCGTGGATTATTCGGTATAATCATGGTAGTAATGTTACAAATGATGTGGAAAAAGTCCTCATTGGCCCGTAGTGCATTGATGGATGCTTTTGGTATGATTATGGCTATGGATTCTCTTCGCCAAGGGTGAAAAGATGAATTGTTTTATGGCATGATCGTGGACCATTGATGAAAACATGATTATCTTTAGTCAGTAGTGCATGGATAATTCGTGGTCGTGATACTAAAGAATATCCTCGGCCGTAGTGCGAGGGGTGATTCGATGATGTGGATTATTTCTGTCGAGTCCCAAATGATAAAAGTGATGAAAACCTTTTAAATCATAAAAGATAGTAGATTTTATTCCTACTTGACTCTTCTAATGGATTGCTTGTTTCATTGCAGCTTAAACTTGATAGTTATTATATTTTATCGGTTTAACATCATGTTGAAGGCTAATGATAATTTATTCGCATTATCTTAGTCATAATATTTCTTCTTGGGCTAGTTGAGCTCACCTTTTTGCTTTCATTGTTCTCTTCAGGAAATGAGAACGTAGCAGGACTAGTCGGGGAACAGAGTGATGGTCCTAGATGGTGCATTAGTAGTCCTCACTATTATGTGAAATAGTGTGTTAATAAATATATTGAGGACTTATTTTGAGTTTTAATGCTGTCTAGAAGACAATGTTTGTATTAAAACTCACAACTTTATGTTTAGTATATTTTAAGGTTGTATTTGAATTATGTACCATGTATCCAAGCGACCCAAGATGGGTGATGTATATCTATTTTGGGGCGTCACAGGTTGGTATGAAAGCTTAGGATATGATCCTCGGTGAGGTGTGAGACAAGAACTAGGAGGGGAGAGATGGGAATTCCTTCGCTAGTATGACCTACCTAAGTTTATTTGGTATTTAATTGGTCACCATAGTATAGGGATAATATGTGATATGTTAATTAACCTTTGTTTTTATGATAAAGTTGTTTGAAAATGGCATATGAAAATGCTGAGATAAGCAATGAAGCACATGAGACCGTTGAGTCAGTTCAACCAAAAGGTAACGACCAACAACACGATAATAATCATACCAGTGGCAACGGCCATCGGAACAATGATAACCATCGTGGGGGAAATTATCATGCTAAGAATGGTAACCACTTCGGTGGTAATCATGGCCAAGATAATAGAAGTGAAAATTTCAAGAAGAGAAGGTTATTTAGATCGATTTTGTCGTATAGTGAAGTTAAGTCCAGCTGGGACGGTGGTACCAAAGGCGGATACGGACAAAACAAAGTCGGTGGTTTCAGGAAGAGCGTTTTTCGTGACCTCTCAAAAACAAAAAGCGAGTGACCCGAACAAAGTTAGCACGGGTTAATTAATTATAAATTCTTGCGAAGTCTATACCTTATTAGATACCAATTCTACCCATTCTTTTATCTCTCTTGCTTGGGCTCAACGTTTATATTTGACTTCAGAGAAATTAGACTTTGACTTATTAGTTGAAACTTCGATAGTAGAAACCTTCGTTACCTCCAATATTTATAAATCTTGTTCAAATCGACACTTCCACGTTACGTGTCGATCTTGTCTCGTTGAAAATACTTGCCATTGATGCGATTTTAGGAATCGATTGGTTAACTACTCATCATGCTTTTCGTAAGGTTGTTCGCTTTCATATTCCTAACCAACCTGTTATGCGAATTCAAGCAACCAAACCACTAAAGTCAATCATTGTCATATCAGACCATAAGTAAAGAGCCCCGGTCCTTTCATTGTTGACTTTCTTATGTGGAATGCACCGAAGCCAGACTTTCTGTAGGCGATGTCGTGAATGACGATGGCAAGTTGATAGGTATCAATGTGACGTACTATCCAAGTCTTGGATGAGGGTCACAATTTTGAATGATATTTCTATTGTTAATAAATTTCCTAACGTATTCTTGAAGACTTCTTAGCCTACCCCTAGAGAGTGAAATCGAATTTTGTATTGACCCCAGTACAAAAGCCATTTCTTAAACCCTCAAATATTTCTTCAACTAAAATGAGTGTAGCATGCGCCAAAGACGTTGGCTCGAGCTGTTGAAGATTACGATCGTACCATGCAATATAATCGTGGAAGTACGAACGTGGTAGCTGACGCGTTGAGTAGAAGATAGTATGCGGTTATAAATGCAAATATATGAACCCACGTAAAGATAACGAATATACGATTAGAATCGACTTTAATCGATAAAGGTAAAGCCGCTCAAGCGACATACTCAGAGCTGATTAATGTGAAGAAGAAGGTTCAAGAGGGCATTATTCTAGAAGCAAGAATCGACGAAGAGAGGAAATCTCAACCCTCGATTTAATTAGCCCCTTTAAAATCCTCGATTGAGTAGGAACTGTGGCCTATAGACTCGTTTTACCGCCAAGTATGTCGCGTATTCATAACGTTTTTAACGTATCGATGTTACGTAAATATGTGGACGACCCGAACCACAATATTAATTTAGAACCGAACGAGATAGCAGAAGATTTAACGTATGAGGAGATACGTATTAATATCTTGGATAAGAAGGATCATATTCGACGCTCAAAGGTTATACCTCAAGAGTTAGAATTTGAAGTGAAGTCAAGGTATCCTCACCTGTTCGGCATACCAGGTACGTACGTAAATTTCGAGGGCGAAATTTCATAAGGAGGGGAGATTGTGAGACCCCAAATTTTATGAATAAAGATTTAATTTTCTCGAAATATTTTTTTTTAATATTATGATGTGGATTTGAGTTAGTGTTATAGTTGTGGGTAGTATTTATAAATTTTGAAAAGTATGCAAGTTGTTGTATAATATTCGATTGGTCAGGGAATATCCGTATGACGGTACAATCTTTGGTGGACCCCGCAACTGAATTATTGTCGGATTGAGAAAACGACAAAAATATTTTATGAAAATAATGGCGAAAGTTTTACCGTTAATACTATTAAACTACTCGGTAGTAAAAGTACAGTAATACGCGTGGTTGCATAGTAGCACACGGTATTGATTATTGATGTTTACATGATAAGTCACTCAGTTTTGTTTTATTGGTATTATTAATGTAATAAAACAATTTTTTTTAATATAAAACAGAATACTTTTATAAAGTTATTCTATAAATAGAATATATTATATTCTATTATGCATAGTGTCTTCATAGTGTTTTGTATAGTAAAATATTTTTATATAAAACAGAATACTTTTATAAAGTTATTTTATAAATAGAATATATTATATTTTATTATGCATAGTGTTTGTATAGTGCCTGCATAGTGTTTGCATAGTAAATTTTTTTATAAAGTTATTCGTTTTATTAGATTATAAATAGAATATATTATATTTTATTTAAAAGATTTTGCTTTAAATATGGACCTTCAGATTAAAGTAAATCAATTTGGACCGTTCATGAGTTAGTTACTATGCAGTCCATTTTTCTATAAATAGAAGCTCATTCATTCATTATTTCTTACGAATTCACTGAAACTCTAGAGAGATAAACTATAGAGAGAAAGAAGAAAAGTATTCTGCTATTTCACTACTTCTATATCAAGTACTATCCTTTCTAAGGTAGGAGGTATTATTTGTTGTACTCGTAAGGGGTATTCTTTCTTTCTTATTCATGAAGAGAACTTCTATTATTCCATTCTTTATTATTTTCTTGGAATAACCTGTATACGCGGGATACCCTATACTTGATGAAATTCTTCTGTTATTCCATTGTTTATTATTATGTTGGAATAACCTGTTTATGCGAAGTACCGCATACATGGTTAAATTCTTCTATTATTTTGTTCTTTATTATTTTGTCGGAATATCCTGTCGGTGCGTATTACGCCTGACCTGTTTCCATTAATTATTCTGTTGGAATAACTCCGTCATGCGCGGCTTCATCGCATGCATGGTGATTTCTGTTGTTATTCCATTCTTTATTATTCTGTCGGAATATCCTCTCTGTGCGTTTACGTCGGACCTGGTTCCACTATTTATTATTCTGTCGGAATATCCTATCTGTGCTTTTATGCCGGGCCTGGTTCTATTATTTATTATTCTGTTGGGAATAACCTGTCTGTGGAGTCTATCGCACGCATGGTGAATCCTTATGTTATTCCATTCTTTATTATTCTATTGAAATAACCTGTCTATGTGGATTACCACATGCATGGTGAATTATCCTCCGTATTCATTCCTTATTAAATTATGGAAATGATCTGTCTACGTGGATTACCGCATGGCGGGCGAAAATCCATTTGCAGTTTCATATATTCAATTATACTCAGTTGGTTAAAGTTTTGACTTCTATACTCCATGAAATTAGTCGAATATCCTTGATATTTGCGCTTCATCCAGTATCTTTTCATGGAAATATTCTTCTGAGCATTCTTGAATTTTACTTCACAAAGAAGTATCATGTTGACAATTTGGACGTTATTAGTTCTTGGATAAATTAATTCTTGAACTTGTTTTATTGAATTATTATGTCATTGTCATCATCCTCATGTTTATATTATGTTGAAAGTCATCTGTGGGCTGTAGTGCATAAACGGACTTGGTATGATTATGACCAGGGATTATTCAGTATAATTATGACCGTAATGTTACAAATGATGTGTAAAAAGTCCTCATTGGCCCGTAGTGCATTGATGGACAATTTTTGGTATGATTATGGCTATGGATTCTCTTCGGCCAAGGGTGAAAAGATGAATTGTTTTATGGCATGATTAGGACCGTTGATGAAAACATGATTATCTTTAGCCATAGTACATGGATAATTCGTGGTCGTGATACTAAAGAATATCCTTGGCCGTAGTGCAGGGGTGATTCGATGATGTGGATTATTTATTAAGCTGAGTCCCAGCGATTAAAGTGATGAAAAACCTTTTAAATCATAGAAGATAGTATATTTTATTCCCTACTTGACTCTTCTAATGGATTGTTTGTTTCGCTGCAGTTAAACTTGATAGTTATTATATTTTATCAGTTTAACACTGTTGAATGCTAATGATAATTTATTTTGCATTATCTTAGTCGTAATATTTCTTACTGGGCTAGTTGAGCTCACCCTTTTGCTTTCATTGTTCTCTTCAGGAAATGAGAACGTAGCAGGGACTAGTCGGGGATTAGAGTGATGGTCCTAGATGGTGCATTAGTAGTCCTCACTATTCTGTGAAATAGTGTGTTAATAAATGTATTGAGGACTTATTTTGAGTTTTAATGCTGTCTAGAAGACAATATTTGTATTAAAACTCATAGCTCATATTGTATATTTAAGGTTGTATTTGAATTCTGTATCATGTATCTGGCGACCCAAGATGGGTGATGTATACTTATTTTGGGGGCGTCACAAAAACATTACTTTATTTAATTTAGTTATTTTCTTTAATATAAAAGAATTCATTTAATTTAATAATTTCATTAAATTAAATCTTCAAATAAAAAATTACCATTATTTAATTTCATTACTAAATTAATGCACCACCATTTTCAATTCTTTATTTATCTTAATAAATAAATTATTAAAATATTTATTTAATTCAATAAATATTTAAATTAAATTATAAATTTCTCGATCGTTACATGGTCCACCAATGATTGCGCCATCGTACAGATATTCCCGACAAAAAGAATATCTCCCGACTAAAACGAATATTCCCCGACAAAACGAATATTTTATGACCACTTGCTTACTTTGCAAAATTTGCACATTTTACTCATAACTACAATATTATATCAAATCAACATCTTATTATTAAAAAATAATATTTAGAGAAATTAAATCTTTATTCATAAAAATTTGGGGTCTTACAACCTCTCATTCTTATGAAATTTCATCCTCGAAATTGATGTACATACTTGGTATTTCGAAGAGGTAAGGATACCATGTTTTCATTTCTGATTCTAACTCCCAGGTCATTTCCTCAATATCATGGTTTCTCCATAAAACTTTGACTTGAGGTATAACCTTTGAGCGTAAAATATGTTCCTTCTTATCCAAGATTTTAACAGGTACCTCTTCATACGTTAAATCTTCTGCTATCTCGTCTTGTTCTAACTCAATAATGTGGTTCGGGTTTTTCACATATTTACGTAGCATGGATATGTTGAAAACGTTATGAACACGAGACATACTTGGCGGTAAAGTGAGTCTATAGGCCACAGTTCCTACTCGGTCGAGGATTTCAAATGGACCAATGAATCGAGGGTTGAGCTTTCCTCTCTTTCTGAATCTCGTAACTCCCTTCCGTAGAGTAACACGTAACAACACATGATCTCCAATATTGAATTTTGCGTCCCTTCGATGAAGATCAACATAACTCTTTTGTCGATCTTGTGAGGCTTTTATACGTTGCCAGATCATTTGAATCTTTGTCGTTGTCATGTGTACTAATTCTGGTCCCAACAACGTTGCTTCACCCACCTCGTCCTAGCATACTAGAGAATGACACTTTCATCTATACAACGCCTCGAATGGAGCCATGCCTATACTTTCTTGATAATTGTTGTTGTAGGAGAATTCCACCAATGGCAAGTACCTATCCCAACTTCCTTTGATGTCTAGAATGCAGAGTCTCAATAGATCTTCAAGAGTTTCAATAGTCCTTTCTGATTGCCCTTCTGTTTGAGGATGATATACAGAACAGAATCGTAAATCAGTGCTCATAGCTTTCTGTAAACTGACCCAAAATCGTGACGTGAATCTTGGGTCTCGATCAAAAACTATGGATACTGGCATACCATGCAATCTCATAATCTCATTTATGTACATACGAGCAAGACGTTCAAGTGAATAAGTTTCTCGTATAGGCAAGAAATGAGCAAACTTGGTTAATAGACAATGACCCAAATTGCACCTATGCCTTAAGAAACCTTTGGAAGACCGGTAACAAAATCCATGTTGATGTGCTCACACTCCATTCTGGAATTTCAAGTGGTTGCAATGGACCTTTTAGAACTTGATGCTCCGCCTTGAAACGTTGACAAGTTAAACACCTTGAGATAAACTCCGCGATCTCTCTCTTCATATTTCTCCACCAAAATGTATGTCGAAGATCATGATACATGTTGGTACTTCCAGGATTGATTGCAAACGGTGTGTTGTGTGCCTCTATCATGATTTTGTACTTCAATCAAATTCGTTAGGAACACAAAGTCTTGAGTTGACTCAAAGTATTCATTCTTCATCGATTCTTGCTTCTGGAATAGCACCTTCTTGTACTTTCTTCTTCATACACATCAGTTCCGGGTCTGTAGCTTCAGCAACTTTAACTTTATCGATTAAAGTCGGTTCTACTCGTATATTTGATATCATCACGTGGGTACTTAGAACCTTTAACTCTATCTCCATCCTTTGTAAGTCATACAAAATGAGTCTTTGTGTTAACAACATCACACTCGTACCCACATACGATCTTCTACTCAACGGTCAGCTACCATGTTCGTTTTTCCAGGATGGTATTAAATGGTATGGTCGTAATCTTTCAATAGCTCAAGCCAACGTCGTTACCGCATGTTGAGTTCCTTTTGGGTGAAAAAATATTTGAGGCTTTTATAATCTGTATAGATCTCCACTTTCTCCCCATACAGGTAGTGCCTCCAGATCTTTAGTGCGAAAACAACTGCTACCAACTCTAGATCATGAGTAGGATAATTCCTCTCATATTCTTTGAGTTGTCGTGAGGCATAGGCTATGACTTTTTCATGTTACATGAGAACACATCCTAAACCTTTGCCTGAAGCATCACTGTAGATAACAAATCCCTCTGAACCTGATAGTATTGTCCGAACAGGTGCTAAAATGAGTCTCCTATTGAGTTCTTGGAAGCTCTTCTGACATTCCTCATGTGATGCCCACAAAATAGGTCCACACGACCCATTCTGAGTCTCCAGATATCACACTATAAAAATCAATTATAAACTTCATTTATACAACTATTGAACTGCCGTGCAGAGTACGACAACAGATAAGCTGTGAGTTTTATTACAAATATATATAACTCTCGTGGTGCCTTGACCACAAGACCTTACAATGGTACCTTACATAAAGGTACATTCAATAATTGTTTTAGAAATTAAAATCTTTGAAAAATACTCAAGGAAACCTTCGTACATGGGAGGCCATCCGTCTAGTTTATGATAGATATCATATGTCCGCATAATTATCCTTGGTTGACCCAAAAGTCCCCAAAGAAAAACAAGAAGATTACTATCATTTTTTTTCCAATGGTGAGTCTTCTCTTGACATATAATTATCTCCGTTGTCTCCAAGTGAAAATTATATTTTAAATAAACTCCAAGATCATATAGGTAGTGCTCGTAGATATACTCATCAAGTGGATGTGCACAACCCTGTCTTATGATAACACGAGGTTGTATGTCATTAGACATCTTGTATGATAGCGGCAAAACACCCTTTCAAAGTTGGGTTCACCTCACCCTATTCAGTTTACAAAAATTAAATATCAAATGACGTATACAATACGACACACTTATTTAAAGTTCTCAACAAAATTATTTTCATACTATATAGGGAGAACCTCAACAGCTATAGACCACCGTTCTATTCCCCTGTTATCCCCGCTCGACCCGGAAACACTCTTATTACCTAAAAGGAATTGTGAAGCAAAAATGGTGAGCACAACTAGCCCAGTAAAGAATATCACGACTAAAGATAATTTACATCATCAATAGCCTTCATCAGTAATAAATCAGAGATTTAGAACATATGGAAGATGATAAAATTTTCAACCATAGTTGCAGCGGAATGAGTAATCCATTAGAAGAGTCAAATAGACCATCAGGTCTATTATCTTCTCCATGTTAAAAGTTCACCAATAATGTTTTATCCCTGTAACATCAATCAACAATTCCTGTCCACAATCATATGAATAACTCGTAATCATAATTGTGATTCTAAATTCCTCTTCGCACCTAGGACAAAGATAATTTTCATCACCTATCTTCACCTAAAACATCAAAAATCATGGTTATACCAAATCACAATTCCTGCTCATAATCATACTAATAAATTCATCTTTGCACTACAACCAAAGATATACAACTGTATTTTAGAATAGTCAAGTAGAGCATGATATCTACTATCTTCTACGAATTAAAAGTGTATAATCAATATTTTATCGCTGAGACTCAGCTTAATAAATAATCCACATCATCGAATCATCCCTGAACTACGGCCAAGGATATTCATGTAATCATCAATGGTCATGATTATATCGAATAATCCCTGGTTATAATCATACCAATAACTGTCCATCAATGCACTACGGGCCAATGAGGACTTTTACCACATCATCTATAACATTACGGGTCATGATTATACCGAATGATCCCTGGTCATAATCATATCAATAAACAGTTCATCTATGCACATAAGCCAAAGATACTCATCAATCAATAGTTCATCTTTGCACGTAAGCCAAAGATATACAAATCAGAAACCAATAATCAATACCCATCTTTGCACGTAAGCCAAAGATATACAACTGTAAAACCAATAATCAATAGTCTATCTTTGCACGTAAGCCAAAGATGACTTTCATCACAATATAAGCATGAGGATGATGACAATGACATAATAATTCAATAAAACAAGTTCAAGGATAAATTTTAAAGATTTATAATTTAATTTATCCAGAAATCAATAACGTCCAAATTGTCAACATAATAATGCTTTGTAGAGTAAAATTCAAGATTAATATTCATGTACCAAAAATAATTTGGACAGAAAAGAAATATATTTTTCAGGTAAATAGTACCCCGTGAATAGTACCCCGTGATTAGTACTTCGGGAATAATATCTCGTGAATAGTACCCCGACATGAAAAGTACCCCAAATATCCGAGTGAATAATATTTGGGTAAATTGTAACCCGTGAATAGTAACTCGTGAATAGTACTCCGACACGAAAAGTGCCCCGAATACCTGAGTGAATAATACTAGAGTGATTAGTAACCGGGTGAATAGTAACCCGTGAATAAAATACCAAATAAAATGATATTTCATGACGATTACAAAAGAAATGATATCTCATACGAGTATAATAGAATATATGAAACTGCAAATGGATTTTCATCTGCCACGCGGTAATCCACGTAGACAGATCATTTTCACAATTTAATAAAGAATGAATACGAAAGGTCATTCACCATGCATGCGGTAGTCCGCGTAGACAGGTTATTCCAACAGAATAATAAAGAATGGAATAACAGAAGAATTCACCATGCATGCGATAGACCTCACATACAGGTTATTCCAACAGAATAATAAAAATGGAACCAGGTCATGCGTAATCCGCACAGACATGATATTTCAACAGAATAATAAAGAATGGAACCAGGTCATGCGTAATCCGCACAGACAGGATATTCCAATAGAATAATAAAGAATGGAATAATAACAGAATTCACCAGTGCATGCGATAGATCCATACAAAGCAAAGTTATTCCAACAAAATAATAAAGAATGGAATAATGTAAGAATTTCACCATATATGCGGTGCCAGCATGGCGAAGTTATTCAACATAATAATAAAGAATGGAATAACAACCTTTACGAGTATTGAAAGAAAATAACTCTCTTCATGAATACGAAATAATAATACCCCTTACCTTAGAAGAAAATTGGATACTGGAATAGTGAGGTAACAGACTTCTCTTCTTCTTTCTCTCTATAATAATTGCTCTATAGCTTTAGTGAATTGGTGAGAAATGAAGGAAGAATGAGCTTCTATTTATAGGAAAATATAGTTTCAATAATTGCACATTTTGGGGCTCAAAATATTACAGTATAATACCTTCCTCTTTTTCTTTATTTTTAATTTAGTCCTGCAAGTATTATCAAACTTGCACCACCTCCCCTAATAGTAAATCATGTAAATCAATAGTAAATCATGTGACTCAATAGTTCTAATCATGTGAAAAAAACAATTACAGTACAGTACCTTTATCTATACCTCCATTTTTAATTTAGTCATTCAAGTATTATCAATCTTGCATCAACTCCCCTAATAGTAAATTATGTGAATCAATAGTACACACATGTGAACACATAGTTATAAGCATGTGAATTAATAGCAATTAATTGCTCATTTATCCGGTGAATTACCCGATTGGCCAATATAACATCCAGACATCAATTATCATCGAAATAAATGTCGATTTCCACTAACACTAATAATTCCCACACAATGGAACTATCAATTTTATCTTTAATCAACACGAACGTATTCATCATTAATATTATAACTCACAATATTTAATAACCAGGTCGTTCCCAGGAAAGAGGGGGCTTTCCGATAAGGATTTCTCCTTATTGGCGCGTAATTAGGTGACCAAACCTCTCCTTGACAGAACTTCTAGACATTGTCAATATTGCAAATAATAATATGAATAACTTTGGCATCTCTATGACAACCCGAGAATTTTGAATATTTTTAAATTTTTTATTAATTGATTTAAGGTTCACATGTATTATATATATATATATGTATATATATAAGTTAAGTTTGAAAAATTGGCAGGGAGGATAAGATGAGCTCGCGGGGTTTCACTCGTGATTTCTTTTTCTTTGCACATGTTATATATATATATATATATATATATATATATATAATATATAATATATTATATTTTATTTAAAAGATTTTGCTTTAAATATGGACCGTCGATTAAAGTAAATCAATCTCGATAGCTTCATGAGTTAGTTACTATGCAGTCCATTTTTCTATAAATATAAGCTCATTCCTTCATTATTTCTTACGAATTCACTGAAACTCTATAGAGAGAAATTATAGAGAAGCTATAGAAAAGTATTCTGCTCCTTCCCTACTCTTATATTCAATTTCTTTTACGGTAAGGGGTGTTATTTCTTTTGTATTCATGAAGAGAAATTCTGCTATTCCATTCTTTATTATTCTACTGGAATAACCAGTATACGCGGACTACCCTATACTTGGTGATATTCTTCTAATATTCCGTTTCATTATTATTCTGTTGGAATATCATGTCTGTGCGTTTACACCGGACCTGGTTCCGTCTTTATTAATATTCTGTTGTAATATCCTATCTGTGTGTTTACGCCTGACCTGGTTCCGTTTTTATTATTCTGTTGGAACATCCTGTCGGTGTGAATTTCGCCTAACATGGTTTCGTTACTTATTAATCTGTTGGAATAACCTGTCTATGCGAAGTACCGCATGCATGGTGATTTCTTTTGTTATTCTATTCGTTATTATACTCAGTTGGATAAAGTTTTGACTTCTATACTCCATGAAATTAGTGGAATATCCTTGATATTTGCGCTTCATCCAGTATCTTTTCATAGAAATATTCTTCTAAGCATTCTTGAATTTTACTCTACAAAGCAGTATCATGTTGACAATTTGGACGTTATCAGTTCCTGGATAAATTAATTCTTGAACTTGTTTTATTGAATTCGTATATCATTGTCATCATCCTAATGTTTATATTATGTTGAAAGTCATCTATGGCCTGTAATGTATGATGGACTTGGTATGATTATGACCAGGGATTATTTGGTGTAATCATGACCGTAATATTACAAATGATGTGGTAAAAGTCTTCATTGGCCCGTAGTGCATTGATGGACAGTTGTTGGCATGACCATGACCATTAATGAATACACGAATGTCCTTAGATGTAGTGCATGGATAATTTGTGGTCATGATACTAAAAAATATCCTTGGCCGTAGTGCAGGGGTGATTCGATGATGTGGATTATTTATTAAGCTGAGTCTCAGCGATAAAAGTCATGAAAAACCTTTTAAACCATAGAAGATAGTAGATTTTATTCTCTACTTGACTCTTCTAATGGATTGCTTATTCCGCTGCAGTTAAACTTGATGGTTGTTATATTTTATCAGTTTAACACTGTTGAAGGCTAATGATAATTTATTTTGCATTATCTTAGTCATAATATTTCTTACTGGGCTAGTTGAGCTCACCCTTTATTTCACTGTTCTCTTCAGGAAATGACAATATAGCTGGGACGAGTAAGGGAACGGAGTGATGGACCAGATGATAGTATTAGTAGTCCTCACTATTCTGTTAAATAGTGTGACAATAATTGTAATGAGGACTTCTTTTGAGTTTGTATACTCTCTAGTAGACAATATTTGTATTCAAACTCACAGTTTATGTTTTGTCGTATTTTACACGACAGTTGTATTATTAAGTTGTATTTGAATTCTGTACCATGTATCTAGCGACTCAAGATGGGTGATGTATTCCTAATTTTGGGGGCATCACAGACATCCTTTGGTGCCTCCATCCTAGCTGAACTTGTCTTCGGTGAACGACAAAATCGGGCTAAGTGACCTTCTCTTCCACAATTATAGCATGCTTTGGACGGCATCGCGCAGTTTGGACTGATGTGCCCCTCCCCTCCGCATTTGAAGCATATGATAAGGTGGTCGTTCTCCTTCCTTAACAATGGGTGCTGGTGCTGACGTCTTTCCATCATTGTTGAATCTCCTCTTCTTGAAATGTCCATTCTTATTGTTTTGGCCCTGATTACCACTGAAGTGGTTACCATTTCTGGTATGTCAATTCCCTCCACGCTTATTGTCACCGCTTCGATGACTGCTCCCACTGGTATTATCATTTTGCCGGCTGCTCTCTTTTGGTTGTGTTGACTCGTTATCGCGCTCCACTAACTGAGCCCTATTTACAACATCAGAATACAAACACAGTTTATGAGAAATAAGATGTTGACATATCTCCGGCTTCAAACCTCATAAAAACATTCACGTCATTCTCTCTTCATTATCCACCAAGTGTGACGTAAATCGGGACAACTCGGCAAACTTGGCTTCGTACTGCGACACGGTCATATTATTTTGCTCCAACTTGCTGAATTCTACCTCTTTTATGTGACGAATACTTTCGGGAAAGTACTTGTCGTTGAATAGTTCTTGGAACTTCTCCCAAGACATCTTCAGTGCGGCAGGTTGAGTAAACTTTACCGATTCCCACCAGTAATCTGCCTCTCCTCGCAACATAAAGGCGGCAAAAGGAACCTTTTGCTCCTTGGAGCATCCCAAGACATCAAATATCTTGGTGACCTGCTTTATCCATGCTTCCACGTTAAGTGGTTTTGGCTCTCCAATAAACTCCGGTGGTCCCAGCTCCTTGAACTTTTTAGCGGTGATCATCCGAGAGTTTCCAGTGTTTCCACCTACATTTTGGACAGGAGCCGCCTTCGCCTGATGTTGCATGAATTCTAAAAAGCTCTTAAACATACCGTCGTTCGTCAATTGATCAGTGTTGTTGTTTACAGGAGGATTATCGCCATCCTGTTGCACATTGTCCTGATTATTGATCTGTGGAGAATCAACGGTCTCCTGTGCTCCATTGCTATTCTCAACATTCTCGGATGTCATTTTCAGATACTGCCACAAAACAAAAGGTTAATTGACATGTAACATATTATCCCTATATTCTGACCGACCAATTAAATACCCAAAAAAACTTAGGTAGGTCATACTAGCGAAGGAATTCCCGCCTCTCCCTCCTAGTTCTATTCTCAAGATCTTAGCCAGGATCATATCCCTAAGCTTTGATACCAACTGTGACGCCCCCAAAATTAGGTATACATCACCCATCTTGAGTCGCCAGATACATGGTACAGAATTCAAATACAACTGTCGTGTACAATATGACAAAACATAAACTGTGAGTTTGAATACAAATATTGTCTACTAGAGAGTATAAAAACTCAAAAGGAGTCCTCATTACAATTATTATCACACTATTTCACAGAATAGTGAGGACTACTAATGCAAACATCTAGGACCATCACTCTGTTCCCCGACTAGTCCCATCTACGTTCTCATTTCCTAAAGAGAACAATAAAAGAAAGGGTGAGCTCAGCTAGCCCAGTAAGAAATATTATGACTAAGATAATACAGAATAATTTATCGTTAACCTTCAACGGTGTTAAACTGATAAAATATAATAAACATCAAGTTTAACTGCAGCGGAACAAGCAATCCATTAGAAGAGTCAAGTAGAGAATAAAATCTACTATCTTCTATGATCTAAAAGGTTTTTCATCACTTTTATCGCCAGGACTCAGCTTAATAAATAATCCACATCATCGAATCACCCCTGCACTACGGCCAAGAATATTCTTTAGTATCACGACCACGAATTATCCATGCACTACGGCTAAAGATTATTATGTTTTCATCAACGGTCCTGATCATGCCATAAAATAATTCATATTTGCACTACGGCCAAAGAGAATCCATAGCCATAATCATACCATAAACTGTCCATCAATGTACTACGGGCCAATGAGGACTTTTTCCACATCATTTGTTCCCAAATCATCGCAATCTACTAGACGGGAAGTTAATCCGGTCTTTCAACTGGAGCGAATTTGGGTGGTGCCTTTCCTGAGCCTCGGAGAATTAGTCTTCTCACGAGTCCAGTAATCAAACACCGACGGGATAGCCTCTTGGTGGAGGGACCACACAACATACATTCATATACATCGCGTCTCACCGTATGAAATGATGACATATGCGAAGCACTAATATCATAAGCAGTTTATAGTGTGAAGCACTAACATCACACACAGATATGATGCGAAGCACTAAGCTCAAACACGACATGCATTCGTACACATTCATCCAATGTAAATGCAACATCTACACACAAGCATATAACAGTTTTGAAAAGATTGTAGTAGCGACTTAAGTCCTCTTACTGGATTCCCCAGTAGAGTCGCCACCTGTCGACGTCGAGATTTTTGGATGTCCCTTTCCGTTACTTGTTCTTTGGTGTTCTCATTTTAGGTGAGTTTTGTTTGAAAAAACAAGTGAAAAAGGTCCGACATGTATAATGTCGACGATGGGACTGTTAAGAGTCGCCACTTGGTTTTTTAAATGGTTGTACCAACACAACCGAGAAAAGGTTTGCACAATGACCCAGTGATGTTACACTGATATACTGGAATTGACAAAAGCGAGATTCGTTTAGGGTCCGAGGACTTGGTTATCTTGGAAGAAGGTGTTAGGCACCCCCAGACACCCATGTTACGACGGTGACCGCCTCTTTTCAAGAAACTAATATCTGAGTGTGTGTGTGTGGGGGGGGGGGGGGTCAATGTGCTGTTATATGAAAGTTGTGCGAGGCCTCGTTCGAACCTATATACACAGGGTTTGAATTTATGTAAAAATTTAGTTTTAACAAGATATGGCAATAATGTTTTATAAAAGAGGTTTTTCAAACCCTGATGCTCAATAGGAATTGAGACCTTTTACACTTCCATTTTTATTAAGTGAGCGGCTGAATTGATTTTATTTGACGGATGCGAGGCATCCGTATGAAAAATAATATATCCAAAAATAATGTCGACTTCCTCGTGGGTATGGAAACCATCTGAGGAAATACAGACATCGCAGAATAATTTACAAGTCGCTACGGTGAAAATGTCCATCACGGGCACCTAATCTAGATCCAATGGGATGAATCAGTGATCACATGATTCCTAAGCGCATGAGAATATTGCAATTTGTATAAAAGCAATAAGCGGTATATATATAAAAGCGGTAAATATATATATATATATATATATATATATATATATATATAAAGCAATAAACGCACTGGATGTAAAATCTGTGCTCATCGAACATAGTTCGACCACGTTCATATATATAAGTATATATATATAAAAAGTGTAAAACGCACTGCAGGACAAAGTCTAGGCTCATCGAACAAAAGTCCTACACACACGCTTGATATATATAAGTATATATATATATATATATATATATAAGCGAATAAACGCACTGCATCAAGTTCAGGCTCAATCGAGGCATAACTCGATAATGTTAGTCAATATATATATATATATATATATATATATATATATATTTTATATATACAGATCGAATGAAACCACTAGATCAAGTCCTGCAAAAGCAAGCAACACGACTCTCAACGTGTAGAAGGGTGTGTGCAAAGATGAAGAGAAAGACTCTAAAGTGTGTGAGAAGGCTTACAGTTGACTGATAAAAGGGCTTCTATATATTTAGAGTGGGTACACACTGAGATTTTGTTGGTACAAAAGAGGCTATGTATGAGCTCACAGGTGTTTGAAAGTGAGAAAATACACTGTATGGCAAGTGCAGAGCAAATTGTGCAGGGTTTCCCCGTCTTTTTTCTCTTAAAAATCAGCACCCCAAGCCCTCTTTTTATAGGCAATATGTGTCATGGTGTACTGCTTGGTGAGCCGCAGTGTACCAGGCGGGTGGTCGGCCCGGCCTGGCCTCATCGGAGCCTGATCTCTCAAGCACGTGTATTCGAACCTTTGTAATGTCCACTCAGATTTTGAGAAGTGCAATCCGGGCATCCGTTTTGAGGTATTCAAGACCTATTTCGGACCACAGTTGTCGAGAGTTGTACGATGGCATGGGATTAGAGTTTGTCCAAAGTCTTTGAAGATGGGACGATGCCCTCCGGTTTTCAAGCTTCAACTTTCATCCGTTACCCCGCACAATAGTCACTCGGGATTGGTTAGCCTTGTGGGACATTGTTGCGTAGAGACGAGACGTGGCATCGTGTTGGACGAGATGACGATGTTGCCCCTCACCGGTGTTACTGCCGGATTGGGCCGATAAGTAGATGTTGTTTAGACTTCGCTGAGATTGGACTGCTGCATTTGTTGAAGGTCCTCATTGTCATCTTTGAGGTGTGCTTGTCTTTCCGATGTTATTACCGGGTTGGTGCAAGTGTATCTCGTTGTAAGTGCCGAGATTGAAGCTGATGGCATTTGAAACAAGCATTTCTGTGGTTATCTCTGAAACTGCATTCCTTGGGGTTATCACCAAGGTTGGTGGCTATTCCCATGGTTGGGACTGAGACTAGATACCTCGGGGTTATCTCCGAGATTAATAGGTCTTCTCCGATGTGTGTTCTAGTATTGGATCTTGCGCCTCGGGGTTATATCCGAGGTTGGACCGGGTTACTCCCAAAGTGTGTTCCGGTTGATGCTTTGAACTTCCTAGTAGTATCCCAGATGGATATGGATTGTCTTTCAAGGTTCCTCTTAAAGACAAATCATCCTCCTACAATGTTAGTGATGAGTACGTAAAATTTCGATTGTCTACATGAGAGTGAGGCGATTATAGTAGTTATGGCGAGATATAGCGATTATAGTAAGAAAGTAAAAAGACACAAATGCGTTTAAGTGGTTCGAGCACTTAAAGCTCTAGTCCACTCTTCTACTCCTCGAGTAGGAAATCCACTAAGGATGTCTTTTACAACTTCAATCACACAGATTCCTTCTAGACCAGGTGATCCAAGAACTTCTTAGTTCACTCTTGAACTCTTCAAGTCCAATGAGACTTGGCTCTCTTACGATTCACTTAGAACTCTTCAAGTCCAGCAGACTTGGAACTTTTTCTTCAGTTGATTGGTAGATGTTGAGTTCTTGATGGTTGCTACTCAGTTGTTGTTTATGCACTTGTTCGAAAGAACTGAGCAGCTGAGCAATCTTTTCTATTTCTCAGATCGTAGACTTGAGCTTTGAGAGTTCTGTACGTTTTTGTTCAATGCTTGCTTACATCTCTCATCTGCTTGAATTGCATATATGTGATCTTGAAAACTATCCGTTGGATCCATCCGTTGAAGCATTAAATGCGTTTGACCTTTCTATTCTTTGATGAAGACTTTTCTGCACATCTTCTGAATTGCATTCTGGCCCACTGACACAGCAGACTGCTTTCTCACCTAACACCTGAAAAGGTGTTTTCCCCCTTACCAAAGGTAGTTTCCTTAGCTTCTTCAATACGCTTCTTTGTTGTATACTAAGGATATTTCTTATGACCTTGGGACTGGTGAGTACTACAACGTTTAGAATCCATTCCTCATATGTTGGAGTTTGTCTCCACATAAATTGTGAGGCTTGATGCTTCTGACACAAGACAGATGATACTCTACGATTCAGATCATGGTACTCTACGATTCAGATCGTGGTACTCTACGATTCAAATCGTGGTGATTTGTCGCCTTGGTGCTTGGCCTGATGCTATCAGCCGAGAGCACTACGATTTCTCTTAACTATTTGCACACTACGATCTTCGCTTGCTTGAGTTGTAAACTCTACGTTTCCGAGGGCACATTACGATCTCTGAGTTGGCTTGGCAAACGTTGGGACCACTCTACGATTTCTTAAGAGGCCCTTCAAGGCAGGCACACTACGATCCTTGAAGCTCTACGTTTCTGCCTTGATTTCTGTAATGTTGATCAGATTGATACACTACGAATTCTTCGAAGCCTATCTATTACATCTCAAGATCAACCTAACAACTTTGATCTTTCTATCTATACATTCATTTTCAGAATGATACACATTAAGAGCTTAGATCAACCTAACAAATTTGATCTATCACTAAGTCCTTGTATATATATTCCTTGAAGGACTTTACAAATAATCATGAGCATTTATATTTAAACATCAAATTAACATATGCATTCTCCCAACAGATTAGACTCTGATATATGTAAATTAAGTTTGATTTTTATATTATTGTTATTATTATTAGTATTATTCCTCTCATAGAAATGGTATCGCGAAGCACCGAGTTCGAGTTTCAAGTACCGGAATTTGGGGGCGTCACAGAAACGATTGGTCCCGTTACCCGTTCAAAGTCCAAAAAGGAACTAAGCCCATAGTCAGACATGGCTACTAGTGCCCAGCCTGATCCTACTCCTATTTCTCGCGAGGAGTTTGAAGGATTAAGGAATCAAATAATAGAGTTTTGATGTTCTCATGAAAGAACTAAACAAATCAACTCAGGGTCAACAAATACCCATGCAAGCAGAATCCTTTGCAGATGAAGGAATCCTGGGCCCAGACAGAGAAGTCCCAGTACCTGAGTCTCAGACTGAGAAGTCCAACAAAACCCCTGAAATCACCCATCTTAAAGAAGATCAAGACACTGGTGATATTTAGAAAACGGTTCTACAAATGGAAGAGACCATTCGGTCCATCAAAGGGTTTGGAACACACGGAAGCATTTCCTATTCAGACCATTGTATATTCCCCGGGGTTCATTATCTGGAGAGATTCAAGACTCTCGATTTTGAGAAATATGATGGATTGGGAGATCCCTACACTCACTTAATAGTGTTCATTGGAGAACTCAGATCCTACGCCAAGAATGAAAAGCTGAGAATGTAGCTATTTCAGAAGAGTCTAACTGAAGAATCCAGAGCATGGTACACCAGAATTGGATAACTCAAAAATTCATAGTTGGGAGGAGTTAGCCCATGCTTTCTTTAGTCAATACAGCTTTCAAACTCAGATGGCTCCAGACAGGTATTAGATTACCAAAGTCAAGAAGTAAGTCAATGAGTCATTCAGAGAGTATGCCTAAAGATGGTGGCGTCTGGCTGCCCAAGTAATCCCATCCATGAAAGAGACTGAGATGGTGATGACCTTCATAGACATTCAAGAAGATCTATTTTATGAGAGGGTCCTAGCTTGTATAGGAAAACCATTCTCAGAAATGATTAAGCACGGAGAAATGGCAGAGATAAGGTAAAAATCTGGGAAGATTCAAGACCTCGTCGCTTTAAAAGCCATATCTGAGCATATCCAATCTGGAAGTTATGGAAACAACCCCCGGAGGGTCTATAAGAAGAAAGAAGAGGATGTCTCCTTGATACTTCAAGGACAAAATCAAAAAGGCAATCAAAACTTGCCTATTTAGAGGAGAAACTAATCCCCTTTTCAAGCACAATCATCAAATCCTCCCTTGCCAAAGAGTGAAGAAATCAGACATTCAAAAGTATTTACACCCTTAGGGGACTCATTGGAAAACAACTTCAAACTTTTGATAGCTCAGAAGAAAATCACTCATCTCCTTCCACCAACTAATCTAAGTGGAAACCCTTTTAATACTAGAAAAAAGTGTGCTTACCATTCTAGAGCTCCAGACCACGACACCCAGCATTGTTGGGCCCTCAAGCATAAGATCCAGGACTTAATAGACAGTGGTGAAATCGTGGTGACAAAGCCCGAACAACCACACGTTCAAGATAATCCTCTCCCTCAACACAAGGAAGAGGATGTTAACATGATCAACAAAGGCAGTGGAGAGAGCTCCAAGTACCTCAAATACGTGGGTGGTTCTCCCCAAACCAGTAAAGATAAATCTTATAAGTGGGATTATTCGGAGTTCCAGTTCATGATGGAACAGGAGTTGAAGTCTATTGATGAACAGGTCAATCAACTGGCAGAACTGGTGATACAAGCACTAAGTCACACGGTAGTTGTGCAATTAGGAGCATGCAAGTCTCCTCTCCCTTATCACAAATAATCCACCACAGACCCAAGAGAATGAAACCTTGGAGGAAAAGCTTGCAAGAAAAGCAAGACCCTCAACCCGTCGGGACTTTGCCAACAAAAGGTAGTTCGCCCATTTAGGCCAAGCGATGGAACAAATATTGAAGATGTTGATCAATGAGGGAAAAATCACAGCACTGCTACCTCCAGTCAACCCACGTTCAAAACGATTTGATGCTACTGGGTCTGTCAATACCACTCCAATTCTCGTGGTCACAACACTGAAGGATGCTGGGCACTCCGTCATCTTATTCAAAATATGATTGAAAACGGTGACCTGCAAATGGAAAATGATGACACTATATCAGTTGAGAGTGGACATACATTTCCTCCAGGATCGCAAAGATGAAGGGAGATCATAGCAGTCATATCCTCTGAGGGAGACATGGCTGCAACACCCTTTACAATTCAACCAATCAAACTCAAATGAGTTAAAAACCCTTTGAAGGTGGCTGCACCAAAACCTATAATATTGTCATTCAGACCGCAATATCCTATCATCAGCCTTAAGAAAGTCACATGGAACTATGGAGAGGTTAAAGGATCAACATCAAACACAACTGTTGTGGTATCCAAGGAAAACCCGTTATATCTCGCTCTACGAGTAATGACGCCAGTCATCAGATCTAAGGGGAAAGTGCCCAAGGAGAAAATTAAAGAATTCCTCCGCAAGATGGGATATAATGAAGCCAAGGTGGAGCAAAGCTTAAAACAAGCACCTCCACAGATATATTTTTTTTGGACTTGGTATTCTCTTCGAAAGATCATCAGAAGGTCTTAACGAAGATATTGGAAGAAGCCCAAATGCCAAAGACGGTGGATGTTAAAAAGTTTCATCATATGGTAGATCACATCTTCAACATCAATGTGATATCCTTCACTGATGATGACATACCTCCCGAAGGTGCAGGTCACTGTAAACCACTGCATAAAATAGTGATGTCTTCCGGATATGTGGTCAGAGGTGTGCTAATAGATGGAGGATCATCCCTAAACATCTGCATGTATGCCACATTAGAAAGGATGAAGATCAATCCCAACCGGATCTGACGCAATCACACAATCATCAAAGCTTTTGATGGATCTTGGTAAAATACTGTGAGAGAGGTTGATTTATCAGTGGAAATCGGTCCACATACCTTTTACATACCCTTTCAAGTGATCAAAATCACTACAGGATATAATTTACTATTAGGAAGACCTTGGATCCATATGGCGGGAGCCGTCTTATCCAATCTTTATTAATAGCTCAAGTATATTATCAATAGTAATCTGGTCATTATCAATGCTGAACCAGAGTATCATATCCAAAGTGATATGCCTCTAATCAGTTTCAATAAAGAAGTTAAGCATGTCAGCTTCCAAGCCCTTTAGGTGAGCAACACTCACTATCAACCCATCGGGGGCTCCAGCTCTGTAACCCAGAGTTTCCGTCGAGGTAATATCTGTGACAACCTGAAAAATCGGATTGTCCAGAATTTAAGATTTAAAGAATTAGTTATTAATAAAATGAATTTTTATTAATATTATTTTGTGCTATGTGTTTATTAATCGTTCTAGAACCTATGATGATTATTAATCGGGAGGATTCTGGCTATGAGCTGGACTAAACGAGCAAGAATTTTCAAGACAAAAATAAAAAATTTATGGGAACAAAATATTTCCAGGGAAAAAGATAAAATAGGCACTATTCACCCGACGAAACCCTAAGGGTTAGGATTTGAATAACATAAGCCTTTTCGAGAGTTCGATATGTCGAAATGACATTCCGTCGAAAGATTTGACTATAATATATCGTGAAAAGTTAAGTAAGCCGAAAAAGTTTTTCTCAAAAAATGTGCAAAAATCGGACGAAATAAAAATAACGAAAAGTACTGCTATGTAATTTTCATTCTTTTAGCTACGTTAGGGGAAAACGTGAAGGAAAATGCTTAACGCCAAAAAGTGTTTTTTAGTTTTTTAGAAATCCGAAGAATACGTTAAAGTATCGGTAAAGGAAAGATGAAATATCCAAAAATATTTGGATTAGAAGAATCATTGTTTTTAAAAGCGTAGACCGAAACCCGAAGATTTGGAACCACGAAGCTTCCAAGGGAAGCTACGTGAATAGTAAGGAGGTGTGAATAGTAAGGAGGTGGAATAGTAAGGATAAGTTAAGTAATGGCCAAGTAAAGTGTTTATGCTTAATGGCTAAGTAAAGTGCTTATAAGTAATGAACAAGTAAACTTAAGGGCTAAGTAAACTTAAGGGCTAAGTAGAGTTAATGTCTAAGTAAATGTGGAGGCCAAGTAAACTTAGAGCTTAAGTAATGAATAGTAAGGAGGTTTGTGGGCGAAATAACTATTTTTCCCCTAGCCTTGGTTTTCTATAAATACGAAGCTTAAATCATTTGTTTAGGATTTAAAAAATCCTACAACATTTGAGAGAGAGAGAGAGAGAGATTTTGGATGAGAAAGAAGAAGAAAAGGAAGAGGAAAAGCTTGCTCGTGAGCAAACTTTGTCCGACGGAAGGAGATTATAGAAGATAGGTAATCCAAAACATAGTCTCCTATAAATTTTCTTTAAGTTTTATATGCTAAAAACATAGCTTAACGAGAATAGGAAGTAGAAGATGACAAGAATGATTTCATATAGTTGAAATCATGAGAAAACGAAGAAATAAGATTTGTAATGAATTAGAACGATCCTAGTGGATCATATGAATGATTTAGTGAAATAAGTAAGGAATGGTGACTTATAACACCAAATTCCAAGAAAATGTGAAATCTTAATCAAAATATCGATTAAAAATGAAGAACGAATAAAGAACACGAAGAACATGCGAAGAACGTTGTTGATGGACAAATTTAAAACCATCATAGTGTAATTGTTGTTGATGGACAAGTTTTAAACCATCGCGTATAAGTTAGATGTTTATTTCTTGGTGAGGAATGGTAGCAACGTTCATTAAGAACGGATTAAAACTTAGTTATAAACGAAGTTATGGCGAAAATTTTGTAAATAACGAAAAAGAATTAGAAAGGTAGTAAATGAACCTGAATGAGTAGGGTTTCATAAGAAAGTAAGAGAACATAGAAAACGTGAGTTGTGGACTCAAGAACGAACGAGTTCCGAGTTCGGATGATCGAATTACGGACGGATAAATGAAGAGCGTTAAAAACGTAAAACGAACAAAGGATGAAGATTAAGCCAGTCGAATGGCATGTTAACGGATTCATAATGAAGTTCTGTCCGGGGGGTATTGAAGTATGTAAGATAAGGAAGAGAATGACTTTAGAACAACCTCGTTCCGGGTTATAATGAAGAAGTTATGGGATTTCAAAGTACGCGTCTCAAACTTGATTCAAGACTTTGAAAAATTTTCTAGGTTTTGTGCTTTCGGCCAGCGGCCAATTTGTGCGTTGAGAAAGCCAAGCCATAGTACTGATGCGAGGCAATGCCCAGAAATGAGATTTTTATTGCTCAATTACTGGGGGGATGTGCAAGAAAGAAATATGAACATGTAGTTCACCTAAAATAACACTTAAACAAGTGTTTTAAATCATTAGTAAAAGTTGAACAGAAAGATTAAACGAGATTAAAAGATAAAGAATGTAAATGCGGGTTACGGAACCGATGTCCGGGGACCGTTGTCGCGATATGATGGTGATTACTTAGACATTGAGTGACGAGGATGATGTATAACATTTTGATGTTATGATGTCATAACGAGAGTTATGTGTAAAGCGTATAGACGATGTGAACGCAATGTAGTCGCGATAAACGATCGGTCTTAGCATACAATGAACTGTATGGTTTCGACATTAAGAAAGAATAATGAACATGGGGTTCACGGGGTGGATAACGATGGAAAGTGGTTAAAACCTTGAGTAAAGGTTGAATGAAAGATTTAGAGACGAACAACGTAAACGTTGAATACGTAAACGATTCTCGTGAATCATATTCGTGTCGGACGAACGCTCTAAGTGTACAATGATTGTATGACTTAAACATTGACGAAGGTAGTAAGTAAGATATACTTTATCAAGAAAGCCGTAGCGAACGGTAATAAGAGTAATGAAAGTCGAATGTAAGTCGGATAGAGAATGTTAGAATGAAAGGTAAGCGTTAAACACTTTAACTGACGTGAGGGTTGAGTGTACGCGAATATTAAACGGATAAAACCTACACCCCGTGTATGGTTTGACCGTAAGGTAATGAAGACCAATGATTAAACCTGTGAATGGTGAATAAGTTGAATTAAAGACAAGTACGTATAACGTAAAGAAGTTGAGTTAATGTTTATAACTTGAAAGACGTTCCGAGTCGAATGAACCGAACGTTGTAAGATAAGAATAAGGTAATGTAAAATTCTTAACGCTATAAATGCGTAGAATTAATATGAAATGATCGTTATGAGTATACAAAAGACTGTATGACTTAGACGATAAAGAATGAATCCTGAGGTATGACATTTAGTTGCCAGGAAGCCATAAGGAATAAGAAGTTGACTTAACGAACGTTATAGTTTAATGGTTCAGATAAGTTAAGATAAGTTAGGTTGTGGTACAATCGTAAACTTTGATGGTTGACATATGGGAGTTGGGCTAAACAATTCCTTCAGAGAGCGAAGGTATATACGAAACTGGCAACCGATCTAAATCATTGTTATGGGCAGTGTAGATGAGACGTGAACTTGTTTGTTGGTTGTTTGTGGGAAACCACTCAGAGTACCATATGTACTACTAGCAGAGACACGATGTGTGCTGAGTCCTAGAAGAGTTATAAGAAGAAGATAAAAATGTAAATCATCAAAGATGATGATAGTTTGAGTTAAGACATCTCCGTATATCATGAAGCCGTAAACCGGTAGTAAAGGAAGTTAGTCGCGTAAGCTTAGATTACAAGAATGCTAACCTTAAGAAGTAAAGTTAAGTAAATCAATGCATAAGTCAAGTATATGACTAATTGGTGTATGTATTATTTCCTTATGTGCTATATAGGAATTGGAATGAGCAGTTCAGCGTAAATTATAAGTTGTAGCTGTGCGTAAGGTAAGTTTCCTAACTTCATTCATATTACATGAATGCTAGTTTCTTAAACTTCTCAGATGTTAAACTTGAGAAGTCTTGTCTATGTGCATATGTGCGAGATATATGCAAGGTGGTAGTATGTATGAGGCCTTGTGACACAATTTGAACACTTTGGTGTTTATTTGAGATTAACTATTCTATGATTGAACTGTTCAATATGAGTATGTTCTGTTTATACATGAACCGTTATTGTTAAGTCTGTGCTAATGATTCTAACCAGACATGATATGTATGAAAAAAGGTAGAAGAATGAAAGTACTTTAAAGAGTATGTGATGAATGTTTTAAAATAATAGGAATCGAGATTAATCCTATTGTTCAAGTTGTTCCGTAACCTTTATTCGTTTATGAGAGTTTTAAAAGAATGTTTAAACTCTTGAAGTTGTTTGTTCAACTGCTATGACTTGTTGGCCAATTGAATGCTCACACTTGCTTTAAATGAAAAACATTTTCAGTGTACGATGTTAGAAAGAACTTAAGGATCCTGTAAAGGTCAAGCTGATCGGTATCCAGACGGGGTGCCATTCATTATATGAATGAGCATGAAGATCAAGCCAAGACTTGTAATGTAGAATAGTTTAATTGAACTCTAGGTTAGTTTAATGAACTATTATGTTTCCTTGGTGGCGGATAAAAGTCACTCTTGTACGATGTAAAGAATAATGTAATTATCATTATTTGTAATGAACGAGGTTACAAGGTAATAGAACCTGAGTTTTGAGAATATATGTTGTTATATTTAACTATATAATGATGTATGTTTGGTAAGAAGTGGGACCGTGACGTACGGAATCCGGGTGTGAAAATAGAGCGCATTTTGGGGCGTTAAAAAATTGGGCAGTCAAGAGATGATATCCTTGGGTTTCCAACCAGGACAAGGGTTAAGAAAGAATCAACAAGGAATTAAATGACCAATTCAAATTCCCAGCCAAACAGGGAAGGTCGAACTAGGCTACTCCTCTGGGTGAAGTCACAGAAACCCGCACAAATATACACCGGTTCCTTCATCTATAATGCTATTGCCTAAACCTATAGATGAAGATTATGTATGGCATCTAAGGAAAATTCCTGTCTCTGTGGCGGGTATGTTGTTTCCTAAGCCCAGACCGACTAATGGGAAATAAGTCTTAATTCCAAACCCAAACATTGAGAAAAGGAATCAAAGGCGCAAACAAGACATATAAAGACGGTTGTTAAAGATGTACTTCCTGATGCATACAGAAGGTATGAACAAGTATATCTCAGATAACGACTACCCAAATGTCATGCTCATTATTCAAGAGGAGGAGGATGATAACTGCCCTTCATCACAGCTATCCACCAGGACTTAACCCTCGGCAATTAGAGCATCACTCCTTGCATTTGCCAAAAAAGGTAAAAAGGGCAGAAAATCCCTCTGCCCTGTAGATATCATTAACTTCTTACTTTTGTTGCATAGTATTAGAAGTTGTTTCTATCATGCCATGCTAACACTTTGTATGATTAAACAGTTTCATATATTAAGTGAAAGCATTTTGTTTAAGGACTCCAGAGATAGATTTGTCTAAACTTACTGATGGAGTGCCAATTCCTAAGAATGACTGCAAATTTGATGTAAAGTTGAACTCTGACTTGATGGAGATTGAGCAAGAGGACTATGAGGTGCCTGAGGAGATCAAAGAATGGGTCGAAGACAAACCCAAGCTAAACCTTGATTAAACCACCTCCTTCAACCTTGGAACCTCAAAAAACCCCAACTAAATTCAGATTTGTATGGACCTTACCCCAAGCCAAAAGAATGACATGGTTGCTTTATTGACCCAATTCCAAGACGTGTTTGAATGGTCTCATGAAGACATGATTGGTTTGTCAACTGATATCATCATTCATCGCCTACCCATTAAAGAGGGATTTAAGCCAGTCAAGTAAAAGCTCAGGCGATTAAAACATAGTGGACTTTGAAAGTCAAGGAAGAAATTGTGAAACAATTTCAAGCCGACATCATCATGATATCAACATACCCTGAGTGGATATCAAAATAGTTTCCGTACCTAAACCTGGAGGGAAGGTGCGAGTATGTATAGATTACAGGGATTTAAACAAAGCTTGTCTCAAAGACAACTTCCCGGTGTCATTTATCCACAAACTCATTGACAATACAACTTAGTATGCCATGTACTCCTTTGTTGATTGCTTTGCTTGGTACCACCAAATCATGGTTGCTGAAGAGGACCGAGAGAATACAGCATTCATCAATCCTTGGGGAACCTTTTTCTATAGACGATTGTTATTCGGCCTCATCAATGCTGGAGCTACCTATCAGCGAGCTATGATGGCTCTTTTCCATGATTGAATGCACAAAGAGATAGAAGTCTATATGGACGACATCATTGTCATGTCCCGAAGGGAAGAAGACCACATAGACCATCTTAAAAAGCTCTTCAACCGGTTACGCAAGTATAGCTTGAAGCTAAATCCGGCTAAGTGCACCTTCGGTGTTAAGTTAGGTAAGTTGTTGGGATTCCTAGTGAGCCACCAGCGTGAAGTCAAGCATTGAGCTGGATCCTGCCAAAATTCAAGCTATTACTGATATATCCATACCCCAGACAAAGAGGGAAATACGGGGATTTCTGGGAAGAATCAACTTCATCAGCCTATTCATCTCCCAACTCACAGCAACCTGTGAAACCGTCTTCAAGTTGTTAAGGAAGAATTCCTCCAAGAAATTGAATAAAGAGTGTCAAAAAGCCTTCTTTTCCATCAAAGCTTATGTCATGGTACCTCCCGGGGATGACATTCCCCTGTTTATGTACCTATCAATCAATGACAATGCCATGGGCTGCATGCTGGGACAAAAAGATAATAGAGGCCAAGAGAGAGCTATTTATTACCTCAGCATCAGTGAGCACAAGTACACGTTGATTGAAAAGACTTGATGTGCATTAGCATGGGATTCCATGAGATTACAACATTATCTCCATGGTCACACAACCCATCTTATATCCCGCATGGATCCTCTCAAATACATATTCAGCAAACCCATGTTGAATGGTCGACTGTCCAAATGGCAGTTGATCCTCCAACAATTTGACATCATCTACGTGACCCAAAAGTCTATCGAAGGTCAAGGAATTGCGGATCAACTTGCTACAACACCATCGGGGGAATTTAAAACCCTTGGAAACATATTTCCCCAATGAAGGGGTAATGACAATTCAGCAACACCATCAAGGGGATACCGTCCAATCATGGAAGATGTATTTTGATGGTGTTGTAAACATGGAAGGTGCCGGAGCATGAGCAGTTCTGGTATCTATCTCGGGAGATCAGTATCCTGTTGCTATTAAATTGCAGTTTGTCATCACCAACAACACAGTTGAGTATAAAGGCTGTATAATGGGGTTGAAATTAGCCCAATCCATAGGTGCCAAACGGTTAACAGTCTTTGGAGATTCCGAACTGGTAATCAAACAAACCACTAGGATTTTTTGTGACGCCCCCAAAATTAGGTATACATCACCCATCTTGAGTCGCCAGATATATGGTACAGAATTCAAATACAACTTAATAATACAACATCGATGTAAATGTACAATACGACAAAACATAAACTGTGAGTTTGAATACAAATATTGTCTACTAGAGAGTATAAAAACTCAAAAGGAGTCCTCATTACAATTATTGTCACACTATTTCACAGAATAGTGAGGACTACTAATGCAAACATCTAGGACCATCACTCTGTTCCCCGACTAGTCCCATCTACGTTCTCATTTCCTAAAGAGAACAGTAAAAGAAAGGGTGAGCTCAACTAGCCCAGTAAGAAATATTATGACTAAGATAATGCAGAATAATTTATCGTTAGCCTTCAACGGTGTTAAACTGATAAAATATAATAAACATAAAGTTTAACTGTAGCTGAACAAACAATCCATTAGAAGAGTCAAGTAGAGAATAAAATCTACTATCTTCTATGATTTAAAAGGTGATCACTTTTATCGCTGGGGCTCAGCTTAATAAATAATCCACATCATCGAATCACCCTTGCACTACGGCCAAGAATATTCTGTAGTATCATGACCACGAATTATCCATGCACTATGGCTAAAGATAATCATGTTTTCATCAACGGTCCTGATCATGCCATAAAACAATTCATCTTTGCACTACGGCCAAAGAGAATCCATAGCCATAATCATACCAAAAACTGTCCATCAATGCACTACGGGCCAATGAGGACTTTTTCCACATCATTTGTAACATTACGGTTATGATTATACCGAATAATCCCTAATCATAATCATACCAAGTCCATCTATGCACTACCGGCCACCAGATGACTTTCAACATAATATAAGCATGAGGATGATGACAATTCAATAAAACAAGTTCAAGAATAAATTTTAAAGATTTATAAGTTAATTTATCCTAAACTCAATAACGTCCAAATTGTCAACATGATACTGCTTTGTAGAGTAAAATTCAAGAATGTTCAGAAGAATATTTCCATGAAAAGATATTGGATGAAGCGCAAATATCAAGGATATTCAACTAATTTCATGAAGTATAGAAGCCAAAAACTTTAACCAACTGAGTATAATAGAATATATGAAATCTGAAATGGATTTTCTCCATATGCAGGTAATCCACGATATCTGAGATCATTTCCATAATTTAATAAGGAATGAATACAAAAAATCATTCACCATGCATGTGGTAATCCACATAGACAAGTTATTCCAACATAATATTAAAGAATGGAATAACAGAAGGTTTCACCATGCGTGCGATAGGGGCGCAGACGGGTTATTCCCAATAGAATAATAAATAATGGAACCCGGTCCCATGAAAACGCATGTAATCGGATATTCCGATAGAATAATAAATAATGGAACCAGAATTAAGGCGTAAACTCACGGATATGATATTCCGATGAATAATAAATAATGGAACCGAGTCCTGGTAAAAGCATACGTACGGTGATATTCCGGCGTAATAATAAAGAACGGAATATTAAAAGAATTTCACCATATATGGGTACTTCACATAAACAAGTTATTCAAACAGAATAATAAGAATGGAATAATAGAAGAATTTCACCATGTATGCAGTACTTTGCATAGACAGGTTATTCCAACATAATAATAAAGAATGGAATAACAGAAGAATTTCACCAAGTATAGGGTATCCCGCGTATACAGGTTATTCCAACAGAATAATAAAGAATGGAATAACAGAAGTTCACTTCGTGAATAAGAAAGAAAGAATACCCCTTACAAGTACAACAAATAATATCCCCTACCTTAAAAGAAACTTGATATTAGAGTAGTGAAGTAGCAGAATACATTTCTTATTTCTCTCTATAGTTTCTCTCTCTAGAGTTTCAGTGAATTCGTAAGAAATAATGAAGGAATGAGCTTCTATTTATAGGAGAATGGACTGAATAGTAACTAATTCATGAACGGTCCAAATTGATTTACTTTTAAACAAACGGTCCATATTGATTTACTATTAAAACTTAAAGCAACGGTCCATACTGATTTACTATTAAAACTTTAAACCAGTGATCCATATTGATTCACTATTATAACTTTCCACCAGCGGTCCATATTGATTTACTATTATAACTTCAACCAACGGTCTGAAAAATTAGCACATCTCCTCATTGAATAATATTGTACACAAAAATGTTTTGAACCGAAAAGAAATATATTTTACGGGTGATCAATAGTACCCCGTGAATAGTAACCCGTGAATAGTAACTCATGAATAGTAACTCATGAATAGTAACTTGTGAATAGTAACTCATGAATAGTAACTCGTGAATAGTACTCCGACACGAAAAGTGCCCCGAATACCCGATTGAACAATACTAAGTGACTTCTCACATAAGCATCAATATTCAATACCGTGTACTACTATGCAACCACGCGTATTACTGTACTTTTAATACCGGGTGTTTCAACAGTCAACGGTAAAACTTCCGCCATTATTTTCATAAAGTATTTTTGTCGTTTTCTCAATCCGACAATAATTCTGTTGCGGGGTCCACCAATGATTGTACCATCGTACGGATATTCCCCGACAAAAAGAATATTCCTCGACCAATCGAATATTATATGACCACTTGCTTACTTTGCAAAATTTGTAACTATTACCCACAACTATAACATTACATCAAATCAACACCATAATATTAAAAAAAAATTCGAGAAAATTAAATCTTTATTCATAAAATCTGGGGTCTCACAATCTCCCCTCCTTATGAAATTTCGCCCTCGAAATTTACGTACTTACCTGGTATGCCGAATAGGTGAGGATACCTTGACTTCACTTCAAATTCTAACTCTTGAGGTATAACCTTTGAGCGTCGAATATGATCCTTCTTATCCAAGATGTTAACACGTATCTCCTCATACGTTAAATCTTCTACTATCTCATCCGGTTCTAAATTAATAATATGGTTCAGGTCGTCCACATATTTACGTAACATCGATACGTTAAAAATGTTATGAACACGCGACATACTTGGCGGTAAAACGAGTCTATAAGCCACAGTTCCTACTTGATCGAGGATTTAAAATGGGTCAATTAAATCAAGGGTTGAGATTTCCTCTCTTCGTCGATTCTTTCTTCTAGAATAACGCCCTCTTGAACCTTTTTCTTCACATTCATTAGCTCTGAGTATGTAGCTTGAGCGGCTTTAACTTTATCGATTAAAGTCGATTCTAATCGTATATTCGTTAACTTCACGTGGGTTCGTATATTCGCACTTGTAACAGCATACGATCTTCTACTCAATGCGTCAGCTACCACGTTCGCTTTTCCAAGATGGTATGGTACGATCATAATCTTTAATAGCTCGAGCCAACATCTTTGGCGCATGTTACGTTCGCTTTAGTTGAATAAATGTTTAAGGGTTTTTAGAAATGGGTTTTGTACAGGGGTCAATACAAAATTTGATTTCACGTTGTAGGGGTAGGCTAAGAAGTCTTCAAGAATACGTCAGGAAATTTATTAACAATAGAAATACAATTCAAAACTATGACTCTCATCCAAGACTTGGATAACACGTCACATTGATACCTATCAACTTTCCATCGTCATTCACGACGTTACCTACAGAAAGTCTGGCTTCGGTGCATTCCACACAAGAAAGTCAATAACGAAAGGATCGGAGCTCTTTATTTATGGCTTGATATGACAATGATTGACTTTAGTTATTTGGTTACCTTGAATTTGCATAACAGGTTGGTTAGGAGTATGAAAGCTAACAACCTTACAAAAAGTATGATGAGTAGTTAACCAATCGTTTCCAAAAATCACATCAAAGGCAAGTATTTTCAAAGAGATAAGATCGACAGGTAACGTGAAAGTGTTGATTTGAACAAGATTTATAAATAGTGGAGGTAACGAACGTTTCTCCCAACAGAGTTTAAACAGATATATCAAAGTCTAACTTCTCCGGAGTTAACTTCAAACATTGAACACAACTAGGTGCAATAAAAGAGTGAGTAGAACCCAGGTTCTAACTGCGGTATAGACTTACATGAGAGTTTATGACTAACATACCTGTGATAATTTTATTCAGGTTCCTCGTCACGAAAAAAAACGCTCTCTCTTAAACTACTAGCTTTGGCTTGTCTGGGACATTGTAAGACCCCAACTTTTTGAATAAAGATGAATTTTCTATAATTATCATTTTTGAATATTATGGAATGAATTTAATATAATGTTATAGTTGTGGGTAATATTTATGAATTTTGCAAAGTATGTAAGTTGTCATATTATATTCGATTGGTCGGAGAATATTCGTTTTAGCAGGGAATATTCGTACAACGACACAATCATTGGTGGACCCCACAACGGAATTATTGTCGGACTGAGAAAATGACAAAAATACTTTATGAAAATAACGACGGAAGTTTACCGTTAACTGTTGAAACATCCGGTGTTAAAAGTACAGTAATACGCGTATTTGCACAGTAGCACACGGTATTGATTATTGATGCTTACGTGGGAAGTCACTCAGTTTTGCTTATTTTATAAACCCCCATTTACCCGTTTTTCAAAATAATCGGTAGAAGATTATACAACATATATATATATATATATTATATGTGTGTGAAGTGATGTGTGTGTTTGTAATATTAGTGGAGGAATAATAGGTGGGGCATATATTTGAAATTGGTGGAGGAAATTTGAATGCATGTTCTAGGTGGTTTAAGTTTTCAACCAACATGTGGCTATAAGTATATATATATATATATATATATATATATATATATATATATATATATATATATAGTTGATTTTGGATTTTGGTGGAAGGAGTACGACATGTATTATACATGTATTATATATATATATATATATGTATATATATAAGTTAAGTTTGAAAAATTGGCAGGAAGGATAAGATGAGCTCACGGGGTTTCACTCGTGATTTCTTTTTCTCTGCACATGTTATATATATATATATATAATATATAATATATAATATATAATATATTATATTTTATTTAAAAGATTTTGCTTTAAAATATGGACCGTCAGATTAAAGTAAATCAATCTCGACCGTTCATGAGTTAGCTACTATGCAGTCCATTTTTCTATAAATAGAAGCTCATTCCTTCATTATTTCTTACGAATTCACTGAAACTCTATAGAGAGAAATTATAGAGAAGTTATAGAAAAGCATTCTGCTCCTTCCCTACTCTTATATTCAGTTTCTTTTACGGTAAGGGGTGTTATTTCTTTTGTATTCATGAAGAGAACTTCTATTATTCCATTCTTTATTATTTTGCTGGAATAACCAGTATACGCGGACTACCCTATACTTGGTGACATTCTTCTAATATTCCATCTTTATTATTATTTTGTTGGAATATCACATGCATGCGTTCTGTGGGACCGGTTCCGCTTTTATTAATATTACATTGGAATATCACATGCGTGAGTTTACGCCGGGACTGGTTCCGCCTTTTTATAATTATTACATTGGAATATCCTGTACATGCGCTTCTGTGGGACTGGGTTCCGCTTTTATTATTATGTTGAAACATCCTGTTTGTGCGAAATTTCTTTGACCTTGTTCCGTTACTTATTAATCTGTTGGAATAACCTGTCTATGCGAAGTACCGCATGCATGGTGATTTTTCTTTTGTTATTCCATTCGTAATTATACCCAGTTGGATAAAGTTTTGACTTCTATACTCCATGAAATTAGTGGAATATCCTTGATATTTGCGCTTCATCCAGTATCTTTTCATAAAAATATTCTTCTGAGCATTCTTGAATTTTACTCTACAAAGCAGTATCATGTTGACAATTTGGACGTTATTAGTTTCTAGATAAATTAATTCTTGAACTTGTTTTATTGAATTCTTATATCATTATCATCATCCTCATGTTTATATTATGTTGAAAGTCATCTGTGGCCTGTAATGCATAGATGGACTTGGTATGATTATGACCAGGGATTATTCGGTGTAATCATGACCGTAATGTTACAAATGATGTGGTAAAAGTCTTTATTGGCCCGTAGTGCATTGATGGACAGTTGTTGGCATGATCATGACCATTAATGAATACACGAATGTCCTTGGCTGTAGTGCATGGATAATTTATGGTCGTGATACTAAAGAATATCATTGGCCGTAGTGCAGGGGTGATTCGATGATGTGGATTATTTATTAAGTTGAGTCTCATCGATAAAAGTCATGAAAAATCTTTTAAACCATAGAAGATAGTAGATTTTATTCTCTACTTGACTCTTCTAATGGATTACTTGTTCCGCTGCAGTTAAACTTGATGGTTGTTATATTTTAACAGTTTAACACTGTTGAAGGCAAATGATAATTTATTTTACATTATCTTAGTCATAATATTTCTTACTGGGCTAGTTGAGCTCACCCTTTATTTCACTATTCTCTTCAGGAAATGACAATATAGCTGGGACGAGTCGGGGAACGGAGTGATGGACCAGATGATAGTATTAGTAGTCCTCACTATTCTGTTAAATAGTGTGACAATAATTGTAATGATGACTTCTTTTGAGTTTGCATACTCTCTAGTAGACAATATTTGTATTCAAACTCACAGTTTATGTTTTGTCGTATTTAACACGACAGTTGTATTATTAAGTTGTATTTGAATTCTGTACCATGTATCTGGCGACTCAAGATGGGTAATGTATACCTAATTTTGGGGGCGTCACAGTTGGTATCAAAGCTTAGGGATATGATCCTTGGCTAAGATGTGAGACTAGAACTAGGAGGGGAGAGACGGGGAATTCCTTCGCTAGTATGACCTACCTAAGTTTTTTTTGTATTTAATTGGTCGGTCAGAATATAGGGATAATATGTTGTATGTCAATTAATCTTTTGTTTTGTGGCAGTATCTGAAAATGACATCCGAGAATGTTGAGAATAGCAATGGAGCACAAGCGACCGTTGATTCACCACATATCAATAATCAGGATAATGTGCATCATAGGAAGGCGACAATCCTCATGCAAACAACAACACTGACCAAATGATGAATGATGGAATGTTCAGAGGCTTTATACAATTCATGCAACAGCAGGCGAGAGCGGCTCCTATCCAAAATGTAGGTGGAAACACTGGAAACTCTCGGACGGTCACCGCTAAATAGTTCAAGGAGCTGGGACCACCGGAGTTTATTGGAGAGCAAAAACTATTTAAGGCTGAAGCATGGATAAAGCATATCACCAAGATATTTGATGTCTTGGGATGCTCCGAGGAGCAAAAGGTTCCCTTTGCCACCTTTATGTTGCGAGGATAGGCATATTACTGGTGGGAATCGGTAAAGCGTACTCAACCTGCCGCACCGAAAATGTCTTGGGAGAAGTTCCAAGAACTATTCAACAAAAAGTACTTTCCCGAAAGTATTCGTCACATGAAGGAGGTGGAGTTCATCAAGTTTGAACAAAATAATATGACCGTGTCGCAGTATGAAGCAAAGTTTGTCGAGTTATCCCGGTTTGCGTCCCACTTGGTGGATAATGAAGAGAGAATGACGCGAATGTTTTTAAGAGGTTTAAAGCCGGAGATACGTCAACATCTTATTTCTCATAAACTGTGTTTGTATTCAGATGTTGTAAATAGGGCTCAGTTAGTAGAACGCGATAACGAGACAACGCAACCAAAAGAGAGTAGTCGGCAAAATGATAATACCAATAAGAGCAGTCATCGAAGCGGTGACAACAAGCGTGGAGGGAATGAACAGGCCAGAAGTGGTAACCACTTCGGTGGTAATCAGGGCCAAAATAATAAGAATGGACATTTCAAGAAGAGGAGATTCAACAATGATGGAAAGACGTCAGCACCAGTACCCGTTGTTAAGGAAGGAGAAAGACAACCTATCATATGCTTCAAATGCGGAGGGGAGGGACACAATAGTCCAAACTGCGCGATGCCGTCCAAAGCATGTTATAATTGTGGAAGAGAAGGTCACTTAACCCGATTTTATCGCTCACCGAAGACAAGTTTAGCCAGGATGGAGGCACCAAAGGCCGTCCCAGAAAAGTCAAAGTCGGTAGTGTAAGGGAGAGCGTTTGTTGTGACCTCCCAGAAAGCAAGGAACCTGAATGAGGTCATCACGGGTAAGCTTATCACAAACTCTAGCGAAGTCTATACTTTATTTGATACCGGTTCTACCCATTTTTATTTCTCCTACTTGCGCTCAACGATTAAATTTGACTCCGGAGAAATTAGACTTTGACTTATATGTGGAAACTCCATTGGGAGAAACCTTCATTACATCCACTGTTTATAAGTCTTGTTTGGTTCAAATCGGTACCCTCACACTACCTGTCGATCTTATTTCATTAAAAATACTTGCATTTGACGTGATTCTAGGGATTGATTGGTTAACTACTTATCATGCAAAAATTGATTGTTTTCGTAAGGTTGTTAGCTTTCATATTCCTAATCAACCTATTATGCGAATTCAAACCACCAAACCATTAAAATTAATCACGGTCATCTCAAGCCATAAAGCTATTCGTTTATTGAAAAACGGATGTCAAGCTTTCTTAGCTCATGTCACAGATTTAAATAAAAATACGCCGCTTTTTAAACGATATTCCTATTGTTAATAAATTTCTGACGTATTCTCAAGAAACTTCCTGCCTACCCCCCGAGGCGTGAAATTGAATTTTGTATCGACCTTGAACCCTAAGACAAAACCCATTTCCAAAGCCCCATATCGAATGGCTCTATTGAACTTCAGAAGTTAAAGACCCAACTGCAGGAATTGTTAGACATTGGCTTTATTCGTCCTAGTACTTCTCCTTGGGGTGCTCCTGTTCTATTCGTGAAAAAGAAATATGGGAGTATGCGACTTTGTATTGATTATCGGTAGTTGAATCATGTCACCATCAAAAATAAGTACCCATTGCCACGTATTGATGACCTGTTTGACCAGTTGCAAGGAGCCAAATTCTTTTCAAAGATTGATCTTCGTTCTGAATATCACCAATTGAAGATTAGAACAGATGACATTCCAAAGATGGCCTTCAGAACTCGGTACGGGCATTATGAATTCCTAGTCATGTCCTTTGGATTGACTAATGCTCCTGCTGCCTTCATGGATATGATGAACTGAGTATTCAAGGAATATTTGGATCACTTTCTGGTCGTCTTTATTGATGACATCCTTATTTATTCCAAAATCCGGGAATATCATGAGCAACACTTAAGGCTGACACTACAAAAGCTTCATGAATACAAGCTTTATGCCAAGTTGAAGAAATGTGAGTTCTGGCTTGAAGAAGTAGCATTCCTTGGGCATGTAGTATCAAGTCATGGAATATCTGTTGACCCGGCAAAGATTGAAGCTATTAAAAGCTGGGAGCAACCTAAATCAGTGACCGAAGTACGTAGCTTTCTCGGCTTAGCTGGTTATTATCGGAGATTCGTGGAAGGATTTTCTCGAATAGCTACTCCATTAACTCAGCTGACTCGGAAAGATACAAAGTTCGGTTGGAGCGAAGAATGTGAGAAGAGTTTTCAAGAACTCAAGAGGAGACTCATTTCAGCACATGTTCAAACAATATCATCTGGATCAGAGGGATTTGTCATCTACAGTGATGCTTCGGGCAAAGAGTTGGGATGTGTTCTCATGCAACAAGCGAAAGTCATAGCCTATGCCTCAAGACAACTTAAAGAAAATGAGAGGAATTATCCTACTCATGACCTGAAGTTAGCAGCTGTTGTCTTCGCACTAAAAATTTGGAGGCATTACTTGTATGGGGAGAAAGTGGAGATCTTTACGGATCATAAAAGCCTCAAATATTTCTTCACTCAAAAGGAACTCAACATGCGACAACGACGTTGGCTTGAACTGTTGAAAGATTATGATCATACCATCCAATACCATCCTGGAAAAGCGAACGTGGTAGCTGACGCATTAAGTAGAAGATCATATGCAAGTATGAGTGCGATATTGTCAACACAAAGGCCCATTTTGTGTGACTTGCAAAGGATGGAGATAGAGTTAAAAACTCCAGGGACCCATGTGATGATGGCGAATATACGAGTAGAACCAACTTTAATTGATAAAGTTAAAGCTGCTCAAGCTACAGACCTAGAGCTGATGCGTATGAGGAAGAAAGTGCAAGAAGGTGCTATGCCGGAAGCAAGAATCGGTGAAGAAGGAACACTTCGAGTCAACTCCAGACTTTGTGTTCCTAACGATCCTGATTTAAAGTATAAAATCATGATGGAGGCGCACAACACACCGTTTGCAATCCATCTTGGGAGTACCAAAATGTATCATGATATTCGTCATACATTTTGGTGGAGCAATATGAAGAGAGAGATAGCGCTGTTTATCTCAAGGTGTCTAACTTGTCAACGTGTTAAAGCGGAGCATCAAGTACTAAAAGGTCAATTGCAACCACTTCAAATTCCAGAATGGAAGTGGGAGCACATTACCATGGATTTCGTTACCGGTCTTCCTAAGGTTTCTCAAGGCATAGATGCGATTTGGGTCATTGTTGATAGATTGACCAAGTCTGCTCATTTCTTACCGATACGAGAAACTTATACACTTGAACGTCTTGCTCGTATGTAAATAAACGAGATTGTAAGACTGCATGGTATGCCGGTATCCATAATTTTTGATCGAGACCCAAGATTAACTTCACGATTTTAGGTTAGTTTGCAAAAAGCTATGGGCGCAGTTCTGATTTAGCTCGGCATATCATCCTCGAACGCATTTGACGATCGGAGAGGACTATTCAAACTCTGGAAGATTTATTAAGACTCTGTGTACTTGACTTCAAGGGAAGTTGGGATAAGTTTTTACCGTTGGTGGGGTTTTCCTACAACAACAGTTATCCAGCAAGTATTGGCATGGCTCTATTCGAAGCATTGTATGGAAGAAAGTGCGTTCTCCAGTATACTGGGATGAGGTTGGTGAAGCAACGGTTTTGGGACCGGAGTTGGTACGTATGACTACAGAAAAAATTCAAACGATCCGACAACGTATAAAAACCTCACAAGATCGACAAAAGAGTTATGCTGATCTTCATCGAAAGGACGTGGACTTCGATATAGGAGATCATGTGTTGTTACGTGTTGCTCCATGGAAAGGAGTTACGAGATTTGGAAAGAGAGGAAAGCTCAATCCTCGATTCATCGGCCCATTTTTAATCCTTGATCGAGTAGGAACTGTGGCCTATAGACTCGCTTTACCGCCAAGTATGTCTCGTGTTCATAACGTTTTTCACATATCCATGTTACGTAAATATGTGAAAGACCCGAACCACATTATTGAGTTAGAACCGAACGAAAATAGCGAAAGATTTGACGTATGAAGAAGTTCTGTTCAAATCTTAGATAAGAAGGAACATATTCTACGCTCCAAGGTTATACCTCAAGTCAAAGTTTTGTGGAGAAACCACGATGTTAAGGAAATGACTTGGGAGTTAGAATCTGAATTGAAATCAAGGTATCCTTACCTCTTTCGACATACCAGGTACGTACCCTAATTTCGAGGGAGAAATTTCATAAGAAGGGGAGGTTGTAAGATCCCAACTTTTTGAATAAAGATGAATTTTCTATAATTATCATTTTTGAATATTATGGAATGAATTTAATATAATGTTATAGTTGTGGGTAATATTTACAAATTTTTGAAAAGTATGCAAGTTGTCATATTATATTCGATTGGTCGGGGAATATTCGTTTTAGCAGGGAATAATCGTACAATGGCACAATCATTGGTGGACCCTTAGCGGAATTATTATTGTCGGATTGAGAAAACGACAAAATACTTTATGAAAATAACGGCGAAGTTTATCGTTAACTGTTAAAACACCCGTGTTAAAAGTAAAGAATACGCTGATGTCTGTGAGTTATATGATAATACTGCAGTATTGATTATTGATGCTTACGTGGGAAATCACTCTGTTTTGCTTATTTTATAGACACCCATTTACCCGTTTTTCAAAATAATCGATAGAAGATTATACAACATATATATATATATATATATATATATATATATATATATATATATTATACGTGTGTGAAGTGATGTGTGTGTTTGTAATATTAGTGGAGGAATAATAGGTGGGGCACATATTTGAAATTGGTGGAGGAAATTTGAATGCATATTCGGGTGGTTTAAGTTTTCAACCAACATGTGGCTATAAGTATATATATAGGTTGATTTTGGATTTTAGTGGAAGGAGTACGACATGTATTATATATATATGTATATATATAAGTTAAGTTTGAAAAATTGGCAGGGAGGATAAGATGAGCTCACGGGGTTTCACTCGTAATTTCTTTTTCTCTGCACATGTTATATATATATAATATATAATATATTATATTTTATTTAAAATATTTTGCTTTAAATATGGACCGTCAGATTAAAGTAAATCAATCTCGACCGTTCATGAGTTAGTTACTATGCAGTCCATTTTTCTATAAATAGAAGCTCATTCCTTCATTATTTATTACGAATTCACTGAAACTCTATAGAGAAATTATAGAGAAGCTATTGAAAAGTATTTTACTCCTTCCCTACTCTTATATTCAGTTTCTTTTACGGTAAGGGGTGTTATTTCTTTTGTATTCATGAAGAGAAATTCTGTTATTCCATTCTTTATTATTCTACTGGAATAACCAGTATACGCGGACTACCCTATACTTGGTGATATTCTTCTAATATTCCGTTTTATTATTATTACATTGGAAATATCACATGCAATATAATTTCTGGGACACCGGTTCCGCTCTTTATTAATATTACATTGGAATATCACATGCATAACGTTTCTTGTAGGACCTGAATTACATTTTTATTATTACATTTGGAACATCCCATGTGTGCGAATTTCACCTAACATGGTTCCGTTACTTATTAATCTGTTAGAATAACCTGTCTATGCGAAGTACCGCATGTATGGTGATTTCTTTTGTTATTCCGTTCGTTATTATACTCAGTTGGATAAAGTTTTGACTTCTATACTCCATGAAATTAGTGGAATATCCTTGATATTTGCGCTTCATCCAGTATCTTTTCATAGAAATATTCTTCTGAGCATTCTTGAATTTTACTCTACAAAGCAGTATCATGTTGACAATTTGGACGTTATCAGTTCCTGGATAAATTAATTCTTGAACTTGTTTTATTGAATTCGTATATCATTGTTATCATCCTAATGTTTATATTATGTTAAAAGTCATCTGTGGCCTGTAATGCATAGATGGACTTGGTATGATTATGACCAGGGATTATTGAGTGTAATCATGACCGTAATATTACAAATGATGTGGTAAAAGTCTTCATTGGCCCGTAGTGCATTGATGGACAGTTGTTGGCATGACCATAACCATTAATGGATACACGAATGTCCTTGGCTGTAGTGCATGGATAATTTGTGGTCGTGATACTAAAGAATATCTTTGGCCGTAGTGCAGGGGTGATTTGATGATGTGGATTATTTATTAAGCTGAGTCTTAGCGATAAAAGTCATGAAAAACCTTTTAAACCATAGAAGATAGTAGATTTTATTCTCTACTTGACTCTTCTAATGGATTGCTTGTTCATTGCAGCTAAAACTTGATGGTTGTTATATTTTATCAGTTTAACACTGTTGAAGGCTAATGATAATTTATTTTGCATTATCTTAGTCATAATATTTCTTACTGGGCTAGTTGAGCTCACCCTTTATTTCACTGTTCTCTTCAGGAAATGACAATATAGCTGGGACAAGTCGGGGAACGGAGTGATGGACCAGATGATAGTATTAGTAGTCCTTAATATTCTGTTAAATAATGTGACAATAATTGTAATGAGGACTTCTTTTGAGTTTGTATACTCTCTAGTAGACAATATTTGTATTCAAACTCATAGTTTTTGTTTTGTCGTATTTTACACGACAGTTGTATTATTAAGTTGTATTTGAATTCTGTACCATGTATCTGGCGACTCAAGATGGGTGATGTATACCTAATTTTGGGGGCGTCACAGACATCCTTTGGTGCCTCCATCCTAGCTGAACTTGTCTTCGGTGAACGACAAAATCGGGCTAAGTGACCTTCTCTTCCACAATTATAGCATGCTTTGACGGCATCGCGCTAGCTTTTGGTGATGTGCCCCTCCCTCCGCATTTGAAGCATATGATAGGTGGTCGTTCTCCTTCCTTAACAATGGGTCTTTGGTCGACGCGTCTTTCCATCATTGTTGAATCTCCTCTTCTTGAAATGTCCATTCTTATTATTTTGGCCCTGATTACCACCGAAGTGGTTACCATTTCTGGTATGTCGATTCCCTCCACGCTTATTGTCAACGCTTCGATGACTGCTCCCACTGGTATTATCATTTTGCCGGCTGCTCTCTTTTGGTTGCGTTGACTCGTTATCGCGCTCCACTAACTGAGCTCTATTTACAACATCTGAATACAAACACAGTTTATGAGAAATAAGATGTTGACATATCTCCGGCTTCAAACCTCATAAAAACATTCGCGTCATTCTCTCTTCATTATCCACCAAGTGGGACGCAAATCGGGACAACTCGGCAAACTTGGCTTCGTACTACGACACGATCATATTATTTTTCTCCAACTTGATGAATTCTACCTCTTTTATGTGATGAATACTTTCGGGAAAGTACTTGTCGTTGAATAGTTCTTGGAACTTCTCCCAAGACATCTTCAGTGCGGCAGGTTGAGTATGCTTTACCGATTCCCACCAGTAATCTGCCTCTCCTCGCAACATAAAGGCGGCAAAGGGAACCTTTTGCTCTTTGGAGCATCCCAAGACATTAAATATCTTGGTGACCTGCTTTATCTTAAGTGGTTTTGGCTCTCCAATAAACTCCGGTGGTCCCAGCTCCTTGAACTTTTTAGCGGTGATCGTCCGAGAGTTTCCGGTATTTCCACCTACATTTTGGACAAGAGTCGCCTTCGCCTGATGTTGCATGAATTCTAAAAAGCTCTTAAATGTACCGTCGTTCGTCAATTGATCAGTGTTGTTGTTTACAGGAGGATTATCGCCATCCTATTGCACATTGTCCTGATTATTGATCAGTGGAGAATCAACGGTCTCCTGTGCTCCATTGCTAGTCTCAACATTCTCGGATGTCATTTTCGAATCTTCACACAAAACAAAAGGTTAATTGACATGTAACATATTATCCCTATATTACGTAGACCAATTAAATACCCAAAAAAACATAGGTAGGTCATACTAGCGAAGGAATTCCCCGTCTCTCCCCTCCTAGTTCTATTCTCACATCTTAGCCAGGGATCATATCCCTAAGCTTTGATACCAACTGTGACGCCCCCAAAATTAGGTATACATCACCCATCTTGAGTCGTCGACATACATGGTGCGTAATTCAAATACAACCGTGTCAGTGTGTACATACGATAACAAAACATAAACCGTGAGTTTGAATACAAATATTGTCTACTAGAGAGTATAAAAACTCAAAAGGAGTCCTCATTACAATTATTATCACACTATTTCACATAATAGTGAGGACTACCAATGCAAACATCTAGGACCATCACTCTGTTCCCCGACTAGTCCCATCTACATTCTCATTTCCTGAAGAGAACCGTAAAAGAAAGGGTGAGCTCAACTAGCCCAGTAAGAAATATTATGACTAAGATAATACAGAATAATTTATCGTTAACCTTCAATCAGCAAAACCGATAAAATATAATAAACATCAAGTTTAATCTGCGCTGAACAAAGCAATCTATTAGAAGAGTCAAGTAGAGAATAAAATCTACTATCTTCTATGATTTAAAAGGTTTTTCATCACTTTTATCACTGGGACTCAGCTTAATAAATAATCCACAACATCGAATCACCCCTGCACTATGGCCAAGAATATTTTTTAGTATCACGACCACGAATTATCCATGCACTACGGCTAAAGATAATCATGTTTTCATCAACGATCCTGATCATGCCATAAAACAATTCATCTTTGCACTACGGCCAAAGAGAATCCATAGCCATAATCATACCAAAAACTGTCCATCAATGCACTACGGGCCAATGAGGACTTTTTCCACATCATTTGTAACATTACGATTATGATTATACCGAATAATCCCTGGTCATAATCATACCAAGTCCATCTATGCACTACATGCCACACTTGACTTGCAACATAATATAAGCATGAGGATGATGACAATTCAATAAAACAAGTTCAAGAATAAATTTTAAAGATTTATAAGTTAATTTATCCTGAACTCAATAACGTCCAAATTGTCAACATGATACTGCTTTGTAGAGTAAAATTCAAGAATGCTCAGAAGAATATTTCCATGAAAAGATATTGGATGAAGCGCAAATATCAAGGATATTCAACTAATTTCATGAAGTATAGAAGCCAAAACTTTAACCAACTGAGTATAATATAATATATGAAACTGCAAATGGATTTTCACCACGTGCGATAATCCACGATATCTGATCATTTCAACAATTTAATAAGGAATGAATACAAAGGATCATTCACCATGCATGTGGTAATCCACATAGACAGGTTATTCCAACAGAATATTAAAGAATGGAATAACAGAAAGATTCACCATGCGTGGGATAGATCGCATGCATGAAAGTTATTCCCAATGTAATAATAAATAATGGAACCGAATCCCAAGGTAAACGCATTGCATCGGGATATTCCGGCGAATAATAAATAATGGAACCAGTCCCAAATAAACGCATGCATACGATGATATTTCGACGTAATAATAAATAATGGAACTAGGTCCCAAATGAACGTATGCGAGGATATTAAAACGAAATAATAAAGAACAGAATATTAAAAGAATTTCACCTTGTATGCGGTACTTCGCATAAACAGGTTATTCTAACAGAATAATAAGAATGGAATAACAGAAGAATTTCACAATGTATGCAGTACTTTGCATAGACAGGTTAATCCAACATAATAATAAAGAATTGAATAACAAAAGAATTTCACCAAGTATAGGGTATCCCACGTATACAGGTTATTCCAACAGAATAATAAAGAATGGAATAACAGAAGTTCTCTTCATGAATAAGAAAGAAAGAATACCCCTTACGATTACAACAAATAATATCCCCTACCTTAGAAGAAATTGGATATTGGAGTAGTGAAGTAGCAGAATACTTTTCTTATTTCTCATTATAGTTTCTCTGTCTAGAGTTTCAGTGAATTCGTAAGAAATAATGAAGGAATGAGCTTCTATTTATAGGAAAATGGACTGAATAGTAACTAATTCATGAACGGTCCAGATTGATTTACTTTTAAACGGACGGTCCATATTGATTTACTATTAAAACTTAAAGCAACGGTCCATATTGATTTACTTTTAAAACTTTCCACCCGCGATCCATATTGATTTACTATTATATAACTTCAACCAACGGTCTGAAAAATTAGCACATCTCCTCATGGAATAATATTGTACCCAAAAATGATTTAAACCGAAAAGAAATATATTTTACGGGTGATCAATAGTACCCCGTGAATAGTACCCCATGAATATTAACTCGTAAATAGTAACTCGTGAATAGTAACTCATGAATAGTAACTCGTGAATAGTACTCCAACACGAAAAGTGCCCCGAATACCCGATTGAACAATACTGAGTGACTTCTCACATAAGCATCAATAATCAATACTGTGTACTACTATGCAACCATGCGTATTACTGTACTTTTAACACCGGGTGTTTCAACAGTTAACAGTAAAACTTCCGCCGTTATTTTCATAAAGTATTTTTGTCGTTTTCTCAATCCGACAATAATTCTATTGCAGGGTCCACCAATGATTGTACCGTCGTATGGATATTCCCCGACAAAAAGAATATTCCTCGACCAATCGAATATTATATAACCACTTGCTTACTTTGCAAAATTTGTAACTATTACCCACAACTATAACATTACATCAAATCAACACCATAATATTAAAAAATTATTTCGAGAAAATTAAATCTTTATTCATAAAATCTGGGGTCTCACAATTTTCACACCAAGGAATTACATTTGTTGTCTTACCATCGGCAAGTTATCCAGATGGCTTTGGAGTTAGAAGAAATATCCTTCCTCCATATTCCTCGGAACAAGAATGACTTTGCTGACGCAATAACAAAGTTAGCCTCCTTGATCAACATATCTGAGAAGGGACTCATTCAAAATATAACCTTTGCCAGCCAAAAGGCCCTAGCCTATGGGAATTACATAGGAGAAGTATCGGATGAACTGCCTCTCATCCAACACCCTTGGTACCATTCCATCTAAGACTATCTGCGAGATGGATCTATGCCCACTGGGGAGAATCAAGCTGGAAGAAAGCGGATCCATAAAATGGCCATGAAATTCTATCTGAGTGGAGACGCACTCTACAAAAGAGATGCGGGACTAGGACTTCTAAGATGCCAAGACAAAGACCAAGCTTAGAGACTCATGGATGAAATCCATGGTGGAGTATGCGGCCCACACATGAGCGGTCCTCTACTTAGCAAGAAGATCTTAAGAACAGGGCATTATTGGCTTTCTCTCTCCTAGTTGACTGTGATGATCACATTAAGAGATGTTATCAATGCCAAATTCATTAAAATGCTATCCACCCCCGTCCAAGGGAGCTCCATAATATGAGTTCACCCTAGCCCTTCTCAATATGGGGAATGGACGTGATCGGGCCAATCGAGCCCAAAGCCAGCAATAGTCATCGGTTTATCTTCACCATGATCGACAACTTCACCAAATGGGTAGAGGCAACCTCTTTCCCTAGAGTTACCAAAGAGGTGATAATTTGTTTCATCAGAAACAATGTCATCTAACGATACGGACAACCAGAGGTCATTGTAACATACAATGCCAAAAACCTCAACAACCAAATGATGGAGGAATTATGCAGTAAATTACACATCAAGCATCTCAACTTCGTCATCTATCATCCAAAGATGAATGGTACTGTTGAAGCGGCTAATAAGAATTTCAATATGCACTTCCACTGGGGTAACCCCCTACTCATTAACCTATGGCATGGAAGCAGTGCTCCCCATTAGAGGTGGAAATGGAATCCCTGAGAGTATTGATAGATGCTCAAATGGAAGAAGACCAATGGTTACAATATTGGTACTACCAATTGTCTCTGATAGATAAAAGGCGGGCCACAACCATCTTCCATGGTCAATTATACCAACAAAGGATTGCTCAATCCTACAACAAGAAATTCTGGCTACGACAGTTTAAAAAGAATGACTTAGTCTTGAAGAATGTCCTTGACAAACAACATCAATCTAAAGGAAAATTTTCCCCAAACTGGGAAGGCCCATTTATTGTTAAGGAGGAATATAATAGGAGGAGCCCTCAAATTGCAAGAAATGGATGGCGAAGAATCTCATCTACTCAAACACCGTGAAACGATATTATGACTGAAGTTACCTGCAAACCAGCATCCTGGTTTTGGATCATCAATCCATCAGTCAATTCAGGTTTTCAAAACCTTTCTAACAAAATCAGTTTGTCCCACCAGGGACGAACTATGCATACATGATCTCCCCAATACACGGGAGTACATAGGCAACCATTTATGGTCCGGTCTAACCTTTACAAAAACAAAATCAAAAACCTTTTTCACGACATACAACTTTAAACCATTTTACACTAGGTTAGAACTACGCAGACCTAATCTCCCCTCATCAATGCGAGTACATAGGTAGTCATTCATGGTGCGGTCTCACCCTTACAAAAACACAAAACCCTGTCAATGGTATTGGGATCATCTTTAAACCTTTCAAACTAAACCATAAGAGATGGAACTACCTAATCTCCCCAATACACTAGAATACATCGGCGACCATCTATGCGGCGGTTAAACACAAATCATCATTTTAGACCATAGGGATGGAACTACCTAGTCTCCCAACACAAATGGGAGAATAAACTGACGGCCATCTATACTGCGGTTGAATCCTCAAAGAGAAATACTAATCCATAAGAGATGGAACTACCTGGTCTCCTCCATACACAGGAGTACTGGCGACCATGTGGTACGGTAAACCTCCGAGAGGAAAGCCAAAATCCTCTCCACATTCAAAAACTAGTCGCAAGACACCAAAGAGTGGGGGAACACAAAGATTGACGATCCATTCTGAAAGATCTCGAGATATCTCAATGTCCATCCATCAAGGAGGATATCAGAAAGCATCACGGTCGCAAGTCCCGGAGAACAGGTTATCAAGCAAGTAACAAGGCATATCTAAAAGGGAAGCGAATCAAAACATATTTCCTTGCCATATAATATTGTTTGATATATACAATGTGTCATGTACATGACAAAAATGGTTAACCTAGTCTATGCAGGAAAATTAAAGCCAATCTACAAACCAATGGATAAGCGAGCCATCAAGTCCAACATGGCATCCCTCTTAGTAGATGGAGGTAAATCTATGAGCTCCTACCCCTGGGTGTCCACACGAGCCAAGAGATCTATGACCATCTACATAGTGATATCGTGCTCATCAATGAATGCACTCATCTCTGTAACAATGTCAATAGTATGAGATCTAAGTGCAATACTATCTGTAGTGGCGACATCTCAGGTAGCTAGAGCCTCATCCTGCACAACAACAGCTACATCCTTAGATAATCGAGCCTCATCCTGCTCAACAACAACGGTATCCCTGTGAGCTAGAGCATTATCTCTCTCAGCAAGAGCGACATCTCTATCAGAAAGAGTTATCAACATCAAGGCCCTAGCCTGATCCCTCTCAAACGTCATCAGATGTAAACTCTACTCTAAATACTCTGCAGAATATGGAGCCATAGCAGCAGGGATACTGGGGGAATCAACCATAGCTACTGACAAACCAGTAAATAGCCTATCCTCAATGGGAGAATCAGGGTACTCCAAAGGCTCCCCATCATCAGAATCAATATCCGGCTCTAAGGATACAGCCCTAGCCGATGCAATCTCTACCTCCAATCATGCAGAATACTTTGGAGAATGACCTGGATGGCTAGTCAAAAAGTCAGCCCTCTCTCGACGAGTCCAACAGTCATAAATCCTGGACAAATCCTCTGTTGACAAAAGACGAGATGACAATCGTTGACCCACTTCTCCGTCAAAGGGATGAATATCCTGAAACTGGTCAAACTGTGCCATAACAGCCAGTGGATGATATGTGGTCACCCCCCTCAAACCGGCCAGGGGAAGATAGTCCATGCCAACTACATGAGTGATAAAGCTGTAGGGAAAGCTAAGCCCTGAACAAGGCAAAATATTAAATGGGTCCTCGATCCCTAACAAGAAAGCCAACCATGATGTTGCGTCTGCACACTCAGCCAGATGAAAGGAATATGACATGATTATCTCATGGGAAAAACAATACTTATGGCATCTAAAGGTGTCAATCGGTCTCAAGTATGTCATAAACTACACGTACAACAAGACTACACTGTCTTTAAAAAGCCCCACTGAATGGGTGTGGCAAAACGTGGCCGACCTAAAGGTCTCTACCAAAATCATCTATAAGATGGTATGACCCTCCTTAAGAGCATGGACTACCATGATCACATCGATATCCAAGTGGTCCGTGTACAACAGAACGTATAGATAGGCCACTATACACATCAAGAGTATGTCTACATGGGCAACATGTTAATCGCCCTCAAAAATGGTGAAGTCCCAGGAGTATCGCAGATAGCTATCCAATGACCCAAATCTGTAAATCAAAAAACTTATGGACACCACATGCCCCGAGGTAATCTTGTCCAGGGCAACTCTGCGCCTCAAGCCCGTCAAGGTTATAAATTGTTGGCTCATGTCATTGACAGCCATCCAAGCGCAAGGCCGATCCAATACGCTCATACTCCTCCAAAGTAGGAGTCTACTCCTGTGTATTAAATCTGAATACCTGTCTATCCGGTACCCAATGCTCAAGTATGCCCTCTATAAAGCCCGATAGAACCTGAAATGTCAGGAGGGTCATAGAGTGTCGCATCAACCGATCAACTATCACTGATCTAGGGAAGACAAACTGTCATACCACGATCTCAAAGAAGATGCCACAAACATAGGTGGGGTATGCTCAATCCGGCTAACAGTGGATGAAGACATCTGTAGAGCCATATCATAAGACCATCCAGGGGTCAATGCTAAACTCATCTCTAAAAATGCATATCCATGACATAATATATGCACGATAAATGACAGATGACAATATAATGTAGGGAATAGAAAACATTATACATACATTCCTAAGTACATCATCATCTAAACACATCATCGATGTGTGAAATTGAGAAAAATACAGGGAAATGGGGCACAGCCGCCCAACATCTAACAAAGGCCTATCAAAATATATAACGAGACATGGGGCACAACCGCTCAATATCTAACAGAGGCCTATCAAAAGATATAGCGAGAAATGTATCAGAAGAAGTAAATGGTGTTGATGTCCACATCGTCCAATCTGTCCATCTGATGTAACTCCTCTTAAGTAACTGAATCTTTGCCAGAAGGGATATCAGGCCGATACAATAGAGGATCTGCTCCGGAAAAACCATCTAAATATAGGACACCTGAAAGGCCAGCCTCAGAGCTGGAAGGATCAAAAGTATCCACCTCTGATGTATCTTTGCCCAAATGCTAGATAAAGAAATGTGCCCGGTCTAACTGCTAGGTCAAACTCTCAATCTGCGTTAGATGAGTAAGCTATCAGACACATGCAGTCCAATCTATCTTCATGACAGAGCCAGGAACTATATCCCCCATAAACTATGTGGCGCGGGTCTGAGCTCTAATGGTGCGATGGAACTACCAGCGATAGAAAGCTTCCTTAGTGAAAGGTCCCTCTGACAAAGTAAAGCCATCCATGCCCATCAATAAGGACCTCATTGATTTGCTATGACAAAGGCCAATGATGCCTAGTAGGAGGAAAGATCGGAATCTGTATCTCTCATATAGTGCTCCTAATAGCACGCTCTCCTAAATAGAGTTCCCAATCACCATCGGTAAGGAGAGGAATCTGATGGGTGGACAATACATACTCGATACCAGTCGGGAAACCACCCTCGAAGACAACTGTCAAGTGGTCCTCAAAGTAAGGAACCCATGTAATGACCTATGTGATCAACAACTCCAACTGTAGGCGCGAATGGGTGAAACCCTCAATTATAAGAACCTCCGCCAAAGTGGAGAAATATCATCATTGTCCCCGTAAATAGGTATCCAAACCTAACAAGCTAATGGGATGAAGACATAGGAGCCTCTCGTAGGCCCATCAATAGGGACCTCATTGATTGGCTATGACAAAGGCCAATGATGCCTAGTAGGAGGAAAGATCGGAATCTGTATCTCTTATATAGTGCTCCTAATAGCACGCTCTCCTAAATAGAGTTCCTAATCACCATCGGTAAGGAGAGGAATCTGATGGGTGGACAATACATACTCGATACCAGTCGGGAAACCACCCTCGAAGACAACTGTCAAGTGGTCCTCAAAGTAAGGAACCCATGTAATGACCTATGTAATCAACAACTCCAACTGTAGGCGCGAATGGGTGAAACCCTCAATTATAAGAACCTCCGCCAAAGTGGAGAAATATCATCATTGTCCCCGTAGATAGGTAATCCAAACCTAACAAGCTAATGGGACGAAGACATAGGAGCCTCTCGTAGGCCCAAAACTGCCAATACAAGATCAAACATCTGCGGTCAGTCAAATTGGCAACCCAGACAAGGGAAATTAAAAGAGAAAATACTCACCAGCAGGAATGGGTAAAACCCTAAACAAGCCTCCATCACTCCCTCTGAGCGTAGGCGCATTCCCCTAAGGTAGTAGGCAAAGGTGTGGGTACCCCAATTAAACTCTCCAATACGGTCCACCTCCCAAGTGGCGCTGACTAAAGCGAATGACATCGTCAAAGAGTTATCAGCCAGGAAACAACCCTTAAGGATGATCAAAAACAATCGCCGAAGGATGCGATCTCTAAGCCTTCGATAATTGGGCAATGGCTCAGTCAGAGCCCCACTCATGGCATCTACACTCAAGGGACCATAATGGATTGTCCTACCCTTGAGCGACATATCCGGGACTCCCAACAAGTATCTAATGGCAGTTGGGGAAATGTCCGCCACCAAAGGCAGTGACACCCCGGAAAACTCCATCCCATTGATGAATTGCCAATCCATCAGTGTCATCATCACCTCACAGTCCATCAAATGGAGAGACTGGGTCTGGTGAAACTAACGCTCGGACAAAACCCTGAGATAACCCCAGGGACAACAACGGGGGAGGATGAAAAAGAAAGGCTCGAAGCCCCAGGCATACATGATCTCTCGGTACTCTAGATGGAGAGTCTGGTACAGAGAATGTATGCTAAACCAGTTCCCTCTGGGCTGTGTAAAGCCGGGAACCTGCATCACAATGCATATAAAAATTAGAACCCTTGCTCCCACAAATGGTAAAAAGAAGATCAACACAGCTATTACCTCGTTCGCGTGAAGATAGATCGAGGGGTGACGACTCAAATCATCTAGAAGCTCTAGAATCATCACATTTATAGCTGGAAGCTCCCTGCGGGGAATGGAAGAAGAAGGAGCAAGATTCGCAATGGGTACATCCTCATCCTCGTCCTCGACATCTGGTCTCTCAACCCGGATAGGACGAATCACTGGCTCAATCAACCGAAGAGGCAGTCGGGCTGGTCGAGGCCGAGGCACATCTGAAGCTTTCCTCCTCACACCTGAAGAGGTCCTACGAGAGCTACTCGGCTGGTCTTGATCCATATATCTGGACAAAAGTCTCCAAATCACCTTAGAAACTGTGTGGTAAATTCTAACCTGGAGCTCATTAAATGTAATTCATAGCTATATGCATGCATTACTTTAACATAAATCTGCAATATAGTTTAAAATGCATGATCATTCAATGCCTAGACTCGTGAAAAAAATTTCGCCAGAGTCTACTTTGTAAAAAGGACTATCCACATGCATGTAGGCATGACTAGGTGGCTATTCAGTAGCACACCAACTCACAGTCATAAATATCCTATATATATGAAAAAAAACATCAAAGTCATATCCATAAGGGTAGCCTAATTACCAGAATTACTTTGCTTCAAAATCTTTGCTCATTTATCCTCAAATAGGATGAAGAAAATAGCAGAAAAGGGTGCTAATTGATTGTTTCAAAAGTCAATTTTTTTTCACATCAACACGTTCTGCATGGTAAAATACTAACATTTACTGCGTTGAATAATTTTTATCAAGTCATCTGAGCATGCATATTCACTACTATATGTTTTGAAGCATTCTGTATTGATATCTCACTTTCCAACAGTCAAAATTGGAAAAGAAAACATGTAAACGTTGCCAGGATAGTGCATAACGATTGCATGGTGATAGATTTTGCAGAAAATAGCCCGAACTCAGTAGATTTGAAGAGGAAATCTCAGATTCTCTGTGCGACTTCAACTTGAAAATGACTTGTGAAAGGGATGACAAGTGAGATATAACCCACGAGTGGTCGCCGGTCAACTTGTGGCAGCAGTGGGTCTACCTGCAGCTACCCAGCGTGGTCCTCACCCCCTCCGGTTTGATAAAATTTAAGTTACAAAGGAGGTCACAGAAGCTAAAAAGTTAAATAAGGAAAAAAGATGTTACGTGATTAAGCGGGAAAGCCTGAAATCCTAATTTAAGAGACCAAACTGCGGTCTACATATCAATCATTAGTATTCGCCTAGATATAGGGTTCAAGAAGCCAATGATAAAATTTATTAAAAGCCGCCCTTGTCAACGCATCACGAATGTCCGATGCCATCAACCTGGGGTTTTAATTGCAATCAAAAGCATACATCTCGTCAAAAATACATCCCCAGCAGAGATTTTGGAGATCCTAAGCCATTGAAAACTATTCCAACGAAGATCAGGCAGCCCTGATATTACCAGCCATTGGCGATGACTTAAGCAAAGCATTAGAGGTGGTCCGATGATGCAAGTCGTTGAAAGCTACTTTAACGAAGATCAGGTAGCCTTGATATTACCTGTCGTTGGCGATAACTCTAGCGAAGCATTAGAGAAACCTGATGATACAAACCATGGAATGCCATCCTCATCAGGGAGAATCGATGATGGAATCTTTTATAGAGATCCCCAACAATCAAATGCAATCCTCAAGAGTCACTGGCAAAAGAGAAGAACATCTTAGGGATCTTGAAAATATCTCTGCGACTTATCAGCAAATCAGGCTCAAATAGTATTAATGGACAATCCAAACCGTTGGCAATAACCGTAGTGTAGCATCAAGAGATTCCGGTGATGAGAGCTTTGGAAATTACTTATCAAGTAGACATCAAAGTCATTCAATAGGATCATCATTGACAACTCCATCCCCCAACAGAAGCGGCGGGAACATGAAGTTATCACATCCCGTTGGAAATCATTCCAAGAAAACAACATTCAGCATAACATACATTATGTTGCATTGCATCATGCTTATCTTGTCACATTTCAAGTGTCTAATCTTTTCCCATCCATGCCATTACATCGCATGAATATGATAAAGAGGGGCATCTGTAGTGTTGGTGTAAAATCTAGTTATGCACAGCACACAAGTATACGTGATTAACAAGTAATAAAGTGTAAGTAGAGTATCGTCCCACGAGGAATTATTAATAAGAATTTCCAAATACTAACTCTTAATCAAACTAATGTTATTTAAACAATCAACTTACGGTTATGAATTAAATTATTTAATTAAACTAATTCTAATTACCACTAGATAAAAATCAGATTTTGGAGATTTAAGATTACAACTTCACTTATTGCTTCATTTAAATTAATACACTTCTTATCAATTATGCTTACTATTCTACATTGTTAATCAAGAACACATAAGTAAATATGACAATATCTCAATGCATCATTCTCAAATCAACTTAAATCCATAGATGATAAAATTAAGAAGAACACCCCAATTAACTATTTCATTATCTCTATAGAATATACAATTAAAGTGAATTTTAAGCACAAATTCTCTATTAGATTACATGCGAAGTATAGGTACATCTCTATTATAAGACCCCGAATTTTATGAAATGAAAGTATTCACTTTTCTTATAATTATTATTTTATTTCGTAAATAGTTAAATTGATAAAAGTTTAAAGTTAAGGGTGATATGTGAAAATTTTGCAAAGTATTCAAGTTGTTATTAAATATTCGTTTGGTCGGGGAATATTCTTTTTGTCGGGGAATATTCATATGACGACACACTCATTGGTGGACCCCACAACAGAAGTATTGTCGTAGTTAAAACAGCGACGTAATTATCTTTTATAAAAATAACGGTGAAAGTTTTCTTTGTTAAAACTATTGAACTACCCGGTAGGAAAAGTACACGATGTCTGGCGTGGTTGCATAGTAGCACACGGTATTGATTATTGATGCTTACGTAAGAAGTCACTTCGGTTATACTCAATTATTGCTACAAAGATATTTCTTTGCATCATATCTCTCATATTATTGATTCAATTATTGTCACAGTATCAATATTTTATATTATTAAATCAATAATTGAGACGGCAAAGTTATTCATATTATTATTTGTAATATTGACAATGTCTAGAAGTTCTGTCAAGGAGAGGTTTGGTCACCTAATTGCACGCCAATAAGGAGAAATCCTTATCGGAAAGCCTCCCCTTTCCTGGGAATGACCTGGTTGTTAAATATTGTGAGTTATAATATTAATGATGAATAAGTTCTTGTTGATTAAAGATGAAATTGATAGTTCCATTGTGTTGGAATTATTAGTGTTAGTGAAAATCGACATTTATTTCGATAATAATTTATGTCTGGAGGTTATATTGACCAATCGGGTAATTAACTGGATAAATGAGCAATTAATTGCTATTAATTCACATGCTTATAACTATGTGTTCACATGTGTGTACTATTGATTCACATGATTTACTATTAGGGGAGGTGTGTTGCCTCTTTTTTAGTTCTAACAAAAGAGCTCTAACGCATGCAAGCATACATGTGTCAACAAGAAATACAGAGTAAGTCGAGTATCGATCCACGAAGAAAGTTGTCTTAATTAAACTATTATGCATCAACTAAATCACTATTTTTAATATGCTTAAACAAATGTTTATAATTGTGAATTACTCTAAATGCAAATAATAACTAAAATAAGAATAGTAATGTAATAAATCAAATCTGGAGACAATGGGATCCTAACTTCCTTTAACAGTTAATCTAATTACAACCGTCATGCAAAATTATTCACGTATCACAGAAAAGTAGCCAAGAGCCCTAATGTAGACATAACCATTTTTCAATGTATTATTACTTACTTACATAACATCCAAATGCAATAGACACCATGCAATCATCAATAAAACCAACCTCACCATATTTCTATTTGAAATTGCAGCAATATTGAATTTAAGCACAAGCCCTTATATAACTCATACGGTGAAACAATATATGTCTATCTGGTTCACGAAATATAGAGCTAAGCAAAACAGCCCCATATACGCATGCTATCATGATTACAATCCATACTTGCACGTTATTTTTCAATTCCATACAAGCACATAAAACGAATGGTGATCAATCATTCATGCATTCAAATCAACCATGATAGAAATTCCTTATGATACACAAACAGTCCAGCAATCAGGCCATAAGTTAGACTATGTATTAAAATCCATTAGAATCCCATAAAGTAGTTTAGTTCATGACTGAACCAAAAGCCATTATAGGATCAAAGCAATGCATGGAAAATAAATAAGCAATTGAAAGAGAGTAGATAGAATTGATCAAACCCAATTGCTGATTACAATCCCAACGTAACATTCAAATCCGCACTAATATCCAGCAACATAAAAGTGAAGCATCCACAATGATTGAATTTCCAAAGAAGAAATAGAAAATACTAGCTATGATTGGTTCTCCAATGGAAATCTCTCAAAGTGTAAACACTAGTTCTCTCTATGAAAACACGTAAAAACTGATGAATGATACGTCTAGTGCCAACCAGAATAGTTTTAACCAACCCAAACTCTTACAATTTAAAAATTAAAATAAAATTAATTAGCATTTGCGAGATGTCGGCAGTGCGGTAGCGCTGAAGTCCCCTTTGTAATCATCGGCGGCGCGCGCGTGTAAAATAGGCTCATGCGTTGCTTGCGGCGAGCGCGGCGTGTTGAAGCTTCAGATATAGCCGCTAGCGTGCCGCCGCTGACCTGCAGATTTCAATTCTTAGGTTCTGCTTCTTACGATTACGTGTCATGCTGCTACTGATGCTTTAACATGCAACTTTTGCTCTTTTGTTCACTACTGCTTAGCTCTTTTGTTCACCCGATCCTCATGTTGTGCCTTCATTGATCACCTGCCATCTACCAATGTCGAGCTCATGCCATTTCCTGCACTTTTTCACCAAAGGAGTTCTCAATACCTGCAATGCAAAATATTATGAAATGCAACTAAAAACACACTAAAATGTACTTGAGATGTTCTTGTGAATTGATATTCAATAAGTAGGTATAAAACCCACTTATCAAATACCCCGAAACTTGAACTATTGCTTGCCCTCGAGCAATGCATACTATATAAAACACTGAAAATGCAACTACATGCTATGCAACTAAATCATGATGCAAACTTGTCTCACATTGTTCCAGTTATAACAGAATTTCAGTCCAAAATGCCTCAGCGAATTATCCAGATTCGAGAATACAAATTCAAACCAAACTATAGGCATAATATCATACACTCAAATAATTCATATATGCTATAAAGATGTTGTGTGTGTGTGTGTTATGTTCACCAAAACTTGATTTAAGCAAAGAATACCTATGCTAAACTGCTCAAAACAGAAAATTATAATCTAAATCAAGACTCATGTAAACTTATGCAACAAAGATTGTTCCAACATATCAAAACAAACTAAGGTTCAACAATGGGCTTAACTACTTTATTGCTACTCACGAGGGCGATTTTCGTTCTTTCCCGCGGTGTTTATTGCTATTTTTTTTCTTTTCTTTTCTTTTTCACATGACTGTGCAATGCCTCATTCCATTAGGCAAACACTACTACCCCTTAACGAGCTTTCAACCAACGACTCCCAGATCATGAAAGACCTTAAGGCACTAGGCGTTAAGACACCCCTACGGTCGTACTTACTCAAGTAGCAAGGGCCCCGAAATAAGACTAGCCACGTTATTGCTTATATTTTTTTTAATATATATAGCATACCCAAGTTTTCCCAAAGTTTGATTATTAATGTTTTGTACAATCTAAGTCCATTTTCCACATAATTCTCTTTTTACAACCACCTTTTCTATCGAGCAATGCAACACATAATTCTTATACCTATAAGCAATTGTGAACATGGCAGTGCAAACCAAAAGCATCTAAACAACATCATGAATTACATTATGTAAAATATTATATCTAAGCTCATGCTATCCAACATATTCAACAATCCTTCACAATTAACATTCATCATAGGCTAGATAAAATTTCCATAAAGCTAGGATTGCGAGACATGCAACTAATAACAAATACACTGAACATATACTAACACACAATATAATGACTAAAAATAGAAAAATTATATTCAACTATTATCTAACACATAAAACATGCAAAATTGTAAACTAAACATGAAACTGTAAACTAACAATGCAAATACTATATGCACTACCCTACTACCCCAATACCCCCAAACTTATAATATTCATTACCTCAATGAATGAAGGTATAGGGTTAGAGAAACTCCCCTACTGCTCAGCTGCACCACCCTCTTCGAATGGTGAATCCGGTGGTGGATATGGCATGGTTGTCCCGAACTGTGGCCACCCAAGCGTTGTCCCTTGATGGGAAAATGCCTCTGCTATTGACCTCGTCAAACCCGTTTCAAACGCTGTGAAATTTTTATATATAGCGTCGACCTGTCGATCCCAAGTGGCAGCAGTTGCTTGAGTTGATGGGCCCGCTTCATCTGTCTGAGAGGGCTGCGGAGGTGGCTTTGAGAATGTGGGCTGGAAGATAAAACCTTTTCCTCACGGGTGCGGTGCACCTCCTGCCCAATCCTGGAATTTTGCAATGGTTGCGTGAGTGATATCTTGGCTCGGGTTCTGTATTTGTTCATTATCCCACTGGACTCCTTGATGGGCACACAGGCTGGCTACAACAGATGCATGTGGGATACTCCCAGTCGTTCTCCCTCGCATATACCGTAACATATTCTGATGGATTAGGTGGGCCACATCAATGTACTTGCCTGTGATTATTCCCCACAGAATGATTTCCCTCTCCGCTGTGATTTCATGCTGATGAGACGACGGAACGAGCTTGGCACATATAAACAAATTCCATGCCTTAGCATACAGATTCAAGGCTGAGGCTGGGAATATTCGAGGCTGATTCGTGTCGGCCTTATAAGTCCACTTTGTGCCTGGAATGCACAACTCGGTAATAATTGCTTCCAAATCTGTTTCCAAATGAGCCTCTTCTACCCAATTAGCAGACCCAGTCGGGGGTGTGTCAAGTAACCTGATAACTGCCCTTATTGCGGGAGGTCTGAAATCCACTTGAACTCCGCGAACCACAGATAACCCACTCATCGTCTCTTTTGCATTCCCATAGAATTCTCTGACAATACCCATGGGGGCAGGCATGGGCATTGTAACATTCTAGAATTTTAAATTATAATATTAAATATTTATTGAATTATATAAGTATTTAATGGATATGTTTATTGTTGATTAAATAATTGTTCAATTTGAGTTGATGTGGTCTAGTTAATTATTTGTAAGTAAATAATTAAGGAGTTAAGAAAATTAATTGTTATGAGATTACATAATAATTTAATTTAATAATTAAGTTAGAGAGCTTATAATGATTAAATGAATTATAATATTTTAATTGGAATTTGTAATTTAAAATAAGGTGTTAGTTGGTTAAATAAAATTATAATTATAAAGGAAATTATAATTATGTGGTAGTGATTTAGGTGTTAAAGTAATTTAATAGGTTAGCATTTGAATTGATTAAATTGATTATTTAAATTAAATAGAAGTGTGACAAAGAACCTTGCTATAAAGGAGTTATTAAAATAAATTAAAGGAGTTTAATTTAGTTTTGACCAAACAAGCCTTAATGCATATTAAGTCTTTAATATAATAGTATTTTTATCAGACAAGGTATAAAGATTAATCCATTTATTTTAATTAGGTTTACCAAACAAGGTGTAAGAGTTAATGTGTTATTTTTAATTAGCCTAGCCAAACAAAGCCTTATGGCTTTTGATTTTCAAAACTTAGATAACTGATATCAGTTATATCTAGAGTTATATTATATAATTAATATATATATTATTACTATTATACGTTATATTATACTACGTAAGATAGAATAGAGAAGAAAGACTCAGAAGGAAGAAAAATAAGAAAAAGGAGAAAAGTGATAGAGAACTTGAGGGATTCTAGAGAGGATTTGAGAAAGAAATTGGGAAAAGAAGCTTGAGAATCCAAGTTTGCCATCATCTTCTTCTAAATTAAGGTATCATCTTGCTCCTATTTTCTAAAAACTATGGTTATCCTCTTCTCCAAAAAGTTCTCTCAGAAAAATTATTGTAAAAGATGAATTGTTGGTGTATATAGTCTATATGATAATTGATTGTTGTAAAAGGTTGTTTTCATAAGTTTATATATGATTATAGAGAAACTAGTTCATGTACGTATGTGTTTTATGAAGAAACTATATTACAGAGTGTTATATGAACATATATGAATATGGCTTAGTTTAATGTAAAATTGGGGTTTAATTAGTTGTTTAAATTATAAATTGACTATTGAAATATGGAGAGGATGTATAAATATAAACATGATGTTTTGAATTAACTGTTTTGATTGAAAAACAAAGTTACAGTGATGATTTTCATTAAAAATGTGAAAAATGGAGTTTTTGCCAAAAAAACATTGAAATTGGGTGTTATAAAGTTGATGTTTATGTTATTTTATTGGTAGAATCATGTTAAGAGTCTTTACAATATGTTTACATGAAGTCTCTGTATGAATTACATGTTAATTAGTTTGTTAGATTGGAGCTTGTAGGCCAATTTGGCTTTTTTTCATGTTATTCTTAGAAATTTGGGTCTTAAATTACGGTTTGGTGCATTGCAGCCTATCAATGAGATTATTCTCATGCCGCATAACGCCTTAGGTATCACGTCATGGCCTTAAATGCTAGCTTTGAGTCTCGCGTCAGGCCTTGACTCAATGAGTATGGCAGTATGACCCACAATGTAAAATGTGGCGCCGCAGCACGAGTTAGCAGAATGGTCTGACAATTTTATTTAATTATATAAAGTCTGAAAATAAATGTTATGTGGACTGTGAAATTATGATTTCAGTAGTACTAAACTAAGAATAAGCATGTTATCAAGGGTTAACTAGTATTAGTATTAACGTAATTCGATTATGTGAATTGATAATTAAACCTACATGATGTATATACTTGTTTATATATATAAAATGTTGGTAGTGACTAATTATTTCATGATGACATATATATAGGGTATTGAAATTCAAGTTGTAAGGTTTAGCTTGTGCTCAAGGTAACTTCTCTAACCCTACAATTTCGTTGTGCAAGTTTAATTTCGTTGAGAACGTTATTGCTTTCAAATTCAATTACAGTTTTGCAAGTTGCTACCTCTACACTTTCGTAGAGCTAGATTGTCTATTATTGAGTAAGTTCTTGTATCTAGTTGCTCATAATGATGCAAGTATCCCAAATCTTATATTTTAATATTGAGCAAGTTTCTTTAATATGTAACTTGTTATTTAGCATGTTAGTCGCTATATTTTTATATTCTAGTATTGAACAACTTTATAGTTCAAATTACTATTCACTATGCATGCTTAATATACAAATTTCAATAACCTTGACTTAATATTATTCAAGCAAATTATGTTATGATTATTCAATGTTTATGCTATTAGATTATTCCTAAAGCATGATGTTAATTTACAAATATCGATTCAGTTATGATTATTTCATAACATACAGTTAGTTCTTTTGTATTCAACTAATCCTTAGTTGATGACAGTTGAACTCTAAATTTTCATTGTAATGTATCCAAACCAAACCTACTTTGGTGCGGACTTGTATTCTAAATACTGAGATGAACAACTCTTTTATTTGAGGTTTACGCTAAGCGTTGAAATGGTTGTGCACAATACATTGTACGAAGGGTTGATCCCCTTAAGTACGTGGAGTCCTTATAGTCTTATGGTTGTTAAAGTTAAAGTTGAAAGATTACTTATAACTGTGGACATGATTCGTGGTCATTAGACCCTCAGTAGTAGGTTTCAGAATATTAATAGGACATATCATTCAGTTTTATTGAGCCTATTCTAGCAATTGTTGTAATGTTGTAAAGTTATTCATTCTTCTTCAAGTGAGCTTTGTTTGCTCAGTCTTGCATATTTATACACTTATTGCAGCTAAGGTTGAGAAGGTCAATGAACCTACCACTAGCAAAGGAAAGGAAAAAATGTACAAGTGATGAAGACTTGTAATTTTATTTTTATCGTTATGATAGTAGACTTTTAAATATGATGTGATGTAATAAATTTTAAATTCCGAATTTGAATGATTGTAATTAAAGGTTAGATAACCTGGGAGATTTTTATTAAATGTAATCCTGTATGGGCAGGTTTTTATTATTTAATTTTATTATGTGGTAGTTAGATATAATTGTTTTGATTAAGTGAACACCAAATCTTGAGGAAATGAAGTACCAGGATTTGGGGGTGTCACAGGCGTGGCAGGCAATCCAAACCATCCCCTCTCTTGAATCATATTCCACAATTTACCATCTTGTTTCTCAGGCTTGAGTCCCCTCTCCTTCACAAAAGTTTTTTCCACGATTCTATAATACTCCATTTGGGCGTCTAGACTCAAAAATTTGGTAATTGATGGCCAATCAATTAAACAATTAAGTCCAAATCACAGTAGACAATCCTCACAATAGAACATAATAATTGATAGCGAAGCATATTAAAATAAACTACACAATAAGATCCATTGTAATCTCAAACAAAGAATTAATTCATGATTATTGAATTAAAACTAAGAATCCACAATTGAATACACATTGAAAGATAAAAATAAGAGTAGAGTAAAGAATAAATCTGTTGTCAGTAGATCTCCATCTTCCTCAAGCTCCTGCTCTTGATCTTCAATGGTCTTCAAGTTGCTTCAATCTCCAAAACTATTTAGAACTAGTGTTTTGATCTAATTTACTCTAATCTAATCTAATGGAATCCTTTCTCTAGTCTCTCATCTCCCCTAATCCTTGTGATTCTCCTCCTTTTATAAGTCTCTTCATATGTCTTTAAGTTCTCTTGGAAGTTCTCTTGGAAGTCCTTGTGTAAATCGGATCGAAACAATCTTTCCCGGACTCAAATTGGACCAAAATTAGCACTTTTCGCACATTTTCTGGGCTACCACCGCCCCGGTGGCAGTTTATGCTTGATTTGGGCCCGCCCCGGCGGTCTAGGGTTCTGACTTGTGGCTGGTACGCACACCCAGGCGGCGGTTTTGTGACGGAAAATTTTATGCTCTGACGTCCCTTGGGAAAACGACCATAACCTTTTATCCGGGAAGAGTTACGAGGCCTGCCACCTATCAAATCGAAGATATCGACGAGATCTAAAACTTTCATTCTTTTAGAATTAAGAAATAACTAATGGATTAAGGTCGAAATTGGGCTGGAAGTGACTGCTGTGCAAATGGCCATCCAAAACAGTGACGTTCGATGTCCGTTGGTACAAATGTCATAACTCTTGCATCCGAACTCCGATTTTGATGATTCAAGATGTTCTGGAAAGCTAAGAAGAAGATCTACAATGTAATCCAAGTTCCAAACCAAGAACATGAAATAAACATAAAAGCCCAAACGATGTCCGGATTACTTTTCTTTGTGTTTTCCTTGTTTTTCCTTACCAATAGTCGCTCACACCGCTTCCAAATGTATAACCTACAAAATGAACCCAAAATGAATGAAAAGTAACTAAGACACATGAATATAAGCAACTAATTCAAGTAAAAGATACCGGATAAGTAGGTTTAAAACCTACTTATCAATAACCACTCAGAAAGAGCTCATATCAGCAATGGCAAAACTAGAGTTAGAAATCAAATTTCCAAAAGAATCCGATGAACGACTATTCCATATAGAAGCTGGTCCAACGTTGGTGGACAAGGTGAAGAATGCTCAACTACAAATTGAAGAATGCAGAAAAATAAAGGAAAGTGTGAGTGAAGGTAAAGAGGTGAAATACAAAATCGATACCGAAGGATTACTACGATTCGAGGGAAGAATTTGGGTTCCAGCAGTGCTAGAGCTTAAAGACGAAATTTTGACTGAAGCACATAACACAAGATATTCGATTCATCCAGGAAGTACAAAGATGTATCAAGATTTGCGGGGACATTTTTGGTGGCCAAATATGAAAAGAGATGTTGCCGAATGTGTAGCAAAATGCTTGACATGTCAAAGAGTCAAGGCTGAACATCAAAGACCAAGCGGATTACTTCAACCGTTGGAAATACCAGAATGGAAGTGGAAACATATCACAATGGATTTTGTGGTAGGTCTTCTAACTACTAAGAGAGGATACGATGCGATATGAGTAATAGTGAACAGATTGACAAAATCTGCACATTTTTTTCTAATAAAGATTAGATTTGATCTTAATCAACTAGCGAAGCTGTACGTTAAAGAAGTCATGTCAAGACATGGAGTTCCAGTGTCAATTGTGTCAGATAGAGATCCAAGGTTCACATCAAACTTCTGGAAGAGACTACAAGAATGTATGGGGACACAGTTGCGAATGAGTACATCATACCATCCGCAAACCGATGGGTAAAGCGAACGAACAATCAAAACATTAGAAGATATGCTGAGAGCATGCGTCATGGATTTCAAAGGAAATTGGGAAGAACATTTACCGTTGGTGGAATTCGCCTACAACAACAGTTACCACGCAAGCATCGGCATGCCGCCTTACGAGGCATTATACGACAGAAAGTGTAGAACTCCACTGTGTTGGGAAGAAGTCGGTGAACGCCAGCTGTTAGGACCAGAACTGGTACAACAAACTGCTGAGATTGTCAAACTCATCAGAACAAGATTGGTAGCAGCCCAAGACAGACAGAAAAAGTATGATGATCAACACAGACAAGATCGTACGTTCGATGTAGGAACTTTCATATTTTTAAAAGTTTCTCCTTGGAAGAGAAAAATTCGTTTCGGTAAAAAGGGAAAGCTAAGCCCGAGGTTTATTGGACCCTTGGAAGTGCTGCAAAGAGTGGGAGAAATGGCTTACGAGGTAGCTCTACCTCCAGAGTTGGAAAACATTCACAATGTTTTTCATATTTCGGTGTTACGACCGTATAAACCCGATTACAAACACGTGATTGAGTACGAACTGTTGCAGTTTGATAAAGGCTTGTCTTATAAAGAGATTACTATCCAGATAGTTGACAGGAAAGAACAAGTGCTCAGGAATAAAGTTATACCTTCTGTGAAGGTGATATGGAGAAACCACAACGCTGAAGAAGCTACGTGAGAACTCGATGATAAAATGATGAAATATTACCCTGAGTTATTTGTTTAATCTGTGTCTTTGATTCTGGGGACAGAATCTTTGTAAGTAGGGAAGAATGTAACGAATGTATTATTTGAGTTGTGATTCTGAGGACAGAATCCTTGTAAGGAGGGAATGATGTAACATTCCAGAATTTTAAATTATAATATTAAATATTTATTGAATTATATAAGTATTTAATGGATATATTTATTGTTGAATAAATAATTGTTCAGTTTGAGTTGATGTGGTCTACTTAATTATTTGTAAGTAAATAATTAAGGAGTTAAGAAAATTAGTTGTTATGAGATTACATAATAATTTAATTTAATAACTAAATTAGAGAGCTTATAATTATTAAATGAATTATAATATTTTACTTGGAATTTGTAATTTAAAATAAGGTGTTAGTTGGTTAAATAAAATTATAATTATAAATAAAATTATAATTATGTGGTAGTGATTTAGGTGTTAAAGTAATTTAATAGGTTAGCATTTGAATTGATTAAATTGATTATTTAAATTAAATAGAAGTGTGACAAAGAACCTTGCTATAAAGGAGTTATTAAAATAAATTGAAGGAGTTTAATTTAGTTTTGACCAAACAAGCCTTAATGCATATTAAGTCTTTAATATAATAGTATTTTTATCAAACAAGGTATAAGGATTAATCCATTTATTTTAATTAGGTTTACCAAACAAGGTGTAAGAGTTAATGTGTTATTATTAATTAGCATAGCCAAACAAGCCTTATGGCTTTTGATTTTCAAAACATAGATACCTGATATCAGTTATATCTAGAGTTATATTATATAATTAATATATATTATTACTATTATACGTTATATTATACTACGTAAGATAGAATAGAGAAGAAAAACTCAGAAGGAAGAAGAATAAGAAAAGGAGAAAAGTGATAGAGAACTTGAGGGATTCTAGAGAGGATTTGAGAAAGAAATTGGGAAAAGAAGCTTGAGAATCCAAGTTTGCCATCATCTTCTTCTAAATTAAGGTATCATCTTGCTCCTATTTTCTAAAAACTATGGTTATCCTCTTCTCCAAAAAGTTCTTTGTAAAAATTATTGTAAAAGATGAATTGTTGGTGTATATAGTCTATATGATAATTGATTGTTGTAAAAGGTTGTTTTCATAAGTTTATATATGATTATAGAGAAACTAGTTCATGTACGTATGTGTTTTATGAAGAAACTATATTACAGAGTGTTATATGAACATATATGAATATGGCTTAGTTTAATGTAAAATTGGGGTTTAATTAGTTGTTTAAATTATAAATTGACTATTGAAATAGGGAGAGGATGTATAAATATAAACATGATGTTTTGAATTAACTGTTTTGATTGAAAAACAAAGTTACAGTGATGATTTTCATTAAAAATGTCAAAAATGGAGTTTTTGCCAAAAAAAACATTGAAATTGGGAGTTATAAAGTTCATGTTTATGTTATTTTATGGGTAAAATCATGTTAAGAGTCTTTACAATATATTTACATGAAGTCTCTGTATGAATTACATGTTAATTAGTTTGTTAGATTGGAGCTTGTAGGCCAATTTGGCTTTTGTTCATGTTGCCGCTGAAATTGGTACCAATTTAGGGGTTTGGCGCCATGCAGTCATGGTCCAAAGATATTATTCTCATGCTAAGCATACAAAGATCATATGCAGCACTAATCAAGCTAATCTGAGTCTCATGCATTGACCCAACCCACATTGTAATAATTAAGGTATGTGATGAGTTAGCGAGAATAGTCTCGACAATTTTATTTAATTATACAAAGTACTATTAAATTATGATTTTAGTAGTACTAAACTAAGAATGAGCATGTTCTCAAGGGTTAACTAGTATTAGTATTAACGTAATTCGATTATGTGAATTGATAATTAAACCTACATGATGTATATACTTGTTTATATATATAAAATGTTGTTAGTGACTAATTATATCATGATGACATATATATATAGGGTATTGAGATTCAAGTTGTAAGGTTTAGCTTATGCTCAAGGCAAGTTCTCTAACCCTAAAACTTCGTTGTGCAAGTTAATTTCGTTGAGTACGTTATTGCTTTCAAATTCAATTACAATATTGCAAGTTGCTACCTCTACACTTTCGTAGAGCTAGATTGTCTATTGTTGAATAAGTTCTTGTATCTAGTTGCTCATAATGATGCAAGTATCCCAAATCTTATATTTTAATATTGAGCAAGTTTCTTTAATATGTAACTTGTTATTTAGCATACGAGTCGCTATATTTTTATATTCTAGTATTGAACAACTTTATAGTTCAAATTACTATTCACTATGCATGCTTAGTATCCAATTTTCAATAACCTTGACTTAATATTGTTCAAGCAAATTTTGTTATGATTATTCAATGTTTATGCTATTAGATTATTCTTAAAGCATGATGTTAATTTACAAATATCGATTCAATTATGATTATTCCATGGCATACAGTTAGTTCTTTTGTATTCAACTAATCCTTAGTTGATGATCGTTGAACTCTAAATTTTCCTTGTAATGTATCCAAACCAAACCTACTTTGGTGCGGACTTGTATTCTAAATACTGAGATAAACAACTCTTTTATTAGAGGTTTACGCTTAGCGTTGAAATGGTTGTGCACAATACATTGTACGAAGGGTTAAAGTTAAAGTTGAAAGATTACTTATAATTGTGGACATGATTCGTGGTCATTAGACCCTCAGTAGTAGGTTTCAGAATATTAATAGGACATATCATTCAGTTCTATTGAGCCTATTCTAGCAATTGTTGTAATGTTGTAAAGTTATTCATTCTTCTTCAAGTGAGCTTTGTTTGCTCACTCTTGCATAATTATACACTTATTGCAGCTAAGGTTGAGAAGGTCAACGAACCTACCACTAGCAAAGGAAAGGGAAAAATGTACAAGTGATGAAGACTTGTAATATTATTTTTATAGTTATGATAGTAGACTTTTAAATATGATGTGATGTAATAAATTTTAAATCCCGCATTTGAATGATTGTAATTAAAGGTTAGATAACCTAGGAGATTTTTATTAAATGTAATCCTGTATGGGCAGGTTTTTATTATTCAATTTTATTATGATTGGGTAGTTAGATATAATTGTTTGATTAAGTGAACACCAAATCTTGAGGAAATGAAGTACCAGGATTTGGGGGTGTCACAGGCGTGGCAGGCAATCCAAACCATCCCATCTCTTTAATCATATTCCACAATTGACCATCTTGTTTCTCAGGCTTGAGTCCCCTCTCCTACACAAAAGTTTTTGCCACGATTCTATAATACTCCATTTGGGCGTCTAGACTCAAAAATTTGGTATGATCCACAACATCTTCCCCTTGACTGCTAGAGGAAGACGACAACGAAGAAGAAGAGCGAGCTCTCTTAGGACCCATGGGAAATTGAGAGAGAAAATGAGGATTCCTTGCCTTGCACTGAATGAGAGTGGTAGCTGATGATGGAGTACCCCCAAAATGTATTATGCACAACCCTAATTTGAAACCCTAGTTTTAAAGAGAGATAGTTATCGTGGGTACAGTAACTAATGCGCACGATATGGAAGGAGATGACGGATGGAGACGTGGTTTTTCAATTTGTAACTGTTGGGAGAGTATGAATCGTGCGAGGTGTAGAGACCAAAGGAGCACAACTTCTGTTATTTCAACTAAGGAAGAGATGGGTCAGAACACGTTTTAAAAACTTTTAAAAAAACATTTCCACCTCCAGTGTCGTGCGCGGCCGCGAGGATTGTCAATGGAAATTAGGTGCGGGTAGCCTTGAGTGGATCGTTAACTCGTGCGGGCATGTATGCAGCACGCAGCACGCCACTTCTATAGTGCCAACTTCACTACCACGCGCGACCCTTTGTCCTGCACTTCCAATTTTCATTTCCACTACTGCTAAATAGTGATGCCTTTTGATCAATTCACCTGCATCAACACCAATTACTCATGTCACAGTGTGAACTACGGAATAAGCCTACATGACCTAATAAACTCTACCCTATACCCAAACACAGTCCAATGTAAATTCAGCTACACACCCACTTATGCAAAACACAATAATCTATCATAATTAAAAATGAAGAAGAACTAACAAAAACAAATGAAACTGAATCAATACAAAGTAAAGATAGAAATAATGGGTTGCCTCCCATAAAGCGCTAAGTTATAGTCAATTAGCTTGACCGTCTCTGGATCACATGTCGAAGAAAGAATTGAGGTGACTTTTTGTTTGTCCACCTCGCCACCAAAGTAATGCTTCAATCGCTGCCCATTCACTTTAAAAGGGTGATCCGGGAATTTATAATATACTTCGATTGCTCTATGTGGGAAGACAGTCTTCACTGTAAATGGCCCTGACTGTGACGCCCCCAAAATAGGTCCATTCCATCCAACCCATTCTGAGTTGCCAAATACATGGTACAGAAACAACTACAACTTTATTATTACAACATATAAACTGTGAGTTTAAATACAGATATTGCCATCTAGACAATATCCACACGCAAATAAATCCCCATCATAATTATTGATACATTATTTTACAAAAATGGTGAGGACTACTAAACAACTATCTCTAGAACCTTCATTCCATACCCCTACTAGTACTCGCTACATTCTCGCCTCACGAGAAGAAAAATGGAACAACAAGGAAAAGGGTGAGCTCAACTAGCCCAAGAAAGAATATTATGACTAAGATAATGTACAACAAATTATCGTTAGTCTTCAACAGGAAAAATCTGATAGAATACAATAGACAACAAGTTTTAAGGATCAATATTCGCAATGAAATAATAATTCATAGAAGAGTTACGTAGAGAATGAAATCTACTATCTTCTATGTATGAATTTAAAAGTTCATCGTCAATATTTTATCCACTGTAACATCAATCAATATATATCCGAATCAAATATTCATCTTTGCACTACTGAGGCCAAAGATATTCATCGATTAGTCATGTTCATCTAAACACTGCTCATCTTTGCACTACGGGCCAAAGATATTAATCGATCGGTCATGTTCATCTCAACACTGCTCATCTTTGCACTACGGGCCAAAGATATTCATCAAGAAATCATTCATCTTTGCACTACTGAGCCAAAGATATTCAAGATAATATCATCATTTAGGACCGAGGATGATGAAAAATATTTTTAAAGAAAAGCGAATCCAAAGAAACAAAATGACAAGGATTAAGGATTAAGGATTAGTACTTTGTTTTATCCATGTTCAAAATACCTCAAAAATAATCATAGTGGTGTAAAATTCAAGAATGATCAAAACATGGATACAATCAAAGCTAGTATCCAGAATAGATATTTTGGACAAAAAGAAGAAATTTTATTTTTCGGTGAAAAGTGCCGTATACGTGAATAGTAACTCCGACACCAAAAGATAGAAATTCCACAAAAACATCTTCACGCTTCATGAATAGTACTCGTGAATAGTAACTCGTGAATAGTAACTCATGAATAGTAACTCGTGAATAGTAACTCATGAATAGTAACCCCATACATGAAAAAGTTCCAAATTTGATAAAAGTTCAACCAATATTTCAAATAATGATATTGAAGAAATAATATCATTTGAGAAGAAAATAACATCCCTTACCTCGAAGAGACAAGATTTAGTTGAAACACCTGATATATAGGCTATGACTTGAACTCGCACCGTAGTATAGCAATACTCAAAGTATACTCAAAATACTCACAAGAATACGCCGATAATATAGAGAGAAAACTTCAGTTTCTGGTGTGATTTTCAATTCTAACCTAAGCACCCTATTTATAGGAAAATGCTTAGAACACCAAAGTAGAAAATTGAATATAATAATATTATTTATAAACAAAATTCCTTAGCCCACCTTTGAAATCTGATTTCAGCCATAGCACATGTTAAATGAGGTTCACAAACTCACCAAAAACGTTTTTCTCAAAATAATTAATTAAAACTCCCAAAAATCAATTATTTCGGAACTCCGAAACTTCAATAATTCATAATAAATAGCCCTTTTATTATAAAAATTCGAATCTCATGAGTTTTTATAGGAAATTCAATTCTATACAACTTTGCGTAAGAAAGTGTTTCAAAATTCCAAACAAAATTGGCCCAAAATCCACAAGCAGACGATTTTTACAAGCTATAATCAAATTTCACCAAGAAATGGGGTCCACCAACACACAAAACATGTGTTAATCATTTAATGCCACAAAATACTCTTCCTCCTCATATACTCATATATCCCACATTCATTATAAAAATATCACCAAGTTAATATATTATTAAAATAATATATTTAAATGAATTATTTTATCGTAAAATGATAAAATATTAATTTTCAACAATTGTCATTTTAAAAATTTTCTCATCTATATCCACATAAAATCAATATTTTCCTCATCATATAAATCAATAATTAATTATTCACAAATAATAATACAGAATCACAAAGATCGCAACCAGTAGTTCCTGTGAAAGAGGGGCTTTCAATAAGGATCTCTCCTTCTTGGCGCAGTAATTAGGTGACCAAACCTCTCCTTAGGCAGAACTTTCTAGACATTGCCAATAATGTTTTCTAATAATATTATTCGGATAATATGAATTATTGCTCATAATGGAAAATACTTGTAATGACAATTTATTGAAACAACAATAATATAAAATATTAATGCGACAATTATTGAATCAATAAAATAAAATCTTGAACAATAATTACTTGTAATAATTATTGAGTAGTGCCTTCTTACGTAAGAATCAATAATTGGTGCAATCTGCGTGCTTCTTTGCTCAACAACGCAGCGTATTAGTGTGTTTTAACCACCGGGTATTCCAACGATGATTAATCTTGGTAACAACTACGCCAAGTATTTTTATAAACAACTTATATTTGTCGTTTTCTTCATCCAATCGCTTTCCGTTATGGGGCCCACAAAAGATTGGCACCGTCGTATTTAATATTCCCCAAGCGATCACGAATATTCCACGACCAAACGAATATTCCCAAACAATAATGAATATTTTATCACCACTTGCTTATTTAAAATATTTATGCATTTTACCCATAACTAACCACATTAATCAAATCCACCCTTACTATTTCAAAATAATAAATAAAGGAAATTCCTTTTATTTAAAAAATTTCGGTCTTACAACCTCCCTCCTTATGAAATTTCGTCCTCGAAATTGACGTCACGATACACAGTGTTTCGAAAAGATGAGAATACCTCGCTTTCATTTCCATTTCCAACTCCCAGGTCATTTCCTCAATAGCATGGTTTCTCCACAAAACTTTAACTTGTGGTATAACCTCGGTACATAGGACATGTTCTTTCCTATCCAAGATCTTGACAGATACCTCCTCGTACGTTAAGTCTTCGGCTATCTCGTCCGGTTCTAACTCAATGACGTGGTTTGGGTCGTCCACATATTTACGTAACATCGATCGTGAAAAAACGTTATGAACACGCGTCGTACTTGGCGGTAAAAGCGAGTCTATAGGCCACGCCTCCTATTCGATCGAGAATTTCAAATGGATTAATAAATCGAAGGTTTGAGCTTTCCTCACCTCACCGATTCTCTCGCTTTTGAAATAACAACTTCTTGCACCTCCTTCTTCAAATTCATCAGCTCGGTGTGTAGCTTGAATGACTTTAACTTTATCGATTAAGGTCGATTATACTCGTATATCATCACGTGGGTACCTAGAGTTTTCATCTCCATCTCTATTATTTGTAAATTATTCAAATGAGTCTTTGACAATATCGTACTTTCATTGCTTGTATACGATCTTCTACTCAACACGTCGGCTACCACGCTTCACTTTTCCAGGATGGTATGGTCGAAACATGTCTTTGAAATGAGTCTCCTCTTGAGTTCTTCGAAGCTCTTCCCACATTCCTTGCTCCATTCGAATTTTGTATCTCTACGAGTCAACTGCGTTAATGGAATAGCGATTCGAGAATATCCTTCAACGAATCTCCGATAATAACCAACTAAGCCTAGAAAGCTACGTATTTCGATTACCGACTTAGGTTTTTCTCAACTGTGACTCATATCCCAACCTTGGATAGCACGTTACAATGACACCTATCAGTTTACTATCGCACGAATATGGTGTCCCCTACGGAGAGTCTGGCTTCGGTGCATTCCACAAAGGAAGTCACCAGATAAAGGCTTAGGTACCAAATTCTATAGTTGAATTTTTAACTCCACGAAGTTCAATAGAGCCATTCGATATGAGATTTTAGAAATGAGTTTTGTCTTACCGTTCAAAGTCGATACAAAATTTAATATCAGTCTTTGGGAGTAAGCCAAGAAATTCTTCAGGAAATACGTCAGGAAAAATTAATAACAACAGGAATATTATTCAAATCTGACGTGCCTTTATTCAAATCCATAACATGGACTAAGAAAACTTGACATCCGTAATAAACGAATGACTTCATAGCTTGATATGAAAATGTTTGACTACAATGGTTTGATTGCTTGAATTCGAATAACAGGTTGCTTAGGAATATGAAAACTAACAACCTTACAAAAGCAATCAATTTGGCATGATGAGTAGTTAACCTTAAAATCACATCAAAAGCAAATATCTCTATAGAAATAAGGTTAACGAGTAATGTGATAGTGCCAACTGAATCAAGCAAGATTTCTAAACAACGGATGTAATGAAAGTTTCTCCTAACGGAGTCTCCATAAATAGGTCAAAGTCTAATTTCTCCGTAGTCAAGTTCAAACGTTGAGCGCAAAGAGAGAGAGATAAAGAATGGGTAGAACCGTGTATCTAGTAAGGTATAAACTTCGCAAGAATTTATAATTAACTAACCTGTGCTAACCGTTCGGGTTCCTCGCATTTTGACCGGGTCCACAACAAACGCTCTTCCAAGAATCGTTGACTTTGACTTTTCTGGGACATCCTTTTGAGTCACCATTCCCGCTGGGATCGGGTTTCGATATCGTATAATCTCGAGCGATATGTCCTTCTTTTCCACAATTATAGCATACCTTAAACTGTTGTGGGCGGTTTGGGTGATATGTCCCTCTTTCCGCATTTGTAACTTACGACCGGTGGTTTTTCTCCTCCTTGGAACCAAGTTTACTCTTGGCGCGACGTCTTCACATGGTCGTTGTTGAATCTCCTCTTTTAAAATCTCCTCCCACTCGCTTCTTCTATTTTCATGGCCACGATTACCACCGAGTAGTTACTACCGCCTTTGTCCGTATTCTTCTTTCTCTCATTGGTTATCGTTATTCGATGACCGCTATCTTTGAGATGATCCTGGTTATGGTCCCTCGGTTGAACGTACTCGTTATCTCGCTTTCTAACAACCGAGCCCCAGACAACATCTGAATAGAGAGAAAATTTATGAGAAATGAGATCTTGACGTATGTCGGGTTTCAAACCTCTCGAAACATCCGCGTCATACGTTCCTCATTCTCCACCAAATGAGGTGCAAACACGATAACTCCGCGAACTTCACCTCATCTTTGGGACACCGCCATGTTATTACGCTCCAGCCTAATAAACTCCACTTCCTTCATATAGCGAATACTTTCGTAAGTACTTGTCATTGAACTGTTTCTTAAATGTCTCCCATGACATGTTGAGTGCAGCTGGATGGGTACGCTTCACAGATTCCCACCAGTAATCTGCCTCGCCACGGAACATAAAGGTGGCGAATGGAACTTTCTGTTCCTCCGTGCATCCCAAGACATCGAATATCTTGGTAATTTGTTTGACCCACGTCTCCGCCTTAATCGAATCCGGCTTTCCCCAGAATTTTGGTGGTCCCAACTCTTTGAACTGCTTGGCTGTGACCACCCGTGAATTGCTATCATTTCCTCCTGTATTTTGAGCACGAGTCTCCTCGTGCGATTTTGCATGAACTGCAAAAAACTTCTAAACATCCCTCGTTAATCATCTCTTTCGGTGGTGTTGTTCACAGGAGGTACATTGCCCGGCTGTGTTGCACGTTCTCCTCGTTGGTAAAGTACAGGCATCTCCACGGTCTCATTTACTCCAATCATTAATATTCTCGATCGACATTCTCAAATACTGTCATAAAACAAGGGTTAATTAAGGAAATCAATATATCACATAATATCCCTATATACTAACCAACTAATAAATAAGCTTAGGTAGGACACACTAGCGAAGGATTTACTCGTCTCTCCCCTCCTAGTTCTATTCCCCGATCTCCGCCAGAGATCATATCCCTAAGCTCTGATACCAACTATGACGCCCCCAAAATAGGTCCATTCCATCCAACCCATTCTGAGTTGCCAAATACATGGTACAGAAACAACTACAACTTTATTATTACAACATATAAACTGTGAGTTTAAATACAAATATTGCCATCTAGACAATATCCACACGCAAATAAATCCCCATCATAATTATTGATACATTATTTTACAAAATGGTGAGGACTACTAAACAACTATCTCTAGAACCTTCATTCTATATACCCACTAAGAGTACTCGCTACATTCTCGCCTCCCGAGAAGAAAAATGGAATAACAAGGAAAAGGGTGAGCTCAACTAGCCCAAGAAAGAATATTATGACTAAGATAATGTACAACAAATTATCGTTAGTCTTCAACAGGGAAAAAATGATAGAATACAATAGACAACAAGTTTCGGATCAATATTCGCAATGAAAAATAATAATTCATAGAAGAGTTACGTAGAGAATGAAATCTACTATCTTCTATGTATGAATTTAAAAGTTCATCGTCAATATTTTATCCTCGTAACATCAATCAATATATATCCGAATCAAATATTCATCTTTGCACTACAGCCAAATGTATTCATCGATTGGTCATGTTCATCTAAACACTGCTCATCTTTGCACTACGGGCCAAAGATATTAATCGATCGGTCATGTTCATCTCAACACTGCTCATCTTTGCACTTCTACCAAAGATATTCATCAAAAATTATTCATCTTTGCACTACAGGCCAAAGATATTCAAGAATATCATCATTTAGACCGAGGATGATGAAAAATATTTTTAAAGAAACGAATCCGAGGAAACAAAATGACAAGGATTAAGGATTAAGGATTCATACTTTGTTTTATCCATGTTCAAAAATACCTCAAAAATAATCATAATGGTGTAAAATTCAAGAATGATCAAAACATGGATACAATCAAAGCTAGTATCCAGAATAGATATTTTGGACAAAAGAAGAAATTTTATTTTTCGGTGAATAGTGCCGTATACGTGAATAGTGTCGTATACGTGAATAGTAACTCCGACACCAAAAGATAGAAATTCCACAAAAAAACATCTTCACGCTTCATGAATAGTACTCGTGAATAGTAACTCGTGAATAGTAACTCGTGAATAGTAACTCATGAATAGTAACCCCGACATGAAAAAGTTCCAAATTTGATAAAAAGTTCCAACCAATATTTCAGCATAATGATATTGAAGAAATAATATCATTTGAGAAGAAAATAACATCCCTTACCTCGAAAGACAAAGATTTAGTTGAAACACCTGATATAGGCTATGACTTGAACTCGCACCAGTATAGCAATACTCAAAGTATACTCAAAATACTCACAAGAATACGCCGATAATATAGAGAGAAAAAACTTCAGTTTAAATGTGATTTTCAATTCTAACCTAAGCACCCTATTTATAGGAAAATGCTTAGAACACCAAAGCAGAAAATTGAATATAATAATATTATTTATAAACAAAATTCCTTAGCCCACCTTTGAAATCTGATTTCAGCCATAGCACATGTTAAATGAGGTTCACAAACTCACCAAAAACGTTTTTCTCAAAATAATTAATTAAAACTCCCAAAAATCAATTATTTCGGAACTCCGAAACTTCAATAATTCATAATAAATAGCCATTTTATCATAAAATTCGAATCTCGCGAGTTTTTATAGGAAATTCAATTCTATACAACTTTACAGAAGAAAGTGTTTCAAAATTCCAAACAAAAATTGACCGAAATCCACAAACGGACGATTTTACAAGCTATAATCAAATTTCAGTCAAGAAATGGGGTCCACCAACACACAAAACATGTGTTAATCATTTAATGCCACAAAAATACTCTTCCTCCTCATATACTCATATATCCCACATTCATTATAAAAATATCACCGTTAATATATTATTAAAATAATATATTTAAATGAATTATTTTATCAGAAAATGATAAAATATTAATTTTCAACAATTGTCATTTTAAAAATTTTCTCCATCTATATCCACATAAAATCAATATTTTCCTCATCATATAAATCAATAATTAATTATTCACAAATAATATTACAGAATCACAAAGATCGCAACCAAACCGCTCCTCGGAAAGAGGGGCTTTCCAATAAGGATCTCTCTCATCAAGGCCAATTATTAGGTGACCAAACCTCTCCTTAGATGTAACTTTCTAGACATTGCCAATAATGTTTTCTAATAATATTATTCGGATAATATGAATTATTGCTCGATAATGGAAAATCTTGTGTAATGACAATTTATTGAAACAACGAGAATATAAAATATTAATGCAAAGAATTATTGAATCAATAAAATAAAATCTTGAGCAAGAATTACTGTAATAATTATTGAGTAGTGCCTTCTTACGTAAGAATCAATAATTGGTGCAATCTTTGTGTCTTCTTGCTCAACAACGCCGTATTAGTGTGTTTTAACCACCGGGTATTCCAACAATATAATTCTGTAACAACTACGCCGTTATTTATAAACAACTTATATTTGTCGCTTTCTTCATCCAATCGCTTTCCGTTATGGGGCCCACAAAAGATGCTACCACATATACGAATATTCCCAAGCGATCATTTAATATTCCACGACCAAACGAATATTCCCAAATAATAATGAATATTTTATCACCACTTGCTTATTTAAAATATTTAAGCATTTTACCCATAACTAACCACATTAATCAAATCCACCCTTACTATTTCAAAATAATAAATAAAGGAAATTCCTTTTTATTTAAAAAATTTCGGGGTCTTACACTGACCATCTTGATTTCAGCTTCCCGGGAAAAAGTTTAAGTCTGGAGTTGAAAAGCAAAACCCTTTGTCCCGGTTCAAATGTTCTTTCTATGATCTTGCGATCATGCCATATCTTCACCTTCTCATTGTACAGCTTCGAATTTTCATATGCCTGTAATCGGAATTCATCCAACTCATTGAGTTGGAGTAGGCGTTTCTCCCATGTAACTTTCAAATCAAAATTGAGCTTCCGAATTTCCCAATATACCTTATGCTCTAGCTCCATAGGAAGGTGACAGGCCTTTCCATACACGAGCTGAAAAGGTGACATGCCTAACAGAGTTTTGTATGCAGTTCTATATGCCCATACTGCATCATCCAGCTTTAACGACCATTCCTTCCTCATTGGATTTAAAACTTTTTTAAGAATTCTTTTGACTTCTTGATTTGACACTTCAGCTTGCCCATTTGTTTATGGGTGATAAGCTGTAGCAATACGATGGTTCACCCCATATTTGGCCAACAAAGCTGTATAATGCCTGTTGCAGAAATGACTGCCTTAGTTAGTGATGATGGCCCTAGGAGTCCCAAACCTCGTGAAGATACTTCTATGTAAAAATCGGAGGACTACCTTTGCATCATTTGTCAGAAGAGCTGCCACTTCTACCCATTTTAACACATAATCCACTGCGAGCAAGATGTAGAGATTTCTGCAGGAAGAAACAAAAGGGCCTATGAAATCAATCCCCCACACATCAAAAATTTCCACTTCGAGTATCGTATTCAGGGGCATTTCATTTACTTTCGAGATGTTCCCAACTCTCTGACATCTATCACACCTCTGGACGAAACTGTAGGCATTCTTCAAAATTGTCGGCCAATAAAATCCTGCTCGTAGCACTCTAGCCATTGTTCGTTCTCCACTATAGTGACCCCCATATACAGAAGAATGACAACCCTGTAGAATCCCCTCGGTCTCGCTATACGGGATACACCTTCTTATCATTTGATCAGCACACTGTTTAAACAAGTATGGCTCATCCCATATAAACCATTTGACATTATGCAGAAATTTTTTATTTTGATAACCCACCAAGTCAGAAGGTACCATCTTACTCACCAAATAGTTCGCGTAGTCTGTAAATCATGGCACTTCCCCTTTCACTACAAATAACTGCTCATCTGGAAAGGATTCATTGATTACAACTTTGTCGTCTGCCTCCCTTTCCGGATTCTCTAGTCGAGATAAGTGGTCTGCCACTTGGTTTTCAGTGCCCTTTCTGTCCTTGATCTCCAAATCAAATTCCTGCAATAATAATATCCACCTGATCAACCGAGGTTTGGCATCCTTCTTTGCCACTAAATGTCGAATTGCCGCGTGATCCGTGTACACTATCACCTTTGTGCCAATCAGATATGCTCAAAATTTATCAAAGGCATACACCACTGCTAATAACTCTTTCTCTGTGGTGGTGTAGTTCAACTGTGCATCTGTAAGGGTCTTGCTAGCATAATATATCACATGAAACATCTTTTCCTTTCTCTGACCCAAAGCAGCCCCTACAATGTATTCACTGGCATCACACATCAGCTCAAATGGCAAATCCCAATCTGGTGCAGTAATAACTGGTGCTGAAGTTAGTTTCCCCCTTAAGTGCTCAAATGCCGACTCGCAAGCCTCATCAAAATTAAATGGTGCATCCTTGTCCAATAAACTGCATAATGGTTTAGTTATCTTGGAGAAGTCCTTGATGAATATGCGGTAGAAGCATGCATGTCCCAAAAAACTGCGAACACCTTTTACTGAAGTAGGTGGTGGCAAGTTCTCAATAGTTTCCAGCTTCGCCCTATCCACCTCGAGTCCCTTCTTCAAAACTTTGTGTCCCAGAATGATTCCTTCTTATACCATAAAATGGTACTTTTCCCAATTCAACACTAAGTTTGTCTCAACACACCTTTTCAAAACCATCTTCAAATTTTCAAGGCATAAATCAAACGAGTCCCTGAAGAATGAGAAATCATCCATAAATACCTCCACATTTTGTTCCACCATATCTGAAAATATAGCCATCATGCATCTCTGAAAGGTGGCTGGAGCATTGCACAACCCGAAAGACATCCTCCTGAAAGCAAAAGTGCCGTATGGACATGTGAATGTAGTCTTTTCCTAGTCTTCTGGAGTTATCATAATCTGATTGTAGCATAAATAACCGTTCAGAAGGCAATAATACTCATGACCCGCCAGTCTATCCAATATCTGATCGATAAATGGTAGTGGAAAGTGATCCTTCCTTGTAGCTTTGTTGAGCCTGCGGTAATCCATGTAGACTCTCCAACCCGTCACTGTTCGTGTTGGAATTAACTCATTATTCTCATTAGTAACGACGGTCATATCACCCTTCTTCGGTACACACTGCACTGGGCTCACCTATGAGCTGTCTGAAATCGGATAGATTATGCTTGCATCCAGCCATTTCAGTACCTCTTTCTTGACCACTTCTTTCATTATCGGATTAAGTCTTCTTTGTTGCTCAACCGACGGCTTACTATCATCTTCTAACAGGATCTTATGCATGCAAAACGTAGGGCTGATCCCTTTAATATCTGCTATGGTCCATCCAATAGATGATTTGAACTCTCTAAGCACTCGTAACAGTTTTTCTTCCTGAAAAGATGTTAGTGCAGAAGAAATAATCACAGGTAGCTTCGAATATTTATTTAAAAATGCGTACCTGAGATGATCTGGAAGTGGTTTTAATTCAAGTTCTGGAGGTGTCTCAAGAGATGGCTTTAATTTTACCGATGTCTCTCCAGCTTTCATCAATGGCTCGACAAGTGTTCTGAATTTTTTGAGTTGTGGAGTGGTATCCAGATATTGCACAGGTTTGGCGAATTCCTCATCCTCCAATTCTGATTTTTCAACAATGACACTCCTCAATGGTTCATAATCCACCAGACTCTCAACTTCATCATTTAATACACGGTCCACCAAATCAACTCTGAAACATTCTTCTTCATATGTTGGGAACTTCATTGCCTTGATGACATTAAAGGTAACCTCCCGATCATGTACACGTATCGTGAGTTCCCCTTTCTGCACGTCTATCAAAGTCCTTCTTGTGGCTAAGAATGGTCTCCCCAGTATGATTGGTATACTTTTATCTTTCTCATAATCAAATGATGAAGTCAACCGGAAAGATAAATTTGTCCACTTTCACCAGTACATCCTTAACTATTCCCCGTGGATACGTGATGGATCTGTCAGCTAGCTGGAAAGAAATATTTGTCAGCCTTGGAGCCGGCAATCCCAACTGATTGAATACTGACAAGGGCATCAGATTGATACTTGCCCCAAGATCACACAGACATTTATCGAAGTTCATCTTTTTGATCGTGTATGGAATTGTGAAACTGCCCGGATCTTTCAGCTTTAGAGGTAGTTTTCACTGAAGCACCGCACTGCATTCCTCAGTTAAAGCCATTGTCTCAAACTCGTCTAATCTTATCTTCCTTGACAATATACCCTTCATGAACTTTGCATAACTTGGCATCTGTTCCAATGCCCCAGCGAAAGGTATGTTGATCTGCAGTTTTTTAAAGACCTCCAAGAACTTGCTAAACTTCTTATCTTCCCTCAGCTTATTCAATCTCTGCGGATACAGAACCGGAGGGTGAACTAGTGGTACAGTACTTTTAGACTTCTCATCTGAACCTACTTTATCGTTCTCTACTCGCTGTAATTCAGAATCTTCATGATTTTCTTTCGCTCACACCAATCTGCTCCTCATCACATGTGCGCTTAAGAATCCCTGTAAACCCGTGCACTACCGCTACCGGTGAATTTTCTCATCTTGATACCGCTTCACGACACTGAGTGTTATAGCCTGACACTGTTCCTTTCCTTCTCTTCGTGGATTTGCTTCTGTATTACTTGGCAATGAACCTTGGGCCCTGTTGTTAAGTATGCTCGCCATTTGCCCGATTTTAGTTTCAAGATTATTAATAGCCACTGCTTGACTTTTGATCATAACCTCTGTATTCGCCATGTACTTCATCATCATCTCCTCCATTTCTGATTTCTTTTCTTGCTGAGGTGTAGCTGGAGTGTGATGTTGTTGTTGTTGAGAAAATCCCGGTGGAAAAGGTTGTCTTGGAGTAAACTGTTGCTGCGCTGGCTGTGACTGAAACTGATTATTTGGCTGAAACTGTTGTTGCTAATTTCCTTGATTATTTGACCAACTGTAATATATGTACTTTTAAAAAATAATTTGAGTTATTATAAATAACTTTAATATTTTGGCAATGGTTTCATTAATGGTTTAATATTAGTTAAATATTAATGATAATAGAATTGTTTAATATTTAAATCAGTTAATAATGATTCCGGTGTTTGAAAATTTATGATAAATTATAATAAATGTTTAAAAATTATTATTAGTCATTTAAAAATAATATGACTGATATTTACAGATGTTGAACTACAGGATAGAGTCTTAGACTCGATAATTACCCGATAAAGATGTCAGTACACAGACATGTTTCAGAAATTGATCTGGACTTAGATATTTTGACTGTATTAATGTTTGTTTGTGATTCAACGACTGTGAAACATATGTGACAATGTGATTAGGTTATATGCTGACTGCAATAAGAAGTGCTATGTGTTATAGTATGTTGTTCTAATCAGTAAAATGATCTTATTAATGATAGGTTGTGATATAAAAGAAAAAACTAAGTTGTGTATTGTAAGCAGCAGACCAGGCAAGTATCCTACCTTTGCATTTCCTTTATGCAATCGATATGAGTAAGAAAGTTTCAGATTTATATTATTATTGTACTAGATTATTAACCATAATGTCATATATATTATATCCGATCATTGTTTATCAACATTTATATTATATAACTCATATATATATATTATGTTCGTTAATTTTGAAATATGGTTATACAAGTGTCCTCACTTGGATAATCATTGTAGTTAAACACATGTTGATATATATATATATATATATATATATATATATATATATATATATATATATATATATATATAAGCCGTCTAAGCTATTTGACCAGCTAGACACAGATTTAGAAATATCGTTGAAAATGATAAAACCTTTTTGTATCCAATCAAATTGTTTTGGTTCGGATTCTAGACTAAGTGTGAACATCCCGATCAATGAAAAACTTTTATGCGCCCAAGGCGGACAGAGTGAACGATAATATCGTTCTTGCATGCAGTATTGATCAATACAAGGCCCATAGGATGTACACCCTCGCGCCCGTAAGTTATGACAGTTTGCAGATGAAGTTCTGCTAAACCGTATCAAAAATTTAAAACAATGTTCATAGTATGTCACCTTAACCCTATTTAGAGTCAATACGTTGTTTCAAAAATGTGATATAGAGTTGTTATGTTATTATTATCGGTTTAGTTTACTTCACAACTATTGAATCGTTGTAGAAGTGATGTATAAAGAAAACATTTAATTCTTTTAGCTAATTATATTTATAATTGTTATTACTTAATGGGCACTTAAATGCTCCTTGCTTAATTTAAATGTTTTCAGCTAAGTGTGAACAACTAGAAGGTTCGGCCAAGAACAAGGGAAAAGGAAAGCAAATTGAATATGTTTAATGGTATCTTTTGTAATAGTTAAACTGTATTAAGACAATGATATGTATTATCTATCATGTAAGGAATTATAGTAAAGGTTGCATACTTGGGATTATGTTAGTTCCCAGTAGGCACAATAGTTATCTAGAAGGGGGGGGGGGGGGGGGGTTGAATAGATATTTAAAAAATATTTTCGTTTTAAACTTGTTAGTTGATGATTATTAAAACATAGCAGAATTAATGTTTGTTTTAATCTCCTTTACGAAGTAGTGGAGTTATGAGAGTGAGGCAGTTATAGCAGTTATAGCAGATATAGCAGTTATAGTAAGAAAGTAAAAGACAAAGTCGTTTTAAGTGTTTCAGAGCACTTAAAGCTCCTAGTCCACTCTTCTACTCCTCGAATAGGAAATCCACTAAGGTTGTCTTTTATAACTTCTGAATCACACAGATTCCTTCTAGACCAGCAGTCTAGGAACTTCTTAGTTCACTCTTGAACTCTTCAAGTCCAGCAGACTTGGCTCTCTTACAGTTCACTTAGAACTTTTCAAGTCCAGCAGACTTGGAACTTTTTCTTCAGTTGATTGGTAGATGTTGAGTTCTATGGTTGCTACTCAATTGTTATTTAAGCACTTGTTCCAAAGAACTGAGTAGCTGAGCAAGCTTTTCTATTTCTCAGATCGTAGAGTTGAGCTTTAAGAGTTCTGTACATTTTTGTTCAATGCTTGCTTACATCTCTCATCTGCTTGATTTGCATATATGTGATCTTGAAAACCATCCATTAGATCCATCCGTTGAAGCATTAAATGCGTTTGACCTTTCTGTTCTTTGATGGAGACTTTTCTGCACATCTTCTGAATTGCATTCTGGCCCACTGACACAGCAGACTGCTTTCTCACCTAACACCTAAAAAGGTGTTTTCCCCCTTACCAAAGGTACTTTCCTTAGCTTCTTCAATACGCTTCTTTGTTGCATACTAAGGATATTTCTTATGACTTTGGGACTGGTGAGTACTACAATGTTTAGAATCCATTCCTCATATGTTGGAGTTTGTCTCAACATAAATTGTGAGGCTTGATGCTTCTAACACAACACAGTTGATACACTACGATTCAGATCATGGTACTCTACGATTCAGATCATGGTACTCTACGATTCAGATCGTGGTACTCTACGATTCAGATCGTGGTGATTTGTCTCCTTGGTGCTTGGTCTGATGCTATCAGTCGAGAGCACTATGATTTCTCTTAACAATTTGCACACTACGATCTTCACTTGCTTGAGTTGTAAACTCTACGTTTTAGAGGGCACATTATGATCTCTGAGTTGGCTCGACAAACGTTGGGACCACTCTACGATTTTCAAAGAGGCCCTTCAAGGCAGCCACACTACGATCCTTGAAGCTCTACGTTTCTTCCTTGACTTCTGTAATGTTGACCAGATTGATACACTACGAATTCTTCGAAGCCTATCTATTACATCTCAAGATCAACCTAACAGCTTTGATCTTTCTATCTATACATTAATTTTCAGAATGATAAACATTAAGAGCTTAGATCAACCTAACAAATTTGATATATCACTAAGTCCTTGTACATATATTCATTGAAGGACTTTACAAATAATCATGAGCATTTATATTTAAACATCAAATTAACATACATATTCTCCCAACAATCTCCTCCTATTTGATGTTGACATAACCAAGGAGATTTTGTTTTCATGAATATTAGTATCTAGATGCAATTTCTGGAAATTTAAACATGACTTAGTATTTCAGTGAGCAGCTGAAATTTCTAGAGAATAAGAATGAATTTATTGATGATTGAAGAGTATTACAATTTAGCTTTACATCAATAAGAATTTAAACTTTCACTTATCTCTATTTCTTTGGTCTTTTGCGTGGAGGATTGGCATACTCCTCAGCCCTTCTTTTCCTTCTTGCTTCATCCCTTCTGGCTATCTCTTCCAGCTCACTTGGGCTTATCCTTGGGTTGTGATCATGCATATTCATGAATGCAGGATCTCCAATTGGCATTCTTAGGCCTGTGGTGGTCACATTTTATGAGCTGGTAGCTGGCCCTTGACTCCTTATTGGCTGAGCCATCAAGACTTCCTGCTGATCAGATCGTTGAATTTGATTGCTTGATCGTGGAGTCTGTTAGTGGAATTGTCTTGCAGGAGGGCTTCTTGACACTTGAGTGTGAAATTATCCTCTATCTCTTCCCTGGCTTCCTTGAACTCCTCTGCCTCTTCCCTGGCCTCCTTGAACTCCTTTCCCTTTATTATCCCCCTTTATGTCAGCATCAAGGGTTAAAATGTCTTCAGATAGCCGAGTCACTCCTTGGACAAGCTCGTTGAGTTGGCTTTGCGTTTGAGCAATGTCCTCTCAATTTTCCTTTACTAGGGCTTCAGATCGAGCTTCTTTGTTCTGGAGGGAAGCTAGAACAGTGTTAGTTTGCTGTTCTTGGTTTACATAGGCTTTCTGAAATTTTGTGACTGAAGCTTTCAGGTTGATGATGTTCTCCATCATAAGGTTATTTTGGGCTTTTTAAATTTCTGCATTTCAAGAACATCCTTTCTTTGTTTGGTGGCTATCCGGAAGTGAATCTCATCTCTGTCCTTCATGCTTTGAAGTATTTCCTTGATAATTTCCCTCAGCTTCTTTGTAAGCTCAGCGTTCAGAGTGCCGGGGAGATTATTTACAGCAGTGATCATTTGATTCAGCCGGAGATCAATGTGGTCTGAGTGAGTTTCTAGGCTTTCATCGATGTTCTTGACCATATTCTTGGACACTTCATTCAAGTCATCTTCGTGGGCAGATTTGTGAGTGGAGCACTGGGTTAAGGATTGTTTAATGGAGGGGATATTTTCTGGGATTGATCCTGCAGGGAGTAGAGGGCAAGATTGAGGCTAAAATATTCATTGGAGGAGGATGATGGAATATCTGATGGAGGGGCCTGTGTTTGGGTGTTTGGAATATGTGGCTCTACGATTTCTCCTTGGGACTCTACGATGGGGCTAGAGTCAGTGATCGTAGAGATGATGGGAGTTGGGATTAATATGAAGTTTGGAGTATCTGGTTCATCAATTACAGAATTTTGGGATTCTGCAGCTGGGAGTTGAGTTGATGGATTCAGAACTACTTCCAACCAACTTGGAAATTCATAAAATTGACTTGAAAAAGATAGTGGATAATGGTTTACTCTGAAAAAAGATTGGAATAGATAATACCTCATGCACCACTCTTGAGGAGGGTTCATTTGTGATGAGTTTCTTGGCAAATTTGAAGGTGCCTGGGAAACCATGAGCCAGTACAGTGATGGCTGGGTATTCTTTGAAGCTCCAGAACATGTGGTTCCAAGAATTTAGGATTTAGGCTTGATGATATGGCATCATGGGTAGGTAAGAGAACATCTGATTGTAGAGATAACTTCTATACCCATCTTTTCTCACACCAGTGATCTCAAGGTCATCATCATCTTCTTCTCCTTTTTTGTTTACTATCTTCTTTTGGGGATTCATGTATCTCAATTACTTCATTTTGCTCTTGCTCTGGTTCTTCCTCATTTTGTGTGGGAGTAGCTTCTTCTGTCAAGGGAATATCATGAGGCTCCCCCTCAACTTGATCATCTTCTTGTAAGCTCAAAAGCTCCCCCTCAGCTGGAGCATTTTCTAGAGCTTCAGGCATCTCCCCCTCAGCTGGTGTATTCTCTATCATAAGAACTTCAGGGATCTCCCCCTCAGCTAGAGCATCGTCCTCTTGGCTTGCTTTAGACAGTTTCTTTTTGGCAGCCATACTCTTGTCTTCCTCCTTGAGCACTTTTTCATTTTCAAGGATATATTTCTTGACCAGTTTTCTTCTTGATTTTCTAGACTGACCCACAGCCTTAGGACTTTCTTAAACTTTAGTTTTGTCCTGTTGATCACCCAGACTATCAAGTGTGGCAGTTTCTTTGCTCGAGGTGTTTGGTCTGGTCTCTATGATCAGTAGAGACTCTACGATTGAAGAGATGGATGGCCTTTTGGATTTGTGGCTGACCTTATTCTTCTTCAGCAGCTGAGATATGGTGGCTCTATCTTCTTCAGCTTCAGCCTGCTATTGCTTCTTTCTCAGGATCCTTAGAGTCTCAATGTAAGAGGACTCTACTGGTTTATCAGTTGTGGATTCATGGGGTTCTTCTTCAATTCTAGCCTTAAGCTTCCTCTTGCCCTTGCTTTTTTTGATAAGGACAGAGTGTTCTCCTTTGTTTGTTTCTTCTTCTTCTTCGATCTCCTTGATAATAGACATATTTCCTGGAAGGCCTGAATCCTTCAGATCACCAGTTCTTCCACTGGACTCGGTCATCATGCGTACATACTTAGCTGGGTTCCTTTTCCAATTCTCAAATAGTTGCTGGGTCATTCGTCTGTTTGGGTTGATAGCTTCTCCTTCATCGTCCCCAATTTTGTCACCCAGAGCAAACTGTAGAATGATACTTATGAATCGCCCGTAGAGTATCTTTTGAGGGCTTTTTGACTTTTTTGAGTTGGTAATCCACTTTTCAATCCATTCAAGCAATAGGGCTCCATAGTTAAGTTATATTCCATAACACATGGCAGTCATGAGCTTGAGTTGTACTTCATTCACAGAGTCATGACCCGAGCTCTTATATATACATTTTCCAACAATATCAGCTAGAAATTCATACCTCTATGGAAACTACTTCTTCTTGTATCCTTTCACAGAGGGGAGTTTCTTGTGATGCATTCTTTTAAGTCCTTCTTGGAAGCCCATGCTATCTATGAACGGACATCCTTCAGATTTGAGACCTAGGGCAAGGTTGATGTCTTCGGCCTTTAGTCTGATTTCCACTTCCTTTACTTTCGTAGTGATGGTGTCGTTTTCAAACACACCATTCCTGTAGAATTCTTTCATTGGTTTGGGGTTGATCAATGTGTATGTACCCAAAGCTTCTTCGAGACCCGCCTTCTTTAGTAACGATGGAGTCTTGTGAAACTTGGGTTCAGCTATTTTGAACTTGTCAAAACAAAGTCTGTAGCCGGAGATAACACTGGAAGCCGCCATTTATTTTCTTACAGGAAATGTGATTGACTGAGCTTTCTTCTGATCTAGGTTTCTGTTTTGAGAAAGGATGAGGGAGATAACCTTTTGAACTTCTGATTTCAAAAAGGCGCTTTCAAATAGTACATATAACTTCCCTCTCTCCATTTTGCTTAGTGGGACAGGTGTCGACTTTTGCTTAGCTTTACGAATTTGACTGATAAGGATTGTACTGATTTGCCATTGGCTCCTACAGAGCTGATGTGTCCTTAGTGAGGACTACGATCGTTGAGGTAGTTTTGTGATCATTGAGTCTACTTTGCATTTGTCGAGTCTGAACTACGATCGTTGAGTTTGTCCAGCAATCGTCGTGTCTGAGCTACGATCGTCGAGTCTGTCCAGCAATCGTCGTGTCTGAGCTACGATCATCGAGTCTGTCCAGCATTCGTCGAGTCTATTCCAGTAATTATCGTGTCTAAACTAAGATCGTCGAGTCTGACCGGATCCTTGTGATGAGTTTTTGACATAACATTCTTTTAAGGTAGCTCAGGAAGGGCCAACCTCTTGGAGTGAGTCAAGGGTTAGGTTTGTTCATGAGGCACTTATCAGAGAGATTGCTTTATTTTGAGACATATCATCACAGGATGCTCCTCTTGATGGTTGGGGTTCTGCTATCGTTGAGTCTGCACTACGATGGTTGAGTCTATGCTACGATCGTTTTCTTTCATGTCACTTCAGCTCTACGATCGTGGACTTCCCTTGATCATGTCTATGATTTTGAGCTTAGCCTTTTGTATTTGTTATGGTTAGCACAAACTAGAGCATATATTTTATGGTTATAAATTTTGCATGCCTAGCTCACTTATTAACTTATTAAATCTGGATTCATCTAGAGGTTTTGTAAAAACATCAACAAGTTGATTTTCAGTAGGGATATATTGTAAAGATATAGTTCCATTTTGCACATGATCCCTAATAGAGTGATACCTTATTTCTATATGCTTAGTCCTAGAATGCATAACATGATTATGAGTTATTGCTATGACACTTGTGTTGTCATAGTGAATGGGAATGGATTTGAAATCAAACCCATAATCAGCTAGCTGGTTTTTCATCCATATGATCTATGCACAGCAGCTGCCAGCATCAATGTATTCAACTTCTGTAGTTAAAGTAGATACTGAATTTTGCTTCTTGCTAAACCAAGACACAAGTCTATTTCCTAGTAATTGACAGGTGCCACTGGTACTCTTTCTATCTATTTTGCAGCCTGTAAAATCAGCATCTGTGTATCCTGTTAGTTCAAATGAGGATTCCTTGGGGTACCAAAGCCCCAAGTAAGGTTTACCCTTGAGATACCTAAAAATCCTCTTTACAGCAGATAAATGTGATTCTTTAGGGTTAGCCTAAAATCTAGCACATATATATGTTGCAAACATTATGTCTGGTCTACTGGCAGTTAGATATAAAAGAGAGCCTATCATACCTATGTATTGAGTTATATCAATACTTTTACCTTTTTCATCTTTGTCAAGTTTAGTTGCAGGAGCAATTGGGGTTTTCATGGGAGAGGCTGATTCCATGCCATACTTCTTAAGTAAATCTTTGATGTACTTGGCTTGGTTTATGAAGATTCCTTCATCAGTCTGCTTTACTTGTAGTCTAAGGAAGAAAATCAGCTCACCCATCATGCTCATTTCAAACTTGCTCTGCATTAACTTGGAGAATCTCTTGCATAACTTTTCGTCAGTAGAACCAAAAATAATATCATCAACATATATTTGAACCAATAAGACTTTGTCTTTATGCTTTCTAAGATATAATGTGGCATCTACTCTACCTTTAGTGAACCCATTTTCAATCAAGAAGTTAATTAGTGTTTTATACCATGCTCTAGGTGCTTGTTTAAGACCATATAAGGCTTTGTCTAATCTATAAACATAATTGGAAAGAGATGGATTGATGAAATGTGGAGGTTGCTCTACATTGACTTCTTCTTGAAGTTCTCCATTCAGGAAAACACTTTTGACATCCATTTGGAAGACCTTGAACTTTATTTGAGTAGCAAAGGCAAGAAAGATTCTTATTGCTTCTAGTCTGGCAACAGGTGCAAATGTCTAATCGTAGTCAATGCCTTCTTCCTGAGAATAACCCTTGGCCACCAGTCTTGCCTTATTTTTGGTTATAACTCCATCTTCATCCATTTTGTTCCTGAAGACCCACTTGGCTCCAATGACAGGATGACTCTTTGGTCTTGGTACCAATCTCCATACTTTGCTTCGTTCAAATTGGTTGAGTTCTTTCTGCATGGCGTCTATCTAACTGGAGTTTTCCATAGCATCCTCTATCTCCTTTGGTTCCATTTGTGATAGGAAGCTTAGATAAAAGCATTCATTCTAGGTGGCAGCTCTTATTTTGACTGTAGCACTTGAATCTCCAATGATTAGATCTTGAGTGTGATCTCTGGCCCATCTGTTTCCGGTTAGGACATCTGTCCCGATGCCTTCTTGTCTTAAGTCTTCAAGATCTATTTCTTCTTCTTGGTGTGGAGGTTCGCTGTCTTGCATAGACCTCTCTACGATCTCATTTTCTTGCTCAATGATTTCACTTTCTGGAACTACGATCGTGGTGTTGAGCTCAACGACTTCATTCATAGTGTTTGCATTATCAGTCGTAGTGTCTTGAAGCACTGTTTTGTCTAAGTTTGTTTCATCAAAGATGATGTGAATCGAGACTTCAACATTTAGTGTCTTCTTGTTGAACACCCTGTAGGCCTTACTGTCTGTGGCATATCCAAGAAAGATTCTTTCGTCTAACTTGGGTTGAAATTTTGTCAGGTATTGCTTTCCATTGTTGAGAATGTAGCGTGCACAACCGAATACATGAAAGTAGCTGACACTTGGCTTTTTTCCTTTCCACAGTTCGTAGGGTGTCTTCTTGATCGTAGAGTGTATCAGTGATCTATTCTGCGTGTAGCATGCAGTGTTGACGGCTTCTACCCAGAAGTATTCAGGTAGATGAGCTACTGCTAGTAGAGTTCTTCCAGCCTCTATCAAAGTTCTGTTCTTTCTTTCAGCTACTCCATTGTGTTGAGGAGTTCGTGGAGCTGAGAAGTTATGACTAATGCCATTATCTATGCAGAACTGGTCCATTTTTGAGAAGTTGAATTCTCTTCCATGATCACTCCTTATGGCCTTGATTTTCTCTCCTTTCTCGTTCATCACCAGTTTGAACATCTTGATTAATTGGGAGCTCGTTTCATCCTTTGAAGTTAGGAAGAATACCCATGTGAATCTGGTGTAGTCATCGATTATAACTAGAGAGTATCTTTTTCCTCCAAGACTAGTTGTTGGAATTGACCCAAATAGATCTATGTGGAGCAACTACAGGGGTTTGTCGATAAAGTTGGCAGTTTTGCTCTTGAATGAGCTTCTGGTTTGCTTTCCAAGCTGACAGGCATTGCATGACCTTTCTTTTACGAAGTTGAACTTAGGTAGGCCATCAACGAGATCTTTTTATGCCAGTTTGGACATGCTTTTGAAGTTTAAGAGGGACAACTGTCTATGCCATAGCCATCTCATTTCTTCATATGCTTTTGCCAGAAAACAAATTGTCTCATCTGAGCTTAGTTGACCAAGATTCACTGTGTAGAAATTTCCTTCTCTTGTCCCGGTTAGCTTTACAGCAGATGTATTCAGATCTCTGACTTGACATTGGTTGTTGAGGAATGTTACTTGGTGACCCTTGTCGCAGAGTTGGTTGATGCTTAGAAGGTTATGTTGGAGACCTTCCACATATGCTACTTTGCTAAAAGATACTGCACCATTGCCAGCAGAGTCGTATCCACTTGTCTTACCCGAGCCGTTGTCTCCAAAGATGACTGAGAGACCCTCCTTTTCTATGTAGTTCGATAGAAGGGTTTTGTTCCCTGTCATGTGTCTTGAGCATCCACTGTCCAGATATCAGGTTGTGATCATGGAGCTCTTTCCCTGTCATAAAGTTTAACCTTCATTTTGGTACCCATATTTGCATGGGTCCTATTTTGTTAGTGCCCTTGGGGACCCATATCTGTTTGATCTTGGGTCTCACATGCATGGAATTATAATAGCACTTGGCAGCCTTGTGACCAAATTTATTGCATATAAAACATCTAGTATAATGCATGCCTGTGTGTGTATGATTATTCATCCTCCATTTGGACTTGTGTGATTCTTTAGTTTTCCTTATGTTAAACTGATTCCCCTTCTTCCACGTGTCCTTGGGTTTCATAAAGAGTGATGAGTGTGTCTTACCTCTACTGTACCTTCCCAGTTGATTCGTAGAGTTGGTCTTACTTGACTCTACGATTCTTCGAGGTTGGTGAGTAGAGGTTGGGTTACTCTTCTCTTTTGTGAAGCCCAAGCCAGCGTGAGACCTTTTACTCCTTTGAGTATGGATGGAAACAGTAGAACAAGGTTGAACTAGTTCTTCCTTCTGTGAGGATTTCACAAAGGTAATGCTTCTACTAAAACTTGAGGCATTACTAGTGCTAGTTTCCTTTGTCTTTTACACACATGGCTCTGAGATGGATTCCCCAAAGCCTAGGCATGTTCTGTCCAATGTATTTCTCTGACTAGAGAGTAGGGAGTTCATGGATGATGAGGATTTGTTCCATGTAGAGATAGTCTTTTCTAGTTCTTCAATTTTAGAGGTTAGATTAGACTCTCGTTGTGTATTGATTTTATTTGTCTGTTTTAAGATTTCATTCTCAGCCTCAAGCTTGGAGAGAAGGTTACTACTTAGAAGGGCTGTTTCAAGCTCTTCTTGAACTTTTTTTTCTCCTCTTGAAGAAGTGAATGATCCTTAGACAAAACTCTGAACCACTTCATGTATTGATGTAGATTAGTGGTTATGCCATGCAGTACAGTTCTTAAATCATTTATGTCTACATAAGGAGAGTTGAAGTTAAATACCTCATCGAGACTTACTTCATGTATGTTGGAGTTTTGTTTGTCCTTTGCATGTTTGGCCATTAGGCACAGATTAGCTATTTATGGTTCTTCATCATCCCCAGAATCAGGATTGGAGTCATTGTCTGAATCACTCCATGATCCTCCAACTACCAGGCCTTTGTCTCTCTTCTGAGGCCTTTTGTTGCCTTTGCATTCCTTCTTTGCATGTGATTTCTTCTTTAGTTCTTCTCTGAGAGGTTTGTTGCAGTTGGCAATGAAGTGGTCAGGCTTCTTGCAATTGTAGCATAGATCATTCATTTGCTCCTGGCTGTTGTAATTGCTGACCTTCTTTGGCTTGCTGGTTTTTCCTTGACGCATCAACCTTCTTAGTCTTTTTACCAGCATAGCAAAGTCTTCATCGTCGTCTTCATCATAATCAGAGTCAATCTCAGTGTTAAACTTAGATGCACCTTCAGTTGCCTTGAGAGCAACACCCTTATCCTTCTTTCTTCCTTTTGATAGGGTTTCAGCTCGTTGAGTCAGCTCTAGTTCGTATGTCAGGAGATTGCCATATAGCTGTTGAACTATCATCTCATGAAGATTCTTTGACTCTCTTATAGCAGTGGTTTTGGCATCCCACCTGCTTGGTAGGGCTCTCATAAACTTTATGATCAGATCTTTGTTTGGATAGATATTCCCATATGCTCGTAGAGAGTTGAGCAGAACGTTGAATCTCTCATAGGTGGCAGTTACATTTTCTCCTTGAACATGAGCAAACATTTTATATTGCTGTGTCAGGAGTGATTGTTTATTTTCTCTCACTTCTTCAGTTCCTTCATGCATGATGAGCAGTGCTTCCCAAACCTCCTTAGCTGTTTTGCTGTTGACAATGTTTTCGAACAAATCATCTTCTAAGGATTGAAACAAGATGTTCCTGGCCTTTTTGTCAAGTTAGACATCTCTCTTCTCGTTGTCTGTCCACTCCTCTTTGACTTTGATTTGTATTCTGTTTGGATCGTCAGTGGTTGGTGCAAGCTTTGTTGGAAATAGGGCCCATTCTGAACAGTCTCAAATAGATCTTCATCTATTGAGTCCATGTATGTTCAGGCAAGTTTGTTTTTACTTAACTCTACTAAGAGTTGTTTCATTCGGGTAAGCTTATGGTTAATCATTGTTGGTTGCCATGAATTGTACTCTGTACATATTGCATGTATAAGTCAGGTATGAAAGGTTGATCACCTTCATTACCAGTTGGTTCAGATATATTTGTTCATGTATAATACTTGTTCATTCAAAAGTTTGTTCCTACTAGTTCACAATTATATTGTTGAATTATAGCCAGCTTATTATTCAGACTCTTTCAATCATGATATATCGTTATATTATTGAACTTAAACTTGCTAGGAAACTTTTATGCTCACCCTTGCTATATCATGATAAACATTGCAGATTAAGACGAATGTGTCGGATACAATGAAAGGTTAAAGACAGTTCCAACTTAAAGTTAATGTGCGCGATTAGTTTTGTAATAGTATAGTTCGATAATAATGTTATGTGTTAAATAAGTTATGATTTGTGTATTAAGTTAAGGTTACTCGACCTTGGGGAATAGTGTGTAAAGTTATTGTATAAACAATTTTTGTTTATATCTTCCGCAAATATAGTAATAGTTGTATAGAATAATCGAACCGAATCCGCGGTGATTCGGGACCTCGGATTCGAGCCCCCCACAACTGCTATAACTCCCTCAATCTCATAACTCCACTACTTCGTAAAGGAGATTCAAATAAACATTAATTCCACTAAGTTTTATTCATCATCAACTAACAAGTTTAAAACGACAAGATTTTTTAAATATCTATTCAACCCCCCCCCCCCCCCCTTCTAGATAACTATTGTGCCTTTTGGGAACTAACAATTGGTATCAAAGCTGGTTCTATTTTATAGCTTACAAGCTTTAGTAGATCCAATGGCACACGTACCAAGCGAATCAAGGACTGGAGGAGGCAGCAAGCCACCAATGTGCAACAAGGATAAATTTGCAAACTGGAAAGTCAGGATACGAACCGTTGATTACCGCTACGCAATTTATATCGCTTTATCCGAAGACCTAATATTAGTAATATAAATCTCCAATATTATAATAATATCATCACAATATAATACTATTATATTTATATAAATATATACATAGAATAACCTAAACACATAACATATAACCCTATCAGTCTATAACACACATAAGACTTTGTATAAAATTAAACTATTTCAGTCTGACTAGAGTTCGACAAAGTTCTAACGTCCCGACGGTCTAGTCAGTCAATTCTTCGAGTTTAAGTTCAATTAAACTCTGCCTGAACACTTAACAATATCTTGGACAATTTTCTAAGCAGTCAAAAAAAATTTCATAGACTTATAATTATTTTCAAATAATTAATATCATTTATCGCGTATTTTCAATCCTTAAAATTGTATTAAAATGAATTAAATACTACATAATTCCATTATCATTAATATTTATTTATTATCAAATATAAATGAAATATATGTCATAATATTATAATATATTTATAATATCACAAAGTATTTTTAATACTTTAAAATCATATTTATATGATTTTTAAACACTTAAATTCATTATCCGCTAATTACTATTAATATCAAAATATTAATATTTTCATGACAAAATATCAAAAGTTATATTTTATAACTTTAAATATTTTTATAACCCTTAAATCATTTTTATATGATTTATAAAACATTTATTCTATTTTTCCTTAATTTATTTAATATATTTATTAAATAAACTAATTATCATTAATTTTGATTAATTATTGAAATTCATCCTAAAATATTAAAAGTTACTTAAAATATCTTAAAATATTTTCTTATACCATAATATTATTTTTCATGATTTTTATGTATTAAAATCATTTTTAAATAATTTATTTAATATTGTAATTAAATAAATTAAATACCATTTATATTCCAAAAATATTAAATATTTATGAAATATACTCAAAATAATTAAAAACTATTTTTCAGATTTTATAATAATTTTTCGAAATTTATTATGTATTTTTAATAGTTATGGACTGATCATGTCTTATCTTATCTCACTTTCTCACTCTACATTTTCGGATTTTAGAGGGAGAAGGTCTTGGAGAGAAATAAAAATGTAAGTGACTCATTTCTCTCTCTTTTAATCTATATATGCAGATTTGTTGCTAGGATCTGGTTGATTTCGGCTGGAATGGTGGAGTTGGTGGCCAACTCCATTGTCAATATATACAAGCAACCTACTAAATAATGCAATAAGGGTATTTTGGTCTTTTTGATTTTTATTTTAATGGCATTCTTGTCAATTAGCAAAACCCTTAGGGTTTAGGGTTTGGGTTTGGGTTTAGGGTTTGAACCCTTTAGGGTTTAGGGTTTGGAACCTTAACTTTGCAAATTTAATTTCTATGATTTTCGAATTTTGGTTTTCAAAATAGAAAATTTATATTTCTAAATTATAATTAGAATTTTCTAATTATATTAAAATTTACTAATCATAATTCAATTTTGCTAATTAGGATTAATATATCCTAATTAAAATTGCTAATTAAGCAATTATGGTCATTAAGGTTTATAACCCAAAATTAGGGCTTCTAATAGAAAATTATTTTTTTAAAATAGAAATTAGATTTCGTAATTAGATTATGGTTTTCTAATTACTTAACTTGAAAATTAGCATTAGGGTTTCCTAATTAACATTAAAATTAACAATTAGGTTTTTTTTCCCAATTATAAATTAGGGTTTTCTAAATTTGAAATTAGGGTTTGCTAATTAATTAAGCTTTACCCTAATTAATATATTAATTAATAGCACTTAAGCAATATGATAATCATTTAAGTTCCCATATTAAGGTTTTAAATTTCCGAATTAGGGTTTCGAATTCTCGGAACTGAAATTAGGGTTTTCAGAACCGGTTTCTAGGGTTTCTTGTTAATCGCTAGGGTTTTCTAACCGGACGTTGACGTTCTTAATATAAACTTAGGGTTTCAAACAGATATTGAAACAACCCGGGTCAAATCCCGAGTCCGGAATAAATCTCGGGTCAAATCCCAAGTTCGAATCGAATCAAATCTATCAAAATTAAACCTCAAACTACTGACCCAATAGTATCTTCTTGGGTCATCTTAGCACACCACAGGCTCCCAAAAGGTCATGACTTGAAGGTACTATTGGTAGTAACTTATTTCCTTATATGTAGAAATTATTTTTCCTTATATTTCAATGTGGGACTGGGGTGTTACAAACTCCCCCACTTAAATTTTTGATGTCCCCGTCAGAATCGATCTCACACACGGCCCAAAGATATTTGCCTCTCTAGCCATTGTGGGATAATACCGGCTGGCTTCGTGTCCCCACCTCCGGACCTTCATATCTCTATTGTGGGATAATACCACTAGCCTTCATGTCCCCACCTCCGACAACCCGATCGGATGACCCGACCCAAGCTTTCGAGAGTCGGCTTTGATACCATATGAAACAACCCGGGTCAAATCCCGAGTCTGGAATAAATCTCGGGTCAAATCCCAAGTTCGAATCGAATCAAATCTATCAAAATTAAACCTCAAACTACTGACTCAATAGTATCTTCTTGGGTCATCTTAGCCCACCACAGGCTCCCAAAAGGTCATGACTTGAAGGTACTATTGGTAGTAACTTATTTCCTTATATGCAGACAATTTTTTTCCCTATCTTTCAATGTGGGACTGGGGTGTTACAAACTCCCCCACTTAAATTTCTGAAGTCCCCTTCAGAACCGATCTCACACACGGCCCAAAGATATTTGCCTCTCTAGCCATTGTGGGATAATACCGGCTGGCTTCGTGTCCCCACCTCCGGACCTCCATATCTCCATTCTGGGATAATACCACTAGCCTTCGTTTCCCCACCTCCGACAACCCGATCGGATGACCCGACCCAAGCTTTCGAGAGTCGGCTCTGATACCATATGAAACAACCTGGGTCAAATCCCGAGTCCGGAATAAATCTCGGGTCAAATCCCAAGTTCGAATCGAATCAAATCTATCAAAATTAAACCTCAAACTACTGACTCAATAGTATCTTCTTGGGTCATCTTAGCCCACCACAGGCTCCCAAAAGGTCATTACTTGAAGGTACTATTGGTAGTAACTTATTTCCTTATATGCAGACAATTTTTTTCCCTATCTTTCAATGTGGGACTGGGGTGTTACAGATATCGTTTATCTGGTCAACCCTTGACCCTTAACCACATCATGCACACATATACACAGAACATAAACGCTTATTCCCTTAATCCTGAGTAATTCACCTAAATCCTTCACAAAATTTTGAAATCCTCAAAATTCATTCTTAAAAATATTAAACGCATACACTAATTTTTTATCTGGGTTCTAATTTTGAACATTAAATCAATTAATTAAAATTTTAAAAATTTTCAAATTCTCGGGTTGTCACAGCAGTTATGGCAGATATAGCAGTTATAGTAAGAAAGTAAAAGACACAGTCGTTTTAAGTGTTTCAGAGCACTTATAGCTCCTAGTCCACTCTTCTACTCCTCGAGTAGGAAATCCACTAAGGTTGTCTTTTACAACTTCTGAATCACACAGATTCCTTCTAGACCAGCAATCTAGGAACTTCTTAGTGCACTCTTTAACTCTTCAAGTCCAGCAAACTTGGCTCTCTTACAGTTCACTAAGAATTCTTCAAGTCCAGCAGACTTGGAACTTTTTCTTCAGTTGATTGGTAGATGTTGAGTTCTTGATGGTTGCTACTCAGTTGATGTTTAAACACTTGTTCGAAAGAACTGAGTAGCTGAGCAAGCTTTTCTATTTCTCAGATCGTAGAGTTAAGCTTTGAGAGTTTTGTACGCTTTTCTTCAATGCTTGCTGCTTACATCTCTCATCTGCTTGATTTGCATATATGTGATCTTGAAAACTATCCGTTGGATCCATCCGTTGAAACATTTAATGTGTTTGACTTTTCTGTTCTTTGATGGAGACTTTTTTGCACATTTTCTGAATTGCATTCTGGCCCACTGACACAGCAGACTGCTTTCTCACCTAACACCTGAAAAGGTGTTTTCTCCCTTACCAAAGGTACTTTCCTTGGCTTATTCAATACGCTTCTTTGTTGCATACTAAGGATATTTCCTATGACTTTGGGACTGGTGAGTACTACAACGTTTAGAATCCATTCCTCATTCATATATTGGAGTTTGTCTCCACATAAATCGTGAGGCTTGATGCTTCTGACATAAGACAGATGATACTCTACGATTCAGATCGTGGTGATTTATCGCCCTGGTGCTTGGTCTGATGCTATCAGCTGAGAGCACTACGATTTCTCTTAAAATTTTGCACACTACGATCTTCGCTTGCTTGAGTCGTAAACTCTACGTTTCTGAGGGCACATTACGGTCTCTGAGTTGGCTCGGCAAACGTTGGGACCACTCTACGATTTTCGAAGAGGCCCTTCAAGGCAGGCACACTACGATCCTTGAAGCTCTACGTTTCTGCCTTGACTTCTGTAATGTTGATCAGATTGATATACTACAAATTCTTCGAAGCCTATCTATTACATCTCAAGATCAACCTAACAGCTTTGATATTTCTATCTATACATCCATTTTCAGAATGATACACATTAAGAGCTTAGATCAACCTAACAAATTTGATCTATCACTAAGTCCTTGTACATATATTCCTTGAAGGACTTTACAAATAATCATGAGCATTTATATTTAAACATCAAATTAACATATGCATTCTCCCAACAGATTAGACTCTGATATATGTAAATTAAGTTGGATTTTTATATTATTGTTATTATTATTAGTATTATTCCGCTCATAGAAATGGTATCATGAAGCACCGAGTTCGGGTTTCAAGTACCTGAATTTGGGGGCGTCACAGAAACGATTGGTCCCGTTACCCGTTCAATGTCCAAAAAGGCATTAAGCCCACAGTCAGACATGGCTACTAGTGCCCAGCCTGATCCTACTCCTATTTCTCGCGAGGAGTTTGAAGGATTAAGGAATCAAATAATAGAGTTTTGATGTTCTCATGAAAGAACTAAACAAATCAACTCTGGGTCAACAAATACCCATGCAAGCAGAATCTTTTGCACATGAAGGAATCCTGGGCCCGGACAGAGAAGTTCCAGTACCTGAGTCTCAGACTGAGAATTCCAACAAAACCCCTGAAATCACCCATCTTAAAGAAGATCAAGACACTGGTGATATTCGGAAAAAGGTTCTACAAATGGAAGAGACCATTCGGTCCATCAAAGGGATTGGAACATAGGAAAGCATTTCCTATTCAGACCATTGTATATTCCCTAGGGTTCATTATCTGGAGAGATTCAAGACTCTCGATTTTGAGAAATATGATGGATTGGGAGATCCCTACACTCACTTAATAGTGTTCATTGGAGAACTCGGATCCTACGCCAAGAATGAAAAGCTGAGAATGTAGCTATTTCAGAAGAGTCTAACTGAAGAATCCATAGCATGGTACACCAAAATTGGATAATTCTAAAATTCATAGTTGGGAGGAGTTAGCCCATGTTTTCTTCAGTCAATACAGCTTTCAAACTCAGATGGCTCCAGACAGGTATTAGATTACCAAAGTCAAGAAGTAAGTCAATGAGTCATTCAGAGAGTATGCCCAAAGATGGAGGCGTCTGGCTGCTCAAGTAATCTCATCCATGAAAGAGATTGAGATGGTGATGACATTCATAGACATTCAAGAAGCTCCATTTTATGAGAGGGTCCTAGCCGGTATAGGAAAACCATTCTCAGAAATGATTAAGCATGGAGAAATGGCAGAGATAAGGTTAAAATCTGGGAAGATTCAGGACCTCGTCGTTTTAAAAGCAATAGCTGAGCATATCCAATCTGGAAGTTATGGAAACAACCCCCGGAGCATCCATAAGAAGAAAGAAGAGGATGCCTCCTTGATACTACTACAAGGACAAAATCAAAAAGGCAATCAAAACTTGCCTATATAGAGGAGAAACTATTCCCTTTTTCAAGCACAATCATCAAATCCTCCCTTGCCAAAGAGTGGAGAAATCAGACGTTTAAAAGTGTTTACACCCTTAGGGGACTCATTGGAAAACAACTTCAAACTTTTGACAGCTCAGAAGAAAATCACTCATCTCCTTCCACCAACCAATCCAAGTGGAAAGGGTGTTAATGCTAGCAAAAAGTGTGCTTACCATTCTAGATCTCCAGGCCACGACACCCAGCATTGTTGGGCCCTCAAGCATAAAATCCAAGACTTAATAGACAGTGGTGAAATCATGGTGACAAAGCCCGAACAACCACACATTCAAGATAATCCTCTCCCTCAACACAAGGAAGAGGATTTTAACATGATCAATAAAGGCAGTGGAGAGAGCTCCAAGTACCTCAAATACGTGGGTGGTTCTCCCCAAACCAGTAAAGATAAATCTTATAAGTGGAATTATTCGGAGTTCCAGTTCATAATGGAACATGAGTTGAAGTCTATTGATGAACAGGTCAATCAACTGGCGGAACTGGTGATACAAGCACCAAGTCACACGGTAGTTGTGCAGTTAGGAGCATGCAAGTCTCCTCTCCCTTATCATAAATAATCCACCACAGACCCAAGAGAATGAAACCTTATAGGAAAAGCTTGCAAGAAAAGTAAGAGCTCAAGCCCGTCGGGACTTTGCCAACAAAAGGGAGTTCACCCATTTAGGCCAACCGATGGAAGAAATATTGAAGATGTTGATCAATGAGGGAAAAATCACAGCATTTCTACCTCCAGTAAACCCACGTTCAAAACTATTTGATGCTACCAGGGTCTGTCAATACCACTCCAATTCTCGTGGTCACAACACTGAAGGATGTTGGGCACTCCGTCATCTTATCCAAAATATGATTGAAAGCGGTGACCTGCAAATGGCAGACGATGACACTATATCAGTTGAGAGTGAACTTACATTTCCTCCAGTATCGTAAAAATGATGGGAGATCATAGCAGTCATATCCTCTGATGGAGACATGGCTGCAACACCCTTTACAATTCTACCAATCAAGCTCAAATGAGTTGAAAACCGTTTGAAGGTGGCTGCACCAAAACCCATAATATTGCCATTCAGACCGCAATATCCTATCATCAGCCTTAAGAAAGTCCCATGGAACTATGGAGAGGTTGAAGGATCAACATCAAACATAATTATTGTGGTATCCAAGGAAAACTCGTTATATCTCGCTCAACGAGTAATGACGCCAGTCATCAGATCTAAGGGGAAAGTACCTAAGGAGAAAATTGAATAATTCCTCCGTAAGATGGGATATGTGGTCAGAGGTGTGCTAATAGATGGAGGATCATCCCTAAACATCTGCATGTATGCCACATTAGAAAGGATGAAGATCAATCCCAATCGGATCTGATGCAATCACACAATCATCAAAGCTTTTGATGGATCTCGGTAAAATGCTGTGAGAGAGGTTGAATTATTAGTGGAAATCGGTCCACATACCTTTTACATATCTTTTCAAGTGCTTAAAATCACTATAGGATATAATTTACTATTAGGAAAACCTTGGATCCATATGGCGGGAGCCGTCTTATCCAATCTTCATCAATAACTCAAGTATATTATCAACAGTAATCTGGTCATTGTCAATGCTGAACTAGAGTATCATGTCCAAAGTGATATGCCTCTAATCAGTTTCAATAAAGAAGTTGAGCATGTCAGCTTCCAAGCCCTTTATCAACCCATCGGGGCTCCAGCTCTGTAACCTAGAGTTTCCATCGAGGTAATATCTGCGACAACCCGAAAAATCGGATTGTCCAGAATTTAAGATTTAAAGAATTAGTTATTAATAAAATGAATTTTTATTAATATTATTATGTGCTATGTGTTTATTAATCGTTCTAGAACCTAGGATGATTATTAATCGGGAGGATTCTGGCTACGAGCTGGACAAAATGAGCAAGAACTTTCAAGACGAAAATAAAAAAAATTTGGGAACAGAATATTTCCAGGGAAAAAGACAAATTAGGCACTATTCACCCGACGAAACCCTAAGGGTTAGGGTTTTAATAACCTAAGCCTTCCGAGAGTTCGGTATGTCAAAATGACATTCCGTCGAAAGATTTGACGATAATATATCGTGAAAAGTTAAGTAAGCCGATAAAAGTTTTTCAAGTATTGCTATGTACTTTTCATTCGTTTAGCTACGCTAGGGGAAAACGTGAAGGAAAATGCTTAACGTCAAAAAGTTTTTTTTTCAGTTTTTCAGAAATCTGAAGAATACGTCAAAGTATCGGTAAAGGAAAGACAAAATATCCAAAAATATTTGAATTCTGAGAAATCGCAGTTTTTAAAACTGTCGGACAAAACCCGCAAGACGGAACCACGAAGCTTCCAAGGGAAGCTACGTGAATAGTAAGGAGGTGTGAATAGTAAGGAGGTGGAATAGTAAGGATAAGTTAAGTAATGGCCAAGTAAAGTACTTATGCTTAATGGCTAAGTAAAGTGCTAATAAGTAATGAGCAAGTAAACTTAAGGGCTAAGTAACTTAAGGGCTAAGTAGACTTAATGTCTAAGTAAATGTGGAGGCCAAGTAAACTTAGAGCTTATGTAATGAATAATAAGGAGGTTTGAGATTTGACTATTTTGCCCCTAGCCTTGGTTTTCCATAAATAGGAAGCTTAAATTATTTGTTTAGGATTTTGAAAATCCTACAACATTTTAGAGAGAGAGAGAGAGAGAGAGAGAGAGAGAGAGATTTTGGATGAGAAAGAAGAGGAAAAGCTTGCTCGTGAGCAAACTTTGTCCGACGGAAGGAGATTAAAGAAGATAGGTAATCCGAAACCTAGTCTCCTATAAATTTTCTTTAAGTTTTATATGTTAAAAACATAGCTTACCGATAATAGGAAGTAGAAGATGATAAGAATGATTTCATATGGTTGAAATCATGAGAAAACGAAGAAATAAGAAGTAGAAGTTTAGTTTATAAATTTCTTAAGAAAGTGTAAGATTCGTAATGAATTAGAACGATCCGAGTGGATCATATGAATGATTCAGTGAAATAAGTAAGGAATGGTGACTTATAACACCAAATTCCAAGAAAATGTGAAATCTTAATCAAAATATCGATTAAAAATGAAGAACGAACAAAGAACACGAAGAACGTTGTTGATGGACAAATTTAAAACCATCGTAGTGTAATTTTTGTTGATGAACAAGTTTAAAACCATCGCGTATAAGTTAGATGCTTATTGCTTGGTTAGGAATGGTAGCAACGTTCATGAAGAACAGATTAAAACTCAGCTATAACGAAGTTATGGCAAAATTTTTATAAATGACGAGCAAGAATTAGAAAGTTAGTAAATGAACCTGAATGTGTAGGGTTTCAAAAGAAAGTAAGAGAACATAGAAAACGTGAGTAGTGGACTCAAGAACGAACGAGTTTCGAGTTCTGATGATCGAATTACGGACGAATAAATGAAGAGCGTTAAAAACATAAAATGAACAAAGGATGAAGATTAAGCCAGTCGAATGGCATGTTAACGGATTCAGAACGAAGTTCTGTCTGAGGGGTATTGAAGTGCATAAGATAAGGAAGATAATGGCTTTGGAACAACCCCGTTCCGAGTTATAATGAAGAAGTTATGGGATTTCAAAGTACGCGTCTCAAACTTGATTCAAGACTTTGAAAAAATTTCTAGGTTTTGTGCTCGATGCCGCAGCGCCAGCTGTGACAGCCCCGAATTCGAGGTCCCGAATCACCGCGGATCCGGTTCGATCATTCTATACAACTATTACTATTTTGGGGAAGATATAAACATAAATTATTTATACAATAACTTTTCACACTATTCTCCAAGGTCGAGTAACCTTAACTTAATACACAAATCATAACTTATTTAACACATAACATTATTATCAAACTACACTATTACAAAACTAATCGCGCACATTAACTTTATTATGGAACTGCCTTTGACATTTCATTATATCCGACGTATTCGTCTGAATCTGTAATGTTTATCATGATATAGCAAGGGTGAGCATAAAAGTTGCCCAGCAAGTTTAAGTTCAATAATTTAACGATATATCATGATTGAAAGAGTCTGAATAATAAGCTGGCTATAATTCAACAATATAATTGTGAACTAGCAGGAACAAATTTATGACTGAACAAGTATTATACATGAACAAATATATCTGAACTAACTGGTAATGAAGGTGATCAGCCTTTTATACCTGACTTATATATGCAATATGTACAGAGTACAAATCTACATGGCAATCAGAAATGATTAACCATAAGCATATCCGAATGAAACAATCTTAGTAGAGTTAAGTAAAAATAAACTTGCTGAACCGCTACACAATTTATATCGCCTTATCAGAAGACCTAATATTAGTAATATAGATCTCCAATATTATAAAAATATCATCACAATATAATACAATTATATATATATATATATATATATATATATATATATACATAGAATAACCTAAACACATAACACATAACCCTATCAGTCTATAACACACATAAGACTCTGTATCAGGTCTAACTATTTCAGTCTGACTTGAATTCAACAAAATTCTAACGTCCAGACGGTCTAGTCGAACTTTTATCGAGTCTAAGTTCAATTAAACTTTGTATAAACGCTTAACAATTATCTTAAATAATTTATTAACAATCAAAATATTTTTTAAGCTCGTAATAATTTTAAATAATTATTACTATTTATCTTGAATTTTCAATCATTAATACCATATTTAAATGAATTAAATACCACATAATTCTTTTATCATTAATATTTATTTATTAACAAATATTAATGAAAATCATCACATAATATTATAATATATTTATAATATATCAAAGTATTTTAATACCTTAAAATCATATTTATATGATTTTAAAACATTTAAATCCATTATCCGATAATCGCTTTTAATATTAAAATATTAATATTTTCATGACAAAATATCAAAAGTTATATTTTATAACTTAAAATATTTTATAAACCTTAAATCATTTTTATATGATTTATAAATCATTAATTTTATTTTTCTATAATTTATTTAATATATTTATTAAATAAGTTAACTATCATTAATATTAATTAATTAATGAAATTCATCACAAAATATTAAAATCACTTTGAAAATATCTTTAAATATTTTCTTATACCATAATATTATTTTTCATGTATTAAAATCATTTTTAAATAATTTATTTAATATTATAATTAAATAAATTAAATACCATTTATATTCCCAAAATATTAAATATTTATGAAATATACTCTAAATAATTAAAAACTATTTTTCAGACTTTAAAATATTTTTTTCGAAATTTAATTAGTATTTTTAATAATTAAAAACCATTTAATAGGATTTATTTAATTAAAATAATTATTTTCCGTAATTAAATATCGCTAAAGGGCCCTATAGCGACAGAACCGTCGCTATAGGTGTTCTTGAGCCTTCATGTCAGAGTGCAGGGTACTACGTTTGATCGGTTGTAACTTTTTGATCCTTAAGTTTCTGGCCTTGTTCTTGTTTTATTAATATAGTACTAATGTAATACAACAACTACCAACTAAGTTCATGGACATCCAACAACTAATCAGTGAGTTATAGGCATCAGAAATGCATGTCAGAGCTGTTCTTCATTTCTGGGTTTCCCAGAAAATGAAGAACAGTTCATAGTGCTACTTTTGGATCCTTATATCTGGGTCTCTAGATCTGCTTTCTGTGATTTTAAAGTTCAATTCAATCGTGTAGATAACATTACAGGGTACATGTATATATTATCATATCATCATAACAATACCAAACTCCCAAGATTCAAGACAGTCAACGTGCATAAAAAAAACTATTCTTGGTGATTTCTGGGTTTTCCAGAAATTCAACCAGACAGTTGGTCAAAGCATGTTTGACTACTGATTACTTTGGTTCTGAGAAAGATCTGAGTGATATAATGGTTTGGATGTGTAGATAACATGTCAGACTACAATATTCAACCAACAAAATGACTAAAACACTTAACAGAAGCAAGATCAGGGGCTTCAAAAACTTGTCAGACCACCTGGAAAATTTCTGGGTTGCCCAGATTTTGATTTCCGTGAACGGTCAAAGCCTTTTGACTGCTCATATCTGGAGATCTAGACATGGTATGACCATGATTCAAGTTCCAGATTACAGTCCACATGATAAAGAACTGATCTATAACATCAAACACCACTAACACCTAACACCGAAAGATCCAGGGGCTCTGACATTCAGTTGTCAGGCCACCCTTTTTCAGTTTTCCAGATTTTTCAAAACTTCATTTTTCGTGTATCTTGATGTTATGGATCTAAGATATAACAACCCAGATCACTCAATAACATTATACACCACATTAAACATTTAAACACAAAGTTTTACAACAATCATAACGATTTCTAAGTTTAGGGTTATATACCTTCTTTGAGCTTTGATCTAGAATCTGATCATCATGATCTGTTCTTGATGTTATAAGTGCTTGAATATGGACTGGTCCACTGAATAATTTCGTGGCTAAGTGGTTGAGAGAGTTTAGTTAGAGGTTGGTGACCAAATAAGCTACTTTGTGACTTTTCTCTCTCTAAATCTATATATATTATAAATGTAATGAGTTGGCTGGCAAATAAGACTGATTGATGTGATATATTAGCACATGTGGGATATCTAGAGTTAGTCACCAACTCAAAATATTGCAAGATTTGCAAGCAATCTAATAAATAATGCAAGAAGTCTATTGTCGACGTCGGGATTTTTGGATGTCCCTTTCCGTTACTTGTTCTTTGGTTTTCTCATTTTAGGTGAGATTTGTTTGAAAAAAACAAGTGAAAAAGGTCCGACATGTATAATGTCGACGATGAACTGTTAAGAGTCGCCAGTTGGTTTTTTAAATGGTTGTACCAACACAACCGAGAAAAGGTTTGCACATTAACTCAGTGATGTGACACTGCTAAACGGGTCGGTAAAACCGAGATTCATTAGGGTTCGGGGACTTGGTTATGCGGGGGGAAGATGTTAGGCACCCCTCGACATCCGTGTTACCACGGTGACCGCCTCTTTTCAAGAAATTGTTGTCTGAATGTGTGTGTGTGTCAATGTGCTGTTATTTGGAAGTAGTGCGAGGCCTCGTTCGCACCTATATACATAGGGGTTTGAATTTATGTAAAAATTCAATTTTACGCAAGATATGGCAGTGATGTTTTATAAAAGAGGTTTTTTAAACCCTGATGCTCAATAGTAATTGAGACCTTTTACACTCCCATTTTATTAAGTGCTCGGCTTGATTGATTTTATTTGACAGATGCGAAACATCCGTACGAAAATAATGTACAAAATAATGCCCACTTCCTCGTGGGTATAGAAACCGTCTGAGGTAATTCGCACAACATGAATAATTTACAAAGTCGCCATACTAAAATGTCCATCACGGAACCGAATCTAGATTCAATGGGATGAATCATGATCACACATGATTCCTAGGCCCACAAAATAACGCAATTTGTAAGAAAGCAATAAGCGTATATATATAAAAGTCAGAAATATATATATATACGCATATGATCACCAACCACGAAGCACCTCCACGGGATCGAAATGTAAATAAAGTTGTTAAAGCTATCAACCACCACAGAGGAAAACTCGGTAGGGACGAAAACGTAAATAAAGTCAGAATACGGTTAACCGCCACGAAGGATACTCGAAAGGGACAAATCAGTAAATAATGTTGTACAAAAGCGATCAACGCCACGAAGTAAACTCCAGGCGGAATGAAAATGTAAAGAAAGTCAGAAGGCGATCAACCACCACGTAAGTAAACTCCGTGGGACGAAAAAAATAATATATATATATATAAGCAATAAACGCATTCTATGTAAAATCTGTGCTCATCGAATGAGTTCGACCACGCTTCATATATATTAGTATATATATATATATATATAAAAGCGAATAAACGCACCTAATATAAAATCTGTGCTCATCGAATGTAGTTCACCACAGCTCATATATATAAGTGTATATATATACAAAAAGCTAATAAACGCACTCTGATATAAAATCCAGCTCATCGAACACAAATCCCACACACGCTAATATATATAAATGTATATATATATATATATATATATATATATATATATATATGAAAGCAATAAATGCACTGCATCAAGTCTAGGCTCATCGAACAAAGTTCGACACACAATTAATATATATAAATGTATATATATATATATATATATATATATATATATATATATATATATTAAAAAGCAAATAAACGCCTGCATCAAAGTTCAGGCTCAATCGAGGCATAACTCGATAATCTTAGTCAATATATATATAAATATATATATATATATATATATATATATATATATATATATATACAAAAACAAAACCACGGACCAAAGTCTGGGCAAATGTGCGCAACACGACTCTCAACGTGAAGAAGGGTGTGAGCAGAGATGAAGAGAAAGACTCTAAAGTGTGTGAGAAGTCTTACAGCTGACTGCCAAAGAAGACTTCTATATCTTTAAAGTGGGTAAACACTAGCTTTTGTAGGTACAAAAGAGGCTATATATGAGCTCACAGGTGTTTAAAAGGGGAAAGTACACTGCATGGGGTGAGTGCAGAGCAAATTGGGCAGCCCAAGCTCTCTATTTATAAGCAATTTAGCTGCAGGTGTACCAGAGGCAACCTGGGTGGGCCCGGGTTTTTCGGTTCAGGTCGTCTCGAAGTACGTGCACTCAGGCACTGTAATGTCCACTCGAACTTTAAGAAGTACAATTCGGGCATCCATTTGAGGTATACAGGACCTATTTCGGACCACCGTTGTCGAGAGTTGTACGATGGCATGGGACTAGAGTTTGTACAAAGTTGTTGAAGATGGGATGATGCCCTCCGGTGTTCAAGCTTCAACTTTCATCCGTTACCCCGCACAATAGTCACTCGGGATTGGTTAGTCTTGTGGGACATTGTTGCGTAGAGATGTTAAGAAGACATGACGTGGCATCGTGCTGATGAGATGATGATGTTGCCCCTCACCGGTGTTATCACCGGATTGGGCTGATAAAGCAGACGTTGCTCAGGCTTCGCTGAGATTGGACTGCTATAATTTGTTGAAGGTCCTCATTGTCACCTTTGAGGTGTGCCTGTCTTCCCGATGTTATTGCCGGGTCAGTACATTTTATCTCGTTGTGAGCGCCGAGATCAAAGCTGGTCGCATTTGAAATAATCATTTCTAGGGTTATTGCCATAATTGCATTCCTTGGGGTTATCACCAAGGTTGGTGGCTATTCCCATGGTTGGGACTGAGACTGGATACCTCGGGGTTATCTCTGAGATTAATCGGTCTTCTCCGGTATGTGTTCCGATATTGTATCTGCATGCCTCGGGGTTATATCCGAGGTTGGAATTGTTACTCCCAAAGTGGGCTCCGGGGTTGATGCTGAACTTCCGGTAGTATCCGGTATGGATATGGATTGTCTTTCAGGGTTCCCTCTTAAAAGACAAATTTGTCCTCCTTCAATGTTAGTGACAATAGTACGGAAAATTTCAAGTGTCTATAAATGCCCCTCTTTATCATACTCATGCATGGAGATGCATGGGTAGGATAAAGAATCCTAGACACTTGAAATGTAACAAGACAAACATGGTACTATGTGTAGCAACATGATGCAAATATATGATGCATGTGTACGGGATTGTAGCCCAACATGCTAGGGATGATTGCTGGCTCCATGTTGCTTCAAATGGGGATTGGCAATGATAACCAGATTTGAGGTGTAATCCGAATCTGTTAGGATGTTGATGTTGGAGTTATCACCAAATTCATGTGTTATCGATAACGACTTGATCCTGAAGAGGTACCTCTTATGTGTAAGAGATCTGTGGGGATAAAGCTTGGTCTATTTGAGGATGTGTATAACATATTCCATCATCTATCCTCTTTGATAACATTGACCTTTCCTGATTGGTATTGCCAGGACATGTCAAGATTCTGTTGTATTGTTGTCAACAGCAAATGCTGTCAGGGCTGCCCGACCTTCGTTGACGTGTACTTCACCGACAAGTGAATCAACGGCTGAAAAATCCTGTGGGATATACTGTCAAGGTTGCTTGACCTTCGCTGACGTGTGAATCAACGGCTGATACTCTATGGGTAGATTGTCAAGGTTGTTTGACCTCCGCTGTCGTGTAGATCAACAGAACATTGCGTTGTTACCCCCGCCGGGGATCCACTGGGGAATACAAGCAATCGGGTGTGAAAACCTCGGATAGCTCTAGAGTTCTGATAGGTTTAATCTCTACCGGCTGAAATAACGTAAAGGCTGCTTGACCTTCGCTGATTTGTGTGTCAACGACTTGAATGTACTTTGTAATCCCCTGCCGGGGCTTCACGTTGTAACCCCTGTCGGGGACGTGTGTAGCAGTGGCTAGTCATTGGATAGTTTTCGATGTTCTGTTGGGTTTGTTTCCAACGGTTATCATGATGTCAAGGCTGCTTCACCTTCGCTGATTTGTGTGTCAACGGATAAGCACGCGTTGTAACCCCCACCGGGGATATACTCAGGGTAACGACCCGGAATTGGCGGCATTGGACCTGTACAAGGTATTGGCGGATGTGGTTTGTAACAAATGAGATCATTGGTAGAGTATACCTCGTGTTCGGGTGACTACCAATGAGCGATGTATAGACTCAAAGTTTCATCTGAGAAGACCAGGATTGTATGCTATTTTGCTCAATCGCGTGGCATTTTTATTCCCGATTTGACTTTTTCTAGTC